>OX031314.1:51483700-51799085 GCA_943737955.2 Myopa tessellatipennis | reverse complement strand
AGCCGAAGCAGGGACCCTGGTCATCATATAACCTAGGCTGCTGGTTAGAGAAGAAGCACAGGAAAAAGGATGGAAGAGATGAAAGCGAAATAATTGTTAGTTGTTGTGTTTTGTGTGTGTTGTCCTAGCGTTATATACTCATACTATGAAATTGTATTATTATATAGGTCGACTGTCTTAAGTATGTAACAACAGGAGTGGACTGGCCCCGATTTTTGGTGTGATACCCCCTTTTTTTGGGCGTGCATGGCATCCCATATGGCAAGGGGGGGGCCCTGTTTTGGCTGAAAAATTATTATAATGACCATTTTTATGGCACCAGTCCTCCCCCGAGGACGCAGTCCCCTTCGCCCCATGAGGCGCCTTGCCGTGTTCGGACGTTCAGCCCGCCCCCCGAAGTGATTCGCGTTATGCATGGCCTTCGTCACCAATCAGGTCAAGACATAATGCTTGGCCCCGGAAAAAGGTACATGTAATAGTAAACGTATCACCTCGTTGAGCATATGACCTAGCGTAGTCGCTTTGGTTTTGGCTACCTATAGGAGCACGAGGATGCCCTCCCGCAGGTGTGAGCACTCTTTGCCCAGTGGACATCAGTGGTGCTCAGCTAAGTGCGGGAACCTACTCAGGCTAGGTTTTTTATGTCCCGGTTCTGAATCTACATTTTTTTGTGTGCATGTGAATCCTATACGCGAGGGAGATATAAAACTTACGAGACTGGAGAGGGAGATAAGCCTTAATTAACGTTGCATGCATGATAAATGTGTTACTTGAATGCTTGTTATGTTGATGTTGTGTGAGTGTTGTATAATATTATGTTCGTGTAGTGTTGTATAATATTATGTTCGTGTAGTGTTGCCTATTCTATTGTCCGCTTTTTTCTCGGTGGATGTGTGTTTTAGAAACGTTCCCCGTAGGTCGGGTTTTTTCAAATCGGGGTTCCCCCGTTAAGTCCATTGTGTAATTTGTCATCTAGAATTCCCAATGGATTTCTGACCTACCTAAGCTATGATCTAAAGCGGCAGAAAAGATTATATATGTTTTTGTCCCTATCTGTTGTGTGTAACGCCAATTGATGGAAAATATTTTCCTTTTTTGGTGCAGAATATCTGCAAATGTTTTTTTATTGAGAATATTAATGCGAAGTTAGATGCATAAAAACTGGAAGAGTATGGAAGGTGCAGAATGTCTGCTTGTGTTAAATTAGTGATATTAATGCGAAATTAGATGCATAAGAATTGGAAGAATGTATATAAGAATATATATAAGTTACACACTGGCGTAGATGGACCCTAATGTGCAGAGCTGAAAATCAATTATTGTGTCGGTTGGCAGGTGAGCAGCCTACACCTCTCCCCCGCACTCATGATTGTCTGTACCAAAATCTGACTACTTACAGCTTTGTGAAAATTAAGTTTGTTGTGGTAAAAAGTGATGACTCGTTTTTTGTTCGTATTGTGTTTGGTTCGTGAAGTGAACCGATCGTCCCATTGCCCTGATTTTGTGTATGTTGTGGTGGGATTATTATTATTGTCATTATTATTATTGTGTTTATTATCATTACTATTATTGTTATTATTTTTTTGGTTTAATAAATAAATTATTATTATCATATATTGTTTGTTATTGTTGTACATCATTACTATTGTTGTTATTGTGCGGTGAAACTACTCAATACTCTAGCTAATGAATTACCCCACTTCCAAATTTCCCTATGCTGGTAACCTAGTGCTATTTCCCATAATTATATATAATATAAACAAATTAATATATATGAAAATATATAGATAAGGTATACGTAAGGTATACGATATATATAAGAATTAGTTAAGAAATAAAAACAAAACAAAAATGAGAAACATTGACACAAAAAACACAAAAACAAACAAAAACCGGAAAAAACAAGCAAAAAATTGTTATAGAAGTGTCAATAAAAAGATACTTCCATAACAATTGTAAGTAGGCCTTTTTGCCTAAAACTACTTTACAGGCAACGCCCAGAAACGTTTTTCGTCCCTGGCCTGAAAGGGACTCATCAGTGGGCTTTTTGTATATATAAGCGCTTACAAACATAACTAGTATGTGTGCAATCACCCATACATACACAGAAAAATGGCCAATAATGGCTAAAGGAGAAAATTAATTCTTTAAAATTGCCTCAAAAGGCGACAAACATTAATAAGTATTATATTAAATAATAATTAATTAATATAATAATTATTAGATGGTAATAATATAATAATTGCTTGATGATAATAATATAATATAATATATAATGATATAATATAATATAAAATAAATAGGAGAAAAAATTAAAAACCACTTACCATTCCTCAGGAAGACAGCGACCACACGCGACGAGAGTTGAACACATACTAACTGATGTGTTCACCTCTATTGCATACCCATAAATATGGGTGATGCAAAATTTTTTCATATAGGGGAGGGTCAAACTCAAAACCTGAAAAATGGTAATTCTGGAGGCTTTTTAGTAATTATTAGGATGGGGAGGGGAAATTTTTAATTTAATTTTAGGGGTTTAAGTTCCGTAAAATTTTACAAAATTTCCCCTCCCCATCCCAATAAATGCAAAAAAGCATCCAGAATTGCCATTTTTCAGGTTTTGAGATTGACCCACCCCTATATGAAAAAATTTGCATCACCCATATTTACGGATATGCAATAGAGGTGAACACATCAGTTAGTATGTGTTCAACTCTCGTCGCGTGTGGTCGCTGTCTTCCTGAGGAATGGTAAGTGGTTTTTCGATTTTTTTCCTTTTTCTTCTCCCTAGTTATATGTATTATATCACATTTAATGAATATTTATATTCAAAGTATTTATCATATTTAATATAGTTATTATTTAATCTTTTAATTTTGGATTTTAATTTTAATTCATTTAATACACTCAATGTAATTATAGCTTTCATTTTAAAGAATTAAATTTTAATTTTAGGGTTTTAAATTCCTTTAAAAATTTTATAATTTCCCCTCCCCATCCTAATAAATGCTAAAAAGCATCCAGAATTGCCATTTTTCGGGTTTTGAGATTGACCCACCCCTATATGAAAAAATTTTGCATCACCCATATTTATGGGTATACAATAGAGGTGAACACATCAGTTAGTATGTGTTCAACTCCCGTCGCGTGTGGTCGCTGTCTTCCTGAAGAATGGTAAGTGGTTTTTTAATTTTCCCCTATTTATGTATATTATATTATATCATTATATATTATATTATATTACTATCATCTAACAATTATTATATCATTATTATCTAATAATTATTATATTAATTAATTATTATTTAATATAATACTTATTAATGTTTGTCGCCTTTTGAGGCAATTTTAAAGAATCAATTTCTCCTTTAGCCATTATTGGCCATTTTCTGTGTATATATGGGTGATTTCACACATACCAGTTATGTTTGTAAGCACTTATATATACAAAAAGCCCACTGATGAGTCCCTTTCAGGCCAGGGACGAAAAACGTTTCTGGGCGTTGCCTGTAAAGTAGTTTTAGGCAAAAAGGCCTACTTACAATTGTTATGGAAGTATCTTTTTATTGACACTTCTATAACAAATTTTTGCTTGCTTTTTCGGTTTTTGTTTGTTTTTGTGTTTTTTGTGTCAATGTTTCTCATTTTTGTTTTGTTTTTATTTCTTAACTAATTCTTATATATATCGTATACCTTACGTATACCTTATCTATATATTTTCATATATATTAATTTGTTTATATTATATATAATTATGGGAAATAGCACTAGGTTACCAGCATAGGGAAATTTGGAAGTGGGGTAATTCATTAGCTAGAGTATTGAGTAGTTTCACCGCACAATAACAACAATAGTAATGATGACAACAATAACGAACAATATATGATAATAATAATTTATTTATTAAACCAAAAAAATAATAACAATAATAGTAATGATAATAAACACAATAATAATAATGACAATAATAATAATCCCACCACAACATACACAAAATCAGGGCAATGGGACGATCGGTTCACCTCACGAACCAAACACAATACGAACAAAAAACGAGTCATCACTTTTTACCACAACAAACTTAATTTTCACAAAGCTGTAAGTAGTCAGATTTTGGTACAGACAATCATGAGTGCGGGGGAGAGGTGTAGGCTGCTCACCTGCCAACCGACACAATAATTGATTTTCAGCTCTGCACATTAGGGTCCATCTACGCCAAAGTGTAACTTATATATATTCTTATATACATTCTTCCAGTTCTTATGCATCTAATTTCGCATTAATATCACTAATTTAACACAAGCAGACACTCTGCACCTTCCAGTTTTTATGCATCTAACTTCGCATTAACATTCTCTAAAGAAAAAAACATTTGCAGATACTCTGCACCAAAAAAGGAAAATATTTTCCATCAATGGCGTTACACACAACAGGTAGGGACAAAAACACATGTAATCATTTCTGCCGCTTTAGCTCATAGCTTAGGTAGGTCAGAAATCCATTGGGAATTCTAGATGACAAATTACACAATGGACTTAACGGGGGAACCCCGATTTGAAAAAACCCGGCCTACGGGGAACGTTTCCAAAAAAACACACATCCACCGAAAAAAGTAGACAATAAAATAGGCAACACTACACGAACATAATATTATACAACAATCACACAACATCAACATAACAAGCATTCAAGTAGCACATTTATCATGCATGCAACGTTAATTAAGGCTTATCTCCCTCTCCAGTCTCGTATGTTTTATATCTCCCTCGCGTATAGGGTTCACATGCACACATAAAATGTAGATTCAGAACCGGGACATAAAAAACCTAGCCTGAGTAGGTTCCCGCACTTAGCTGAGCACCACTGATGTCCACTGGGCAAAGAGTGCTCACACCTGCGGGAGGGCATCCTCGTGCTCCTATAGGTAGCCAAACCAAAGCGACTACGCTAGGCCATTGCTCAACGAGGTGATACGTTTACCATTACATGTACCTTTTTCCGGGGCCAAGCATTATGTCTTGACCTGATTGGGGACGAAGGCCATGCATAACGCGAATCACTTCGGGGGGTGGGCTGAACGTCCGAACACGGCAAGGCGCCTCATGGGGCGAAGGGGACTGCGTCCTCGGGGGAGGACTGGTGCCAAAAAATGGTAATTACAATAATTTTTCAGCCAAAACAGGCCCCCCTTGCCATATGGGATGCTATGCACGCCCAAAAAAAGGGGATATCACACCAAAATCGGGGCCAGTCCACTCCTGTTGTTACATACTTAAGACAGTCGACCTATATAATAATACAATTTCATAACATGAGTATATAACGCTAGGACAACACACACAAAACACAACAACTAACAATTATTTCGCTTTCATCTCTTCCATCCTTTTTCCTCTGCTTCTTCTCTAACCAGCAGCCTAGGTTATATGATGACCAGGGTCCCTGCTTCGGCTAAGGCCACGAATGAGGGCAGTCAGGTATACCCAACGGTCATCCGATCTAGAATCTTTCATAACTAAATTTTCAATCCTAAAAACTTTCTAGTAGTGTAGAATACAAAAACGCTATAAACCACACACACAAAAAACGCCAACCCATTCACACCACACCCCCCCTCCCCATAATCCACACCAAAATAAAAATCACGAACAAATAATTCACAAAAAGATAACAACAATAAAACTAATGATAAAAATAAAGATAACAATGAAACTAATAATAAAAAATAAAAATAATAATAAAAATAATAATAAAAATAATAATAATTTAGTAAGTCACCCTTATTAATTGCTAGAAAGCCCCCAGAACTGCCAATTTTCAGGGTTTGAGGTCGCCCCTCTCCTATATAAAAAATCCGCATCACCCATTTTTATGGGTATACAATAGAGGTGAACACATCAGTTAGTATGTGTTCAACTCTCGACGCGTGTGGTCGCTGCCTCCTGAGGAATGGTAAGGGGTTTTTTCGATATTTTTAAAATTTTTCCTCTTTTTCCCCCCATTTATATGTATTATATTACAATTAATCAACTTTTACATTCTATGTATTTATTAATTTAATACTATTATTATTTAATCCTTAAATTTGGATTTTTAATTCAATTAATTTAATACACCCAATGTAATTATAGGTTTCATTTTAAAGATTTAATTTTAAATTTTTAATTTAATTTTAGGGGTTTAAGTTCCGTAAAATTTTACAAAATTTCCCCTCCCCATCCCAATAAATGCAAAAAAGCATCCAGAATTGCCATTTTTCAGGTTTTGAGATTGACCCACCCCTATATGAAAAAATTTGCATCACCCATATTTACGGATATGCAATAGAGGTGAACACATCAGTTAGTATGTGTTCAACTCTCGTCGCGTGTGGTCGCTGTCTTCCTGAGGAATGGTAAGTGGTTTTTCGATTTTTTTCCTTTTTCTTCTCCCTAGTTATATGTATTATATCACATTTAATGAATATTTATATTCAAAGTATTTATCATATTTAATATAGTTATTATTTAATCTTTTAATTTTGGATTTTAATTTTAATTCATTTAATACACTCAATGTAATTATAGCTTTCATTTTAAAGAATTAAATTTTAATTTTAGGGTTTTAAATTCCTTTAAAAATTTTATAATTTCCCCTCCCCATCCTAATAAATGCTAAAAAGCATCCAGAATTGCCATTTTTCGGGTTTTGAGATTGACCCACCCCTATATGAAAAAATTTTGCATCACCCATATTTATGGGTATACAATAGAGGTGAACACATCAGTTAGTATGTGTTCAACTCCCGTCGCGTGTGGTCGCTGTCTTCCTGAAGAATGGTAAGTGGTTTTTTAATTTTCCCCTATTTATGTATATTATATTATATCATTATATATTATATTATATTACTATCATCTAACAATTATTATATCATTATTATCTAATAATTATTATATTAATTAATTATTATTTAATATAATACTTATTAATGTTTGTCGCCTTTTGAGGCAATTTTAAAGAATCAATTTCTCCTTTAGCCATTATTGGCCATTTTCTGTGTATATATGGGTGATTTCACACATACCAGTTATGTTTGTAAGCACTTATATATACAAAAAGCCCACTGATGAGTCCCTTTCAGGCCAGGGACGAAAAACGTTTCTGGGCGTTGCCTGTAAAGTAGTTTTAGGCAAAAAGGCCTACTTACAATTGTTATGGAAGTATCTTTTTATTGACACTTCTATAACAAATTTTTGCTTGCTTTTTCGGTTTTTGTTTGTTTTTGTGTTTTTTGTGTCAATGTTTCTCATTTTTGTTTTGTTTTTATTTCTTAACTAATTCTTATATATATCGTATACCTTACGTATACCTTATCTATATATTTTCATATATATTAATTTGTTTATATTATATATAATTATGGGAAATAGCACTAGGTTACCAGCATAGGGAAATTTGGAAGTGGGGTAATTCATTAGCTAGAGTATTGAGTAGTTTCACCGCACAATAACAACAATAGTAATGATGACAACAATAACGAACAATATATGATAATAATAATTTATTTATTAAACCAAAAAAATAATAACAATAATAGTAATGATAATAAACACAATAATAATAATGACAATAATAATAATCCCACCACAACATACACAAAATCAGGGCAATGGGACGATCGGTTCACCTCACGAACCAAACACAATACGAACAAAAAACGAGTCATCACTTTTTACCACAACAAACTTAATTTTCACAAAGCTGTAAGTAGTCAGATTTTGGTACAGACAATCATGAGTGCGGGGGAGAGGTGTAGGCTGCTCACCTGCCAACCGACACAATAATTGATTTTCAGCTCTGCACATTAGGGTCCATCTACGCCAATGTGTAACTTATATATATTCTTATATACATTCTTCCAGTTCTTATGCATCTAATTTCGCATTAATATCACTAATTTAACACAAGCAGACACTCTGCACCTTCCAGTTTTTATGCATCTAACTTCGCATTAACATTCTCTAAAGAAAAAAACATTTGCAGATACTCTGCACCAAAAAAGGAAAATATTTTCCATCAATGGCGTTACACACAACAGGTAGGGACAAAAACACATGTAATCAATATTGTAAAGATGAGGAGCTAAAATGGAACCTTGAGGTACACCACAACTTACTTTGCCAAAATTTGACAGATTACCATTAAAATTAACACAAAATTTTCTATTGTTAAAAAAGCTTTTAAACAATTTAATCATTGAGGGATCGAAGCCTATTTGAACCATTTTAAAAAGTATTCCATTATGAAATGAGTGATTAAATGCTTTTTCGATATCTAAGGAAATTGCCACTGTGCACCGACGATTGCGTAAGTTGGACACTATATCAATTTGGAATTTTAGTAAAACGTCAACTGTCGAGTGGCCTTTTTTAAAACCAAACTGTAAATTTGGAATATAAGATGAGTCTAAACCGCTGTCCATTTTCTCCCGGATTATGTTTTCGAAAAGTTTTCCTAGATTAGACAACAAAGAGATTGGTCTCAGGTTATGTATCTCAAAGTTGTTAGTCTTTTTTGGAATAGGAATAATTTTAGAGATTTTCCAAGAGTCAGGAAAATATGAATTGCTCAAGCAATCATATTAAAGCTCATATTAAAAATTATCGAAATATATTCAAAAGCCTTCATGGGAAACTTCTTAAGTAAGAAATTTGAATTTTGTCCAATCGTCCAAAAAAGTCAAATTTGGGAAAGTGCGTTCGATATAATTAATTGTTAGCACAATTAAATAAAACAAACATCGCTCGCAAAAATCATCAAATAGTATAATACAAAAGTAAAAAAACTCGCTTTTTTTTGTTGCTTTTTTGTTTCGTTTCATGGCGGTTTGAACAACCGGAAAGCAGTAGAAACGAGACGATGTACGAGATATAGTTATAATAACTGTTATATGCCATGAACTGGTTGTTATTCTCGCTAAGTTTCGGTTTGCTTCAATTCTTCTTCTGAAACTTCTGAAACTGTTTCGTTAAATTGTTAACTTTTGTTAAATGTTAAAATAAATAAATTGGTATAAATATAAATTTTAAAGGCACGTAAATAAAAGAAGAATATCGTAAAAATGCAGAAAAAAAAAATAAATTAAAAATGCATTAAATAAATAAAATAAATACATTAAATATGCTACATAAATAAAGAAAACGTTTGTTGAAAATTATTATGAAAACTTTAACTGTTACCTCAGAAAGAAATCTTTTCAAAATAAAAATCAATAATTTAAGAAGATAATTTTTATTGTTAAAATTATTAAAATCAATAAAAAACCAACAAAAATTAAGTTTTCCAGGCTGAAAAATCCACAAATTCCACAATCCCACGCATTTTGGCACTTTTTTGATAAACCTGTTAAAATTTTTTCAAAATTTAAAATTTTCTTGCATTCTTTATTAAATTTGAATTCACTTGGAAATTTTTAGAGAACTGTAAATATTATTAATTGTAGTTGTTTATTTTTATTCTAGACCCAAGAAAAATAATAAAAAATATAAGAATTCTTAAGATATAAATAAAAAGCGGTATTTAAAAAAGACCTTATGTACTTAGTTCGAAATATGTACACACATACATAGACATAACTAAATACATAAGTATTATTGACAGGTTTATTATTATTAGTATAGTATATATATATATATATATATATATATATATATACTCGATTTGCTGTCGTTTCACAAACGAACTTAAAATATCACAGTTCAGCGCCAGCTGAATTCCGCGAAAGCTGCTCTGCACACCACAGCTGACGCATTCTCCTCTTCCTCCTCTCCCAAATGTTCTATTTGACGTCCTTCATCATCATGAGGGCAACAGCGCCTACGATACCGCAAACACCCATAACACTCAGCGGTAACAACGGTTGCACTTGAGCCTGAAATTCGAAAGACGGTTATAGTTATCATCATGCGAGATGCGAGTCAGCTTGCACTCTGTTAGCTGCTCACCAGTAACCACATGTAGGGTACAAGTATCAAGGCCACACCGGCGGCCAGGTTGCCCATTCCGACGCCAAAGTTACGCACTACTGTCGGATACTGCATCGCCGTGTAGGTCGGGATGATGGCGTTGTTGGCTCCAATCATACACTTGGCTAGAGCGTGGGGAAGGAGAAAGCGGGGAGAAGTTAGCATACTGATTGATAGCTCGGAAGCTATCTAAAACTCATGCATACCGATCATAGCGAGCGCAATAACCGCAACAGGGCTATCCTTTGGCACCAGGTTGGTGGCCAAGCAACAGACACCCGGAATAAGCATGTAGACGATGAGACTTCGCCGGATACCGAGTCGAAGGACTACGAAGATGCTGAGGCAGATGGAGAGAGCCTCCGCAGAGCCCGCTATAACCTGGATTTGGGTGGTGGATGACAGGAAAAAAGAAGAACTCAAAACATATAAAATATAAATACAACAATTACGTTTGAAATCCGTCAATCAATCAGATAGCCTAGGATTATATATATATAACGGGAACACTAACAAAAGGTTCGAATGGCTCCAAGCCCGTTCAAAGGATGGAATTTTATAAGGTTCGTATTCATAGTGCCAAATACAAACAGAATCGATTCGGAAAAGATTACTAAAGTCAACAATTCATCGATTCCATTCAGACCAACACCGACCACTTTATCCGCAAGCAAACACATTTCAAGAGTGGGTGGCTGGCTGTTGAATGCCTCACTCGTTTTAAGGTCGAGCAGTCCTTTTTCACTCACCGTATTCACGTATATGTTGCCACCGAGGTTGCTCAAATGTAGCGTCAGTCCAAAGTAAATGACAATCAATGTCAGCCAGACGATCAAAGTCAAGCAGGTGGTGCTCCAGTACTGTTTGTTGAACACCACCACCAACGGATTGGCATCACTGTCGATTTCCGGTTTGTTACTGTCCGGATTTGTAGCGGGCGTTGTCGTCGTTGACGGCGGGGTGGGCTGCGTAGTATCCGTACGTTCGGTTGCTACGACAGCGGCAGCAGGCGTTGCCACTGGTGTTGCCTTTGTTACCGCTGCTTCCAGCGACTTTTGGTAGTTCGCCGGCAGAATTGTTCCATTCATGCGTGCAGCACGTTCAATCAAGACGTACAACTCGTTGAGCCGACCTCGAGCTAAGAGCCAACGCGGTGACTCTGGCAACTTATACCTGAGGAAAGAATGGATAAATTTGGCCTTAAGTCTAAGCCTACCAAATGAGCAAACCTACCAAATGGAGAGTAGCGCCCAGCCGGGCAACGAAATAACAACCTGCAAGTGGCGCCAGTCCCTGACGAAGTACGCGATGCCAGCCATCAGAATGTACGCGAGTGCCACGGGCAAAATGTTGAGGATGCCGATGATGGTGCGCCACTTACCGCTAACCAGCTCCACAACGAGCACGAAGCTCACCACCACCACGGTCATCGAAGCGAAGCCGACTATCACTCGCAGCGTCATGAACATGGCCAAGGATGTCGAGAAGGTCAGAACGATACCTGCAACAAAGGCAGCCAATTAAGGCGAGAACGAGTCGTTGTGAGAGCGAAAATTAAAAAGCAAACGCCAGCAACAGCTGACAATTAAAAGCGGCCGCCAGAGAGGCTGGCAAGCGACAGAGGCAAGGATTACATAATTAATGAACTAATCTGATTGTTACTCGTATTAAGTGTTGGGGAAGCAGGTGAGGATGGGGTCACAAGGGCATTTGGTTGTGTGAATGACGAATTGAAGGATAAATGGAAAAGATTCGTTAAAGATTGGTTAGTAAAGTATTAAAGCAACCATCACTTTTCTTTTAGTTAAGCCAGTGAAATTCCTAAAATTTGTACAAGATTTGTAAGATTGATTTACAACCATAAATACATACTTTAATAAACAAATAAAAATAACTATAAATTACAAAAAATAAATGTCAATATCTAAAAAATGCGATTATAAAATTAAAAAAAAAGACTTCAATTAATTTAAATTTCATCACTAAGTTTGTTTCTTTACCAAAAACTGCTTGCACCAAAGCGAAACCCATCAGAGTGTGTTTTCGGCCAAAGACATCTGAGAGCCACCCACTCGAAACACTGCCCACCGCTGCACCCGCCAGGAAACACATCTCCACCACGCTCAGCAGATTCTGTCGATCGCAGACCAAATCGAACTCTTGCACCAGCGTCACGCCGTCGCCTTCCTCCATCGAGTATTCGAATTGTGTGCACGCCGACTTGTTGTCCGATGCCGTGAGATCCACCAACGAGCACGCGTCATGCGTTTGCGTCAGATTTCTCCACGCGCTGATGTCCAAATGGGCCAAATCGGCCGGTCGAGCACACCAAAAGTCTTTATCAGCCGTCTGTTCGGAAAAGGATAGAATATAATATTTGTTATTAAGAAAAATTATGCAACATAAAAAGTAAATTACCTAAATTAGTTACATGTGTGAAAAGATTTCAAGAAAAGTTAACGAAATTAGTTAGAAAGTTCTTATTGGACAAAGTAAATGGCTGAAAGATTCACCATTTCCTTTACGGATATTAAAAGAATTTTGAATTAAGTAGGTAACAAAGTAATATTCAAATAATATGAGAGACACTTTTAAATAACCTTAAAATAAAGAATGAGAAAAGAATCTTCTGAGAAGAATTTTTAAAGAAGATTACTTATTGACTTCATAACAGGCTTGGAAGAAACTTAAATGAATCTGAAAGGAATTTTAGGGGAATCAGCAAAAATATGGAGAAAAGAATAACGTCGTAGGAACTCAACGTTACATTTAAAGGGCTTTGAAGGGACCTTACAAGACTCTTGAAATATATTCATGAAAAATGGTTCATATGTAATGAATAATGGTTCAAGTAAGCTTTCGAGACATTTAAAAGATTTTTAAAATAACCTAAAAGGAACCTTATAATCTAAAAATAATCTTAACATAACCTTGGCGCACGTGGGGAATAAAATACACTTCAATTACCATTAAAGTTACTCTATATAAACCTTAAGGAACCCTTAGAAGAATAATTTTCATTAAGTGTTCATTAATGAATAGTTAATTAAGTCACCATAATAATCAAGTTAAGGCAAGTTAAAGAACTTCAAAGGAACTTCAGAGAAACTTTAAAAGTTTAATGTTTCCAAGGAACATTTGGAAAATATTGAAAAAAGACACCTTCAAATAAACATAAAGAAGTTACACAATAAAAGTACGGTGTACTAACTTTAGAAGAACCTCTAAAAAGGAACCAAAATTTCCATTGCCAGGTACTCGTCATGTTATGTCAGAACTGATGACATATTCTAATTATTATTAATGACATAATGTTCTCATTATTATCTTGTTATTGCTACTTACTTAAAAACATGAGTTAATATAGTGTTCATTATATTCTAATGACTGATTTTATACACTTTTTGTTCACTATTAAAGTCGGATTTTGTGGTCACAAAAGGTCGTTTAATGTGCCGGCATCATAAAATCGACAGACGACGTTTTAATAGCCTTCCGTTTAGTGACGCCTAATTTAGAAAAAATAAAAATAAATAAACTCAAGCAAGGTACATAAGTAGCTGGAATGTCATACAAGATATACTCACAGTATGCACTCACAGTATCTCGTATACTCTCACAGATACACTCCATATACTTATGCTTTGTCACGATTCTCGAGCGACTCGCGATGCATGAATTAAGTGTTCACGGGATCGATAACGAGTGAAATCGAGAACGTTTAATACGAACAGCAATCGTGATCAAAGCAAGCTTGGCCAAACAATTATTACGCCTTCACACACTCATCAAAACCACCCACCCGCCCACTCTCCAGCTGATCGCAGAGTGCAGCCAATGTTGTGAATTGCGAGTGCTTGCCTGATGGTTTCATTGTTGTATAGAACCCCGTACCAGCGATTTCTGGTTGTTGTACGACTTCTTGTTGTTGCACAGTTGTTTTTAAGACATTTTGGAATTTTGAAAAACTCAGAAAAAAATCGCAATCGAAGTGCAACAGATCTTGCAACCGACTTAGCGTCAAACTAAGCCAACGTCAGAGCAGCAATGACGTGATCAAGAGCACATGAGTTGGGTTGTTTGTTGCCTTTTGACTGTTGGTTTTGCAGTTTGTTTGGATAAGAATTAAGCAAGAATTTCCGAGAATTTAATCAATCATTATTAAGAATGTTTATTTTCTAAGCACCGTGCGCCAATCGAAGTATTCGATCAAAAGACAAGACATCTGATTGATTACTTATGTATATTAATACCCACTAATTAATCTAATTAAGAAATTAATTAAGGATCAGTTATAGCAAAATAATAATTTGTACTGAAATTGAAATAAATGCTCTTAAATATTGTATATTTATGTTAAAGTTCTCAGGTTAAAGTTAATACTTTCAATTAAGGTTTACAATTTTAACTTTGACTACGAGTAGTTAGTTCATAATTTTTTCAATTCTACGCAGTCACAGTTACTTGAACTTGAAAGCTATACCTATATTCTTCTTCTTCTTCTCTATCTTAACTACAGTTTTAGCGGCCGTACAGTTTCAACTAAACTACAGTTTTGGTGATAGTTTGTGTTGCTGCATAGCTAACAAAAATATGTTGAAACGTTGCTTCTGTTTTCATTTTATTTAATTTGCAACAATTTTTAATTCCTATTAACTTTAGTTAGGTAACATAAATGACTTAATTCATTTAAACACAAACACAAGCATAAGTGTGAACATGTTGTTATTAAAATTCATGTTCGGTTTTTCCAGATTTCCGTTGTAATTACAATTCCGTTGCAGTGTTTTCAGTTGGCAACGCTGTGCTTTGAGCATACAAAATGTCCATGTCAAGGGAAAAATATTTTAGCCAAAAGAAGGTTGTTCAATAAACATAACGATATGTTTTTTATTGTTGTTGTTGTTGTTGGTGCTGGTTTTTACAATCATTAAGTCGACTCTCTACTCTACTCTAAACCTTTCATTGGGTGTTAAACAACAGAGACGAACAGAGACGAGCAGAGATAACGCTAAAGATACTTGTACGAGTTTCTGCATGTATGACAGTTAAGAATCTATAAAAAACTTCATTAAAAATAATTGCAATGAAATTGAAATTGAAATTTGATCATTTGTTTGGCTTGGCCGCCATTCATTAGCATAAATGAATCGTAGAAGGAAAAACGTATTGAATGTAACCGAAAACAAAAATTTATTGAAACATCTTATCGACAACGACGATAAATCAGTTGAATATATGGAGAAAATCGATTTTCGCTAATTGTTGTTTCTGTGAAAGGAATTCCGTTTGATGATCGACAATATCGAATTTTGGATAGGAATTTCAATTATTTGATATTTTCAGAGAAGTGCGAACATTTTTATCAACGCTTTTAATATTATTCAATCAGTTATTATTTCTTTGAAAGAGCTACTTTTTACTGTTGAGAGATATCCAATGCACCGATTTTGTATATTTTATAACCTAGTAATTTATTATATTCCTATTAATAACTCTACTGTAACTTTATTTATAACTGTGTAACTGAAAAAACGAAATCTCATAAATTTTGGAAGTTTCCATTTCAATTTCAAGATCATTTTCATGACCCTTTGTAATATTTCAAAGTTTTTCATATGGGAAAAATTCGGTCGTCATATGGAAAGAATAAGTAGGTCAATCGGCTGAACAATGGCAAGAAAAGAAACCAATTAATTATGTATCTAGTTACCGACCGACCATTAAACTAAGTTAAACGACTTGAAAGTAGAATTCAACGGCCGCAAAACCTTCGATATAACAACCGCAATTTATGCTTGTTTAAAATGAAGAACGTTGCTCTTAATGGCTACTAGTATCGTATTTCATTCGCTGTGGCTATATGATGGCTGGTGGAAGAATTACCTCCTTACAAAGAAGCACGGACGAAGAAGCACCATGAAGAAATACTAACAATACTTTAGTAGAATGCAACTATAAACAAATTGGCTAGCAAAACAATACTCGTATGTGGTTAAAAACGAATACACTCACACATTGCTTTAAGTAATATTTTAACGTAATGTTCTAAAACAGCGCTGAGTCTTTAATCATATGAAACATATACAAGTAATACAACAAAAATTATATGTATATATTGTAATATTCCATTTCTGTAACCTTGATGAACGATAATGGTTAATGAAATATCTATGTATGAGGAATAATTCATGTACTACTCGTTCAGCTACTCGTATAACTCACGCTACTATCAGAAAAGAAAAGGTTAATGATTGATTTAGTTATTGTTGTAATAATGATTGTTATATTACAATGATGGCCTACTGTTTTTATAATGTTGCAGGTTGGCAATGTAAACGCCAATGAATTCGTTTAGTCCAAGAGTGAACTAACTGTGTTTCTTCTCATTTTATTCACTTTTCATTCAGTGACATTCATGTCTCATTCAATCTTCTTAGCATGTAATCGCCACTAATTAGTACTCAAATTTGTCCGTGGATCTGTTTAACTTTCGGTGTTCAGTTAAAAGGAGCATTTAATGAAACGGACTGTCTGTTGAACTCTTTTCTTTAACACGAAAACTTGCTTCAGGAAGGAAGACCACCCACGGTTCCAACGGCTTCTTTTCGTTATGGCTCACAGATAAGCAAGCAAATAAGAAGAACCCTGGGCCTAAATCTCGACTTTCATTTTGTTTTTAAATCTATTTTTCAAAGCAGTTAAACTTCGCTTCAATAAACATTTTCATATCGAATTTTTGAAAGGGAGCTGTCTATCCGTCTGTCTGCTTGTCTGTTTGTCTACTCAGCTCAACCCGAAACTAGTTTGATACGTGTTTTTCCTGAATTCGATAGAGAAGTAGCGAGAGAGAGATGCAACACGACAAACATCTTGTGATGAGTTTTTCCCGCTTACCGTCGATTTTTATTTTCAATACTCAATTTAATGGCTTCAATCACTTTTGTTTATATTAGATACAAGCGCAAACTTTTCATAAAAACTGTTACTAAAGCTGAAGCTGGTGCTGATGCTGAGGCTTCACCTTCACTCATCCATTCGTACGTTTATCGGTTTCAGTTGCTTGCACTTACTTGAAAAACAAAAGCGAAGATGTGAAAAGTGCAGACGATTTGGAAGAGGGACAGGAGGCAACAGTAGAGTCCTTGCCATGGGCCGAACCTTCCGAACAAGTGGCTTAACATTTTATCGTTGAGTTCCTCGAGTTCATCCGCGGGGGCTGCTGCTGCGTTTGGATGCAATAAAATCGCACTTTCCGCTTCATCTGCACGACGATTTTCGTTGGTAAACATGCTTGCTTTTACGAGTATTTTATGCTTTCAACTTTCGACTAGAGAAAATCCACCAAAACGAGTGGCGGAATATGAATGCAGCTGCTACTGGAACTCTTAACGCGAGTTTAAGAATTTGTGGACTGAATTCAGTTGCAGCGCGAAAATGCTTTGAAGTGATCACTTCGTAGTGAACATGCTTCCAACGGAGCTCGCATGCAGACAGGTGAATTCTACATACGCGAAATCAATAATCGAGTATTCTCTTAACTGTAATCGACGATGCTGTTGCATGAAACCGGGTGCCGAGCAAATTATGCACACAATGGATCGAACGAGCTCGAACCGCAACGTTCTATATGACGGAAGAATAAAGTTCGAAATTAAAAATGGAGAAATGAATATTAAGTGCTATTGTTTTAAGTTTGGGAACTCAGAACATGATTTTGCTCCATACGAAGCAATGTGAATGATGGAGAGGTTGAGAGAACATCTTAGACTTTCGTTTGTTTGATGGATTATCAATCGTGATACTTTTGAGTGCAGGAGAAACCTGATTCGTGACACTGCGAATGATAGTCAATTTTCTCCTTCAGACCTGAGGGAAAGAGAGAGAGAGAGGAAGGAGAACATAAAAAGAGGAACGCTAAAAGAGAAAGACTGATTAGATTATCATAGATTAAACTTCCTTATAGTAATTTCCACGTCAGATGGGATGGGTTGAAAGGGGGAATAACACTACAGCCATTAAGTATACTGGCAGGGTAATGGTGTCCTGCCCATATTAGGCGTGGTCTACCCACTTTTGCATAATAAATTCATCACAGAGTTCCGTTAAATAGATTGGAAGACAATTAAACATCTCCAAATTTAGTATTAACAGTATTACCCATCCTGGAAAGAATGGAAGTGGTCCGTACACTCTTCCATTCTATGCCGGAATATACGCATAATAATTCGAATAATTAGAAAAATAATTCAATCACTTGTATTGAATCACTGTATTTTCTTAATATAAGTGCGAAAGATAATCCTTAAAAATGTATAGAATTTCGAAACTCACTTTCATAAACTCGATGATGAACACGCATTTCAGAACGTTTTTCATTCATTAAAAATCTGCTCATTAAAACGGCAAGCACCTGTTTATTATAATTAATCAACTTAATTCACTCACAATTCAGATTGAATAATTATCTAAATAATACTCAGATATGTGCGAGTATGAATATTGTATAATATTGAGCGCATATATGAATATATGTATATACAATATGTACATAATTTTAATTGATTTTTAGAGCACGAAAAAAACCCCTAGGCGAAAAAATATCTCTTCGTCAATGCAGCGTGAAATTTAATACACTCATCAGTTGTACTAAGGCTCAAACTTAATTTATGAGTGAATGGGTGACTGGCTTTGTGTGTGTGTGTGTGTGTGTACATACATATTACACTTACATCGACAGCCTACGACGGTTATCTGAATACGAAGCAAAAACTTTTTCTAAGATTTGAAAGAAATAACGAGAGTGAGATGGAGAGGTGAAGAGGTTTACGGACGGTAGAGCTCATTGAACCAGCTAATAAAAGCGGGAAGAGTGCACGAGTGCTTAGGAATAACCCAAGGGGGTGGGGAGGGTGAGGTCGGTGATCGTCGCGTTGTCTATGATTTGCATAAAAAGTGCATCTGAAGTTAGTCAAATTCGCACGCGATCGCATTAAATATTTTCTTATAATTTTCAGATTTTTCTTTACAAATACTTTTATTATATAATTTATGTAATTATTTGTTCTTTTTTTCAATGCAGTATTTTCCAAATCTTATAGTTTTTTCTTAATATGCGTATGCATATCGGCCTTCACTTTTATAGCACTCCGTTTGACTATAATATGATTGTTGCTCATGATTCGGTATTATTAAAATCAGTATCATTAAATTTAGTATCATTAAATACTTATGAACAACAGCAACAACAAACAGCAGTTCATAGATCGCAGTTTTATATTTTATTCATATTTTAAAACGAATATCTTGGTAAAAGCTGTCAACGTATATTATTATTACGTATCTTTAATAATATTATATTTATATTCACTCTTATTATTAAATACACTTGTTATAGGATTCTAAAAAATATTTTTGTTGTGTTGATTTATAAAATATTTTTGCATTTTTTAAAATACTACAAATATAATTTACATTATATGCAAATGTAATAGAAATCTACTTTCTTCTCCACAAAGAATAAAAATCACAGAATAAATAGAATGCGAGTAACAGAAAAAATGCATATATCTTTTCAAATACATATCAATATTTCATGTATTCGCCCAGGTTTTCCTTGCAGTGATAGATACAAATATATATGTACTTATGAGTATTTAATACAATTTTATTGTAAGAAGTTTTGAAGTTGTCTCAAGATGTCAAAGATTAGGATTGGATTACTTCATTGATAATGTAAACAGATGATAAGCGATACGTTTATTGTTTGTCCAGAGATTGTCTAATAAATATAAACAAAAATGTTTACATTTGTAAGAAAAGCAACAAGAATAAGAATAGCAAATAATCAATTACAAAAACAATGAGAAATATACTACATATAAATAAAAAAGAGTGAAAAGAGTTTTCGTTCTTAAATTTACGATGTGAGCGTTTAAAAAATACAACAATTTCTTTGGCAAAAATAATGCTTCTTGAAACAATAGAATAACCTATACAAGAACAGTGACAAAATGACAAAACGTTAAAATAAGCGAGACTTCGGTTTCAAGCATTCTTAATGGACCAGTCTTGATGCCATTCAGGGGATTGGATGGCACACACGCTTAGCGTGTTCAGTTGCCCGAAGAATCAAAGAGACCGGAAGCTGCTGTGGTATTTCATGAAGTACGAAGTTCGGAAGTTAATCATTCATGCAGCTGATTACATTTGTTTGCCCATGAAATTGAGGTAAACTTATTGTTGCATAAAATTAAGCATTATTATTAAGCTATTATTATATGCAAACATATTTCCTGAAAGCTCAGAGACAACTTATCTCAAAATATGTACTGAATATAAAACCATTTATTAATGGAGGGCACAAAAAAGAATTAAACGCAGTCGATGCTGATTATCAAATTGTCTCTTTTATCGCTTAGCTAAACATTTAATCATTTCACCAAGTAATTAATCTCTCCCTTTCTATCTAAATAAATTCAATTAAAATTAACTTTATGCTTAAGTGTATTTAATGGTTTTGACTTTTCATAAAGCATTAAACCTCATTAACATGCATTCATGTTAATTCTGCTATGTTATTTCAAAAAGTAGGCGTGGCTGTTGGGGCTTTTGCTTCATTTCAAAATTCATGGGGTTATTTTATACAATAACAATTATTTTCGTATTTAATCGCATAAAAATTATAAAGAGAATCGCATTTTTAGAATTGAATTTAAAGAATTTCTAATTTAATTTGAAGGATTTTTGCTAACGAATTCTATTAATTTTGTCTTTACTTTGAATGCTATTAAACGTTTTTAATTTGAAATAAAGTTTTCAATTCTTTTAAATATTTAGTTTTTTTGAAATTTTAATTTAAACTCAAAATGTTGCTCAATAAATATATTAAATTCAGTTGCTCAAATAATAATTTAATTTAAATTTAATGAAAGGAGAATCGTGCCGAAAATCAATTAAATTACAACGTGAAAACTTAACCAAACATTTTAAATACAAAACTAAATGTGCGATCAATTATTAATCAATATTTTATATTTTTTGTCCTAGTGCTCGGAAACATTGTCGCAGTTAAATACAAAGTAATATACATACATGCTTTGCCAACTATATTTCATGATATTTATTTATTCGTATTACTTGTTTTTTGTTAATATGAAAATAGATGCAAAATAGATTGAAATTTACCTTAACTAAACTTGCTTTTTAATTGAATATGAATAAAGTAGCTTTCTATAAACATATACAAATATTTTCTGATTGAACTTGCTTTCATTGAAGTTTGTTCAACTATCAGATGAGTGCAAAAATTAAAACGAGCGCTGGGATCTGATTAATCAGTTAATAAAAGTAATAACTTCACTTCACTTATCTAATCAAGTTTAAATTTAACTGTGTTTTTCCCAAGACAGACGATCAACAAGGAGAAGTATAGATAATATTACTATTGACAACAGTTAGCCTATCTTATTGATTGAACATTCTGTCGCATAACCCTTTCATTGTGGTACTCACTTGAAAAACGAATCCGAACATGTGAAAAGTCGAAGGAATCTGAAAGAAACTCAGGGTCAGCGTCCAGACGAAGTGCCAGCGTCGAAAGTGGCCGATGAAGTTGGAAATCACATCGCTGTCGACATCCTGGCTGAGGTCTTTCGTATCACCATCCAATCCATCGTACACCTCGACAATTTCAGTGCCGCTCGATGGAGTGGGGGAGAAGTCCTTCTTCAGATCCTGCGAAAGGCGCTTGAAATCCAGCGCCAAGACGCTGATTTCCGGGGTGCGCGACAGCTGCGCGTCACAAAATCCTTCTCCGTGCAGATTATACTCCGACCCACCGCGTGAACCCGTTTCGCCCAGGTTACAATTGAAACTCAGCGAACCACGGCGCAACACCCCACTCATTTTCGATTTAAAGACTTCTTACACTTGGTTTGCTCTCGGTTTCTTGCCTTTCGAAACAACGTATCGCGTTTGCAACTCTGGACGATTTCAAAATATATTTTCGGCTAAATTGCGGATTACTTTGTAACTTTTACGTCAGTAAACCAAACAGTTACAGTTCCTAACTGAGAAGCCGTTACTGGCGATCTAAATATGGACAACGCTTGCGGCTCTGTTATAAATGATAAAAATGAGCAGAGCAGAGCAGGGCTGTTAACGCCTCTGCAACCGTGAATTAACATCAACCTGCGGAACTCGCTCAAGCTTTGCGGCAGACGACGATCGCAGTTTTGCAATTGTTGCCAGCTCTAAGTTTTCACAAAACAGATATGAGTGATTTTCGGCTACAGTGCTTTTGGTGCGCAAAACTGAAGCTCTTTCTTGCAGTAAAATGAGAAGTGAATGAGTTTTATTTCAGTTTACTTAATTCAAATTTTATTTGCTTCAAATTCCATTCCATGTTTTAATGTTTAAAGGCAGAAATGCAGCCATTAATAAAATTATAAATATTTTGGGCATTGAATTATGAAGATAAACTCGTTTTTAAACTCAGGGATTTTAAAAAATAAACTGAAGTTCATTTCAAGAGCGTTGAAATGCCGATAACAGGAAATCGGATACAAATCGAGATCAGCTCGTGAAGTGAATTAACGCTTGATTGATTCATTTGAGTTGATTCATAAACAAAGTGGGAATTATATGCTTGCGCCTGAGAAAATTATTTCACTAACGATTTCAATCGACTAAGCGGCGCCTTAGTATATGCAATGTTATGTTTTTCTTGTGCAGTTTGACCGGGTGACGTCCGGTTCAAGCTAAGTAATCTACAATGAGTCATTTGAACCTTTGACGTTCATCTCCCGAATCCAGTGAATGGCTGCAATGATTTTAATGATTTCAATGATTATTCCTCCTCTTTGAAATAAAACAAGCTCGTGAATTACTCTGTATTTTATTTTGGGCAATTAATATATTTTTCTGATATGATACTCAATACAATTGATATTTAATTGACCGAAATAATAGTTCAACATTTCATTATTGTTGCTATATTCATTATATTCTTTTCTCTTTTACGTTGTCGTAATTCAATTAGCTTCACTTTAATTATTGAATTCTTTTTATTTTTTTGCATACTGGCAACAAGATTTTGTAATTATTAAAGCTTTCGAAGAGCTTCTAGGAGAATTGGTAAGTACAAAAAATGAGCTTGTGTAAAAACTAGATGATAATGCAATAATAATATTTATAATAATACAATGCAATTCAATAATTAATAATATTAATTGTTGCAAATAAGTACGATTTTAAAATTTACTCTTGCAACTGTTGCTGGTTTCATTTGTTATTTTGTTTCTAATGGACTTCTTTAGGAAGTTCGTATTTGATTTCAACATCTTTAAGGTACCTAAAGTAATTGAGCGGTTCTTTGATTTTGTTCTTGCTTTGTTTTTGATCTTGTTCTTAATTAAATATTAGTAAATGCATACATATGTAATGTTTGGGGTTAGGTGGGTAGGTGGTTAAAGTCTTGATCCCTTAACGGTCCAGTCCCGTGCCTACCGTAAATGTTCGCATAAGACTGCTGGAAGCAACAACAATTAATATACTTTGAACATATACATACATACATAGTTAATTGACCCGCTCTTCCTCTTACTTCCCCTCCTACTCCTCTTCAGAATCGCTCCGCCGGAATTATTTACAACTGCGTTAAAGTACGAGTACATAATTGACTACATTCTATTTATATACTAGAGATATATTGTATATACTTATACTATATATCTATTTATACTATTTACTTTAACAATACATATTTTTAATATGTGGAAATAAAATTACACTCAGAGAACACGAAGACAGTGAAAAAGCTGCTATGAATTGTAAATTGAAATATTATTTAAAATGGAAGAATTTACTTTTTCTGTTATAGGATTATAGGGTTAATTTTTACCTATAAATCTGATATGCTTTTCACCTCCATAATAACTGCTGGACGCTTTATACGATGCTTTATAGAGAAATAGACACAGAGAGAGAGAGAGAGAGAGAGAGAGGTAGAGTTACAGTGAGATACAGTAAATTTCTGAAGTGGAATTGGTTACTTTCTGAATTTAAATTTAGATCGTTTCAAATTTTGCAAACACTTTTAGAGTTGGTGATAGTTTTTAGCTATCTTTTAGTTTTAAGCTTTACATTTTTAGTTTCTAGTTTCAATTTTAGTTTAAGTTGTTATACTAACTGTTTACTTAATATTTTGGTCCAGCCAAAATGTATTACTTAACAAAGAACAACAAATATACACTTAGTTGTCATGAATACACATTTAGTACGAAAGTTTTATGCACCCAGGCTAAATTCGTCAGTTCGTCAGTTCGTCAATTTGTCATTCCAACATTTCCGTCATTGCCGACCAATGCCAACATCAATATCAACAACGGCTTGCAACACAAACAAAACTTGTTCGTTACTCAACGGACGTACAACCAACGGATATGAAAAGGTTTCGTTTTAATAAATCTGCCGGCCTCCTCCTCTTCCTGCTCCTTCGCTGGCCCCATCCCTTCACTTACTTTTCCTTCTGGTGTGCATTTGTGTTTACATTTGTGTTTGCATTTGCGGTTGCAATTGCGTTTGCATTTGCGATTTGCTGTGAATGAGCCAGCATAGTTTCGGGCAAGAAGAGCACCACGAATCCGCCGAAAAGACTGACAGCCGTCAGCAGCGTCATCAACAGATGGCTTTCGATTTTGGTCTGTAACGAGACATGAATGAATGAATGATTGAAAAGGATGTGTTTTCCGGAAGCAGCATGACAGAGAATGAGATTTTCACATACCAGCAGTGATAAATACGGCGTCAAGATGAGCGCCAACCCGGCTGCAACGTTGCAAGCGCCAACGCCTACATTACGGATCGCTGTAGGGTACAACTCGGCCGTATAGACCGGCATAATAGTGTTGCCAGCACTGATGGTGAATTTTCCTGAAACATTATGATGCAAAGATGAAGAAGATTTATGAGAAAGAGATGCTTGCATAATATTTTTTCTCTCTAAGTTCGCAGATGCATGTAGATTATTAATGAAATGGATTGATTATTTTCGTGGACTCTGGACTCTTATTACCTATCATTAGGAATGTGATTTTCAACCAGAGAATATCCTCGTTGCCCTCGGTCATCGCTGCACAGAAGCACGAAATCCCCGCACAGACCAGGGTACCGCAAAAAAGCCACTTTTTGCCGACCTTGGAGATGACTGCAATAGCAATGGCAATGGCGGGAATCTCGACTAGTCCTGCTAAAGCCTGTAAGAAAGAGGGGAAGAAATACTAAGGGATGAAGTGAGAGTTCAATTCAAATATTATGCAATATAAATAAAGAATGTTATTAATAACAATAATTGAGGAAATGAGCAGAAGGTTTGTCGAGGAGGAAATGAGAAGAAATGACAGTAACAGTGACATGACTGCGATTGGAACGAGACAGAAAGCGAGGAGAGATAGAGAAAAAGGGAAATAAGAACGAACTATCCTTGTCGGATTGGAACTAAACTTAACACCGAGCTAACTGAATGAACTATTAAAAGTTCCGAAGAAGTTTTAGGACACATTTTTAACTAACAGTTTAATGAAGAAAATTTAATGTAAGTTTATTTTTTTTACTGGTCTTCAATGATCTGACTTTTTTATCCTTGTTTTTTTTTGTTTGTCTGGAAAGCTCTTTTTCTGAACCGGAACTTAAATCGTAAAGTGATAAAATTTTAAATATTGAGATCGATTCCCCATTCCGTTTCTTAATTCCATTACATCGTATTTCTATAATTTAAAGCTAAACAATATATGAAACGATTAAGAGGACTGAAACTGCAGAAGTCCAATTAAATCTCATCACAGTAATCAACAAAAATATGTTTAAAAATAGTCAGTTAAAAAAAAATTAACTTACCGAATTCAAGTAAACATTTCCACCAAAGGAACTCATATTCAATATGAGTCCATAGTATACCAGATTCATGGTGAACCATATGCACAGGAAGCATACGGAGATACGTCGTAAGTATCTCGATCGGAACAGACACATGATGTTCTGCGATGACTCCTCCTGGACGGGTGGCTTAAGCATCGCCTCGAAGTTTAGCGGCAGCTGACGGCCGTTAAAGTCGGCCGCCGTTTGGACGATCCTCTTCACCTCGTCTATGCGTCCCTTAACCAGCAGCCAGCGCGGTGATTCAGGTATAACAAACCTGACCAAGGTCAATAATTATAGAAATCACAAGCAATTAGCGATCAACAATCGGAACTCGAGGCATTAATAAATTATGTGCCCTCAATTTATACTGGCATAGAAATTCAATGCAAAAGGCTTTAATGACATTAAGAACACGTTTTTTGTTTATTTCTACATTTAAATAATTGACTCTTTTTTAATCAAATCGAATCAGAGCAACTCAGGCAAGGCACTTTTTGCCGCTGCCAATTAAGTTAACACCATGCAAAAAAAAAAGCCAACAATAAAACTATTATTCAACTTCAATTACCAATAGAAATATTATAAATTAAAACCAGAAAATCTAAATATGGCAGATGTAATCAGAATCCAATAATAATAAATATAATCTTATAATAACAATATTGTGAATACAATAAATTTGAAAAGATTTGGGATTCTTTTAGAAAACCCTCACTTACCAGAGGAAACACAAGAAAAACCCCGGAATTCCTATGCAAAGCTGCAGCTGCTGATAGTCTTGCGTTAGATATGCGACGCCAGAAATCATCATGTACGATAAAGGCAGTGGAAACAAGTTGTACATGCCGGCTATAGTGCGCCATTTGCCATCTACACACTCGATGGCCAAAATCAAGCCCGCATAAGTCACTGAGACAGAGACCAGTCCGAGGAGAGCTCTCAATATCAGGTACAACTCGAAAGATTCCGGAAAGTAGAGAGCGAAACCTGTAAAAATAGAGAATGTAATATAGAAATCGGTGATGCTGTCTTCTTCTGAATGGTTACGAAATGATTCTGGTAATTCTTGTCCTAGAAGGCTTCCTAGGATCTACCAAATCCCAGTCTTGACTTATCACCTTAAAGTGTCTAGACTTATCACTTCTAATCGATCATTTATTATTATTAAGTAATTTCTTACCAAAGATCGTCTGTAACACACACGATATGAACAGCATCGTTTTACGTCCGAACTTATCCGATAGATATCCGGATATAATGCCACCTGTAGCCACCCCAAGTAGAAAAAACATTTCAGCAACGTTCTTCAAATACTCCTTGTCACACACTAGATTCCATTCCGATGTCCAGGTATTTCCCAAGTTGTCTTGCATATCGTACTCCCACAAGGAACACGATATCCGGGTGAAATTCGTCATGAAATCTTCAATCTGTGGCTTCTAATAGACATCAATGGAATAGAGTTTACTCTATAAAAATCTAGAATATCTTTCACTCTACCCTCTATCTTTCTCTTACTTTTAATGTATCGTTGGATATGTTTTGCCAGTCGGTCAACGACTGAAAACAGTTGTCTTGAGAATTGCTAACATTGCGCCACACATCCACGGGCAGGTGTTGTAAATGACTCGGTCGTGAACACCAAAAGTTTTTATTCGCTGCCTGGAATCGAAAAGAGACGAGAAAATAAGAGAGAATACGAGTAGATTAGGGAGGAGATAGTGAATAGATAATTCAAAACAATGTCTATAATCGAGAGCGTAGGAACCAAGATTGCGAAGAATAGAGGAAGGATCAAAAGTAGATTACAAAAGGAAGTAAGTGCTCCGATGTGAAAAGTTGTGGGCAAGGTGGAGTAGTTACTAGTACATACCTGGTACACTGATGATGATATGTGAAACGTGTTGGGTATCTGAAACAGTGACAGAAGGACCGTCATTAAGAGTTGCCACTTTCCAAAGTGACCCACTAATTCACCAATGACATCGGTCTCTTCGACATCTTTATTGGAGGTTACGGAACGACCGGATGCTCTCCTATCCGACGCTGTAACAACTGTTATGCTGGTGCCGGTGATGGATGGCGACATATTCGAATTGGGCCACGTTGATATCTGCGTCGTTTTGTTGGCCTTAAGTTGGGAATCGTTCTCTTGGGACGGTTTGTTTGCGTGCATTTCAATTGAAGGAACTGCAAGAAAGCGAGCATAGAACAGAATAAGAAGAAAAAGAATAAATACACAAAAGAAGAAATTCATAACACTTCTTGTTGTGGTATTAAAATCTGTGCTAGTATTTAGTTTAAGTACTTATGTCATATAAAAAATCTTTGTTTCCTCCGAAGTTTATGTTTCACTTACTCTAAAATATGGTACTTCACAATTAAATAATTAATACTCATACTTAATATGAAATAATGATATAAAATATCGTTTGATTATTTCATTCATTAAATTGCTTATTTTTATTGTACGATCTTTTTATAAACATGTTTAAAAGAGATTATTAAAATAAAGTATTTCCTGAAGCCTAAAATAAAGACATTCATGAAGATCAAACGACTTGTTTATGTTAATGTTAAAACTTGATATTGTTATTATTTAACTTATTATACAATATGTATCTGAATATTAATCGCAATGACTTGAGTGACAACGAAAGATCAGTCAAAGTCTTTCGATCTTTAAAATTAATTCGAGATCTTTTATATAAACGTCTTATTTTATCAAAGTAATAATCGGAAATGAAAGACTAAAAGGAGGTATTTCGATATCCAAAGATATTTTAAAATGAATATATTAATAAAAGTCTTATTTAATCGAAATAAATGATAATAAAATAAAATAGAATAAAAACCGAGTTCGAAAACACGGAACGATTTAGGATTTATTAGGAGTATTTAATGACTAAAGTTATTTCGAAACCCTTTAATTAAAATCTTATTTAATCGAAATAATGACCGAATATTTGGAATGATGATGAGATCAGCTGTATTTAGTAAATGATTTCTTTCGAAAGCCTTAAAGTGAAAGTCTTTTAAGTCAAAATATGATCAAAGAGTCTAGAAATAGAATTGAAGACGAAAAGAAGCAGTGAAACTTATGGAGAAAAGTATTTTTTACCCCGGTACAACGTTAAATTTATACTCGTAAAATAATATTGTACAATATTCCTGTTATGAGTACGAGTATATTAAAATATGAGCACAATGAGAATTTCAAATAAAAACATGCTTTAATCAACACTGAGCTTCATGCAGGCGAAAAGTTAAAACTATAAAGTAACTGAAGTTCAAGGATTGCGAACGACAACCACGCGACAAAATATTTGCCGACCAAACAGACACAAACACATGCGTGCTTACACACTCCCAAAGACAGCATACTCGTATATGTATATGTATATATATATATGTATATGAGGACAGCTCATTCCTGCTTCCATGCGATAAACAAAAACGTGGCTTGACGTGTACCAGGAATAGAGCCTGCGGACGCATGGATGGATGGCCACATCACGGTCTCGACTGAAGGTTATGTTTCAATGTAACATTTTACGTCCAGCACCAACACAGCCACACATACACTGAGTTACCCAGCAGGAATGAAAAAGGAAGGAAAGAGATATTCAATGCGAAAAAAGCAAATAGATTTATACTATTATATGAATCTACTCGAGTATGCTCGATAAATATGTATGTGGGAATTCGAAGAGTGCATTTTTAGGATTTTATTTAATTAAATTTGACTGAAATAACGATATTATCTACTATATATTAACCTTATTGTTATACCTTGATAAAGATCTCACAAATGTTCGGTATTCATTTAAATACAACAATGGAACTCAACTAAATCAACTAAATTATTAGATAAAAAACGATGGTTAAGAGTTTCTTGCAGAGATTAATACGTTGTTATCCACACATTAGTAACGCCTTCAGCTTTGCATTAGAATCAATGGTAAAGTTATCATTGCGATGCTAATTAATGCGATGTCAATCTTATCCTCACATGTTGATAGATTGTCATGGATAAACGTCATCTATAGAAAGATGTATGTACTCGTATTTCATATAATGTGACTCGCTCAAAGTTCATCGAATTAGTGCCGCAATAAATCTTTCATTACTCATGGTTGCTTGTTGATTTCTTTTTTTATTGTTTTTTGTATTTGATACATCAACCCCATCTATAAAGCTTTGTTAATTAAATCAATTGCAACAATGTCAATTGTGTCTGATCGTGTTCAACTAAGTGTCAAAGTGTCGCCATGTTGTACTTTATAATGATACAAATTAACACATTAAATGTATAATGATAAAAAAACAGGTGTTGGTTTTAAACGGCTACATTGTTTTATTAATGTTAGACACGATTTATACACTATACTAGATATTTATCTTGAGATGTAGATAGAGTGAAACACGACTGTGTGAATGATGTATTGTAAATTATCAAAAGCAGTGAGACTTTTTTTTCTCTCTTTCGAAAAATGCGACTATAAATAAAGATACTGTAAATACATCGAAACACCCGCTCGAAAAATCGAAGTAATATATTCATGAGCAACCAAAGGATTCATGAAATTCTACTGATTGATCAGAATGGCGATTGGTTGGATCAACATCTCCGAAAATAGCACTGTAATAATTAACATTATCCGGATATATTATAGTTGGGGGCAATCGGACCATATTGACGTGTCGCCAACCAATCTCTTAATAACTTTGAATACATTGAAGATTCAGGTATCAATTTTAAAACAGATTTTACGGTATCAGTGACACGCAATATGGTTGCTTTTTCTGTCAAGTGCAGATATAATGATAGACTTGTCATGTCACCGCATGGTACTACGATGGTCGTCATACGGAAGATAAACTAACTTCGCAAATTTGACACCTCAACCGCCAGAAAGCATCCAAGCGAGGTCGTTAAATTTAATTGCCAATTTAGAGCTCAAGCGCGGTTACGACAAACTCTGCGGTTGTCGAGTTGAAAGCCGCATCCATCGCAGCAGAGACCAGAGGAAAGCAGACTAGCGTAAGTTTAATTTTGAAATTATAACAACTAATATAATTTCAGGCTATGAACTCCGAACTCTCTGAATTTATAATAATTAACTTGTTTACTCTGAACTCGACAGTTAACAAGTCAGAGCTCGTTAAAAAGTTGGGACTATTTTTGTGGAAAGCTTTTCATGAACAGTAGATGGAAAAGGCAGGAAGGGTTTAAAGGGTGGATTAAAGGGACATCGAAATGAAGAGAAAAGGAGCCACAAACCAACTTTACTGCAAGGGCGAATGGAAGAGAATAGAGAAATCCAATCATCAATCGATCCAGATTTCTCACGTAGTCATAAAACCATGTTCGGAGTTTGTCTTGAGTTTACGTCTCATTCTCCGTTTGCAACTTTTTTCTTTGTAATCTCTTTTAAGGCGATCAACTAAACTTCCCTTCGAGTAGATTAAAAGCCCACTGAGGCACGTATTTTTGCTTGAATGCTTTTATTTGTCTTAGAACTCATTTCATTCGTTTTTCTTCATTTGTTTTGAGATTTGTTTGCTTTAACCGGTGTCTAAGTGAGAGTCGGAAGAAAAAGTATCTCAGTTTTTGTCAATCCCAAAAGGATAACAATATCAATGTACTGGTGCTTGTTGTTGTTTTAATCCTTAATAGATTTTTACAACAACTAATATAACGGTTTAGGGCTTCTTTCGTACGTAGACGACAAAGTCAAAGAAAGAAATTAACGATTGGGATTGCGATCACGATGGAAAAGTTTACTCTGGATTCTATAGAAATAGATTTGTGCTTTGTTCGGTCCTAAACAACAACAACAGTATTCGTCTATTTCTATATCCTGAAGAACACACACTGCGTATCTATTGTATACACTGCAAGATAGAATATCTTAAAGAAAATATAAGAAAGATTTCGAAAGCATAATCTTTGAAAAAATTATCTCGTCACATCAACTCAATCAATCTCAAGGAACTGAAAGAAGACGCATTCAAAAGAATTCCAAGAAGCAACAACTTCTTGCTTCTTTTATTTTATAATAATACAGAACTAAGCTGCAGATTTAATAAAACGATGATTGTTATTTGGTTTTATTAAATTTGAAGCTTTAAACATTGAATACAAGTGAATATAGTGAATGGAAGAACGTAGAATATTAGAAAAATGCTAGGCAATAGTTTATTATTTTGATCTTTCTGACACATATAAATTGAAATGAATTATGAAAAACGATACGAGTTAATTGAACACAGCAAACACGAGTTCTTTCGGACTAAAGACACCCACTCAGAAGAGCGAGTTTAATACGCCTTGAATTAAAAATGAAAACTCAAATTATTAACTCAAAGGCCAGCCAAAAATGTTAGGTCTTCGTTTTCACAGTGATACCATGATAAATATGTCCATTAATACTTCGCGGCCCGATTTCTCTATTATTATAATGCATTTTTCATAGAGTAAATAATCCTAAAATAAACCAAACGATTTGATAATTTAATTTAATACGTTTTTCAATATGATTCGGTTGTATTCAACTGCAATATTAGCACCAGGTGACCAAGTGGCTTTAGTATTTTGAAGTGATCCACTTCGAAAACAAAAGTACCAAGAATCGACTAAAATCGTAAACTTTATGATTAATGTTCATGCAGCACTTACTTCATTCCAACAAGAGAAGTCTAGCTGGGAAACTAGGGCTTAATAGACTGTAGCTTGTGTTAAAGATGCTGAATAATTAACAAGTCCTCAAAAGAGTTTAGAGACAGACAGAGTTTTGACGATTATTTTTGCATATGAACATCAAGCAACCAGAAATAGCATAGATAATGAAAATATCGTAAATATACATGTAATAGTTCTTGTTGCATCGAATTAAAAATCCACTTCAACATTAGTATCATAATTAAGCAACATTAGCATCAGAATCATAACATTAAGATTAAAGACATGTAAATTGCCACTCGCAACTTTGTGTAATTATAAAATTAGAATAAAATACAACAATTATACATACAAATCGAGTGGTTTTAAAAGAGATATCTTCATCAACATATGAATGCCGATGACACTGATACTCCTTTGGAATAAAAACCACTTCGCTGCGCTGCGCTACTCTGGTCTGGTTTGCTTTGACGCAAGTCGCTAAGTAAAAAAATGAAACCCAACAAAATCAGCCCGCTTTCGATGCAGAAAAATTATTTTCATAGCTTTTATTGTTGTTGTTAGTGAAGTTGTTGATCGTGTTGTTGTTATGCCGTGCATCAAGTGATATGTGAGACCGCGTTGCTTGGCGCGTCTACTCAATGCACCGTCCACAATCCATTTCGCTTCATTGAAAGAGAAGCGAACCTGAATGGACCACGATATGGCACACATTCAACAACAACAACAGCCGCAGCTGGTGGCCGACAGACGTATTTATTTTAATAATCATTGTTATGGCAACAAAAAAGAGAGAAAATAAAACTAAGCAAGTGCCAAAAGAGAAGCACAAAAGTAATTTTTGATTTGAGAACAACTCAACAATAGAATATCCAGCAACTAAAAATCGGGTCATAGACAGATTTCTTTATGTTTTCATGCAGAAAGACGCATAAATACGAAATTTAAATGGATTTTTTTTTGAGAATGGGATTAAAAGTGTCCCATAAGTTTCCTATTCAATATTAAAATATTATCCAATCTTAAAATACTTGTTATCGTATATTGACTGAGGTTTTATTATTTTTCGTAATTATTAGTTCATAGAAGAAAAGTTTTTCATGGAAAATATTAACATATGTACATCATTTATTATTGCTCATTGCTGAAATAAATATTATTCTGAATCTAGTCTTAATGTTATTAGCTAATCTTTAATCTATTCAAAGTTTGTTAGAGACATTTTCCATTTGGATCGCATAAAATACAAATGATTTTTTTTAGATAAAATAACATTAAAAAAGCAAACATTAAAAATAGTTAATAATTCAAAAATAGAATTTCGAATTATCCAGAAATTCTCTATGCATTTATGCGGATTTAATATTCACGATGTTGGGAAAACTGATCCGATGATATCTGAGTGAATTAATAGAAACGTAACAACGCCACAAAAGAAATGGTTCAAGTCAACAGAAAAGTGTATTTATTTAACTCTTAAATTTATTATTAAGTGCCTAATTCGTTAAAAAGATGGTATATTATCTATATATTTGGGTTAATGATATTTTATAGACATATTTAGACATTTTCTTGGACACATGAACAGGTCCGTAGGTACATATATATGATAAGAGAATGTATTCTCTGCGTACATGTTGTATATTTACTCATTTATGTCATCGTTTATGACATGTATTAATTAGCTTCCGCCAGCTATCCAAAGCATATCATTCGCATATCATAAGCATTCGCGGTTGACAGACAAGCGGACAGACGAACAGACGATTCACTTAGATTTACTTGTTTGGCATGCCAGCATGTCTGTGATGAACTGACTGACTGACGGACGGGTGGCTGCCGCTGACGATTCACTTGTCACATGAATGAATTTTTGGCAGCCGTAATATTTGTGTCTCTGGCACTCGCTGATTGTTGAGTGGTGAGTATTCATTCATTATTTCAGTGACATGAATGACAGGTTTCGCGTAAATATATTGTTTGTGTCTTATACGGATATGAGTTTTTTTTTAGATTTAATAACGCGGTTTTTATCGGTTGAAAATCTTAAACAGGAAAAATCGAGGTGCTGAGATCCAAAAGAGCAAGAGAAGAGGTGCAAAAGATTAGGTTCAAACGATTAGATCAAGAGAATAAATCCAAAACATCAAATCAAGAAGATCAGATTATTATTTAATTACTGACCACTTAAGAGAACAGATTCAGATGATCAGATTCAAAAGGACAGATCCGAAAGATCCGATCTGATCTGTTCTGTTCGAAATAGCATTGAGTTCTGATTTTAAAAATCAGTGATCTATCTATCATGACGCTAATGCTGTTTTATGATAAAAGAATTATGATGATAGTACGAGTATGGTTAATAGTAATTACAAATACTTTTAGTTACAGATACAATGGATCGGAATCCATTAGAATTTTTCTAAAATTGTTCGACGCACGCACTTTCAATGGCGTCGATCAGATCAGAAGAAAGTCCGATCGCGGCGCCATGCTAATTGTACGTTAATAGTTTTAGCCAACATTACTGAATTAATTTTTGGACAGGTTCCAAAAAATTAACATTTACTTGCTCGATCTTGCATAATTTAGATGTGAGACGTTGTTTTTTTTAATTAATATAAACTACTACGCTGTACATAACTGTACCAAGCAGAATTTTCAATACAATTTATAAACTTTCAATTGTTGAATTCTGAATGATTTGCGATATCAAAACTAAAACAAAATAAAGAAAAGCTCAATAATAATGATAATTAGTTGGCCTCATTAGTGTGCGATTTTATGGAAGTCAAATACACCAGATATCGGTATGTATGTGTGTATACTTCTTATCTCATATGTATGCGTGAATATACGGATAAGTAAATGTTTTGGAAAAGCTTTCGATAATAAAAATCGTACTTTTGCGCATTGAAATATAATTTATTTATAATTTAGGAAGAAAAAAATTATAGTTGCTAGTTCTTCAATAGCATTAAATTTCTTTATTTGATTATTTGAAATATTGTTTGTTTATCTTAATAAATTCTGATGTGGAAAATGTTGAAAAGTTTCGATTTTCTATGTTCAGAAACGCGAATATTTCAACAATTTCTGTCGAAATTTTTTCCAAAATTTCTTGATTATCTGCACCAACAACGGCGGGAGATTTCTGTAGCTTCTTAAAAGACATTTATAGTAAAAGTTGATTCTACTTGTTTTCTTCTTCTTCTCGTCTTCTTCTTCTCTTCTTCTTACCGTTTATAATTCTGTTGCTTTTGTTGAAAATATGGCAGCTGCTGCGGTTGCTTTATTATTCCCAATTTTTATTAATAACTTATTTTACCATTAATTTTATTATTATTTTTAATATTATTATTTTTCTTATTATAATTCTTACTATTAATAGTATTATTATTATTATTATTATTGTGATATCTTTGTTGTTTTTGTTTTAGTTTTTTTGGTTTTTCCTTAGACTTCGTATGCAAACGAGGTTGTTTAAAGTTGTTGTTATTTGAAGTGATGTTATGCCACACACACACACACAAATATACACACAAATACAACCACAATTCGATCACTTTGAATTCAAAACCTTCTCGAAGTGGAAGGAGTGCGTCGGAGTTGTTTACCGTCCTTGTTTCCTTTCAAGTTTTCGGCTGACAACTTTTAGCTTTGATGCAAATCTGTGAAAAACAACATGTGTTTGTGGTTAAACTATGTATTTTCTCTCTGTTTCACTAGCACGCTGCCTCCCCCCTCCCCCTTTCTCCCTCCCTTCCTCTGTCACACTCGCTCTTTTTGTTGTTTCTCCGTTCTTCATCGTTCTTCCCGTTCTTTTGCTAGAGTCGATTGCAATATTTTTGCTCCATGGTTGAACGCAGTAAAAGCATATACTTTTTGTATAGAAAATAAACGTTTTTTGTATGAAAATTATACAAACTAAATTATTCGAAGTCTTGCCCATCGGTAGCTATACATTTTTCCCATTTCTTTGACAAATTTTAGCACATTTTCGTAACACTCTCAGCAAATGCGTGTCTAATCGATGCAAATAATTAATGATCGAATGGAGCCAAGCTTGGTGAGTAAGCCGCTTGCCAAAGTATTTCCCAACTAAACGCCTCAATCGTTTCCTTGACCAGTTTTCCTGTGTGTGGCGCATTATCGTGAAGCAAAATCACTTTGTTTTACCTTTTTCGATATTCCGGTCGTTTTTCGCGCAAAGCTTGATTCGAATCCATCACCGGTTGCCGGTAGCGTTCAATACTAACAACTTCGAAAGGTTGTAGCAGCTCATAATACATCACCCTCAATCATCAACCAGAATTTCCACTTTTGTATTTTTGAAACCACTCAAAGAACTGTAATTTACCAAGAGTAAACTTCGACAAGCATACGATGTGATTATTTAGCAGTTTTCTTGAAATGGTAAACGAAAATCTATGCTGCCCGCAAATCGTAGTTTCCAGACACAACATTCGACATGTTCAACGCTATCAAAAACTATGCTGTTGTATGGAACTTGTACGGTTGTGAGTTGAAAATCTCGATCAGATGCAAACAAAAGATCTCGATCAAAACAAGAAAATGGGGCCAATGACGCGGTTAAGTGAATATAAATAAATGTAAATAAATTAAAAGGAACAATTAAAAAATATACAAGAATAAAAAAGTAGTCCATTCCTTAAGCAAAAATTTCAAAAATAAGGAGTTTCAAAAAGTTTTTAAGCAATTATTTTCTTGGACAAGTTTAACTCCAAGAATAATAAATAACGTAACGATTAAATGAATAAATAAATAAAGGAAAAAATATATAAATAAATAACTGAATAAGTTAATGAATAAAATTATGAACAACATTTTTAAATAAATTACATATTATAAAAATATAACTAAAATTAATATTCCAAGCGACCAAATCGAAGGATTAAAGAATCTGGAGATTAAATTTTAAGATAATCACCTCGGAGAGATTTAATGTTGGCGCATCTTTTAATGACCCTTTATTATTTTCATTTGTTAAAGAATAAACGAAGCAAACAATTTGTTTGTCTGCTCAACCAGATGGGAAAATTTGGCTACTAGTTTTGGTAGTTTATCGTTTTTTGGTTCAGTCGTTTGTATACCGGATTAGGATCCTTAACTTAGAGGTTCCTTACTAATTTTACGATTTCTGCATAAGGCTAAAACCTAAAAATATTTTCTCTCTTCTATGCGAACATTCATTCAAAATATCGAACATTTTGGCCACTTAAGAAAAATGTTGCTCATACGCTACGTTGCACCAAAAGCCGAGCATGTGTTGCTTGGTTGTCTTCATACTCGTTCGTCCAAACGTCCAGCTCATGTTTGTCTATTAGCTTAGCAGTTTCTTTCTAGTTTGCCGGTTGTAAAATCATTTTCTTTGTTATTTGTGTTTATTTACTTCAGTTTTTGCGCTGTTTAGATTTGGTTTTATTTTAATTTCTCTTTAAGAGCAAAACCAAGAAAGTTTTATCCATATGAAAAACCACAACAACAACAACCGTTTGAATCGGAATAAAAATAGTAACAATAACAATAATACTAAAAAACTACACCGAAAGATAAAATCTTTATTTTTCTCACAACGCAAACCGACATCGATTTTTATTATTCTATTCTATTCTCTTCTATTTTGTTTAATTTTATTTTTTTACCGGCATTTTTTTCCTCCTTTGTGAAAAGTAATAAGAACAACAACAGCGACAATAACAACAACTAGAAAAACAATAGCGGCATGTGAAATTATTTTTACCAATTTATACACCGACACTCTCCGTCTCGCAGCGTTCAGCGTGAATTGAAAATTGCGTGGGTGCACACAACAACAACAGGAAAAGTAGCAGTCTGTCTCTTTGTATGTTTGTCTCTTTCTATGTTCGTCTGCTTGTCTGTAGCACTGCTGGCGCTCGAGTTGAGTTGCGTTTTTTACAATGAATACTCTTCACTGAGTGCACGATGTTTATTTTTTAGGCTTTTTAAATTACTTTCAATTCATAAAAAATGCATGTTTTCATTCGCACTTTCTTTTGTTTGCATTTCCAAGAACGTCACCAACATCAACACCGAATCGAACCAACCAACTTCAGTATGGCATCAATTCAGTCAGTGGTTAATGCAGATGAGTTGACTTGACTTCAAATAAGTTGAGTTGCGTTGAGTACCAACTTGCTTTTGGTCACGGAGGATGACTTTTTTCCTCTTTAATATTCTTTTCTAGCCTTTTATTTGTCTTCTCTGGTTTATTTTCAATTTTTCTTTTTGGCCAACTTTGTCAGATGTTCACACCACGAATTCCCGAGAGTAACTGAATGTGTGATTAAGCTGCCGAGTGCTTTTATGCGACGCCAAACGCTGCTGCTGCTGTACCAACTCTCAAGTTCGGCGGCGGTCGCATCCGCAGTCGCTATCGTAGCATCGCTTCAGCATCAGTAGCAGCATCGTTTCGCATCTCTTCTCATCGCATTTCACATCGTTTCGTGAGTGAACACAACCAGAAGCTTAACAAAACTTACACCACCCACAACCTTCCTCCTTCCCCTCTTCTTCTCCTCTTCCGACGTGCGTCTTCCACAACATTACATCAAAATGTTACATCAAAACGATAACAACAACAACAAGCGTGCTTGCAACTTCTCTCCACGCCAAGTAGAAGCCACTGAACCACATCTCACCAAAGAACATTTTCGGAGAGCGGCTCTCTGCTTCCGCAACGAAAGCAGAGGCAGGTTCCCGCGGGGTGGCGGTGGGGCGGCTGCAGCTTCAGATGCTGTGTCACCTGACGCCTGCCATACTGAAGCCATGCGTTCGCTGGTGGTACAACAGGCGGTTGGCGTCTATTGAGGCCTCTGTTGCGATTTCTTTTTCTTAAAAGTTCAGCAACTTGCGAATACTCTCGTATTTGCTCTCCCTCTCTCTCCCTCTCTCATGCTTTGTTTTGTGTTTAGCCGTTTGTCGTGTGTTTCTGATAAATCGCTCTCTGTGCCTTCTTATCGACGTTAGTTTGGCGCTACTCTCTCTCTCTCTCTCTCTCTCTGTCTCAATTTTTGTTTCTTGCTCTTGCATTTATTTATATAAATTTATTATTTATTATTTATAAAACCTAACCTAACCTAATCTATTTTAACTTCACTTAATTATGTATTTATTGTATGTAATTATGTGTGTAGTAATTATGTATTTAGTTAAAATATAAACATTATTCAAAACTTTTAAAACTTTTATTTATAAAATTTTTTCATTCATTTCTTTTTTTCAGTTTTTTAATTAATTTGTTTTAATTATAGATTGTATTAATGCGACATATATAGTAATTATTAGAATTATTTAGTTATTTCTTTATAATAGAAACATTAAGTATTTTCATTAATAATATTGAATTACTTTCTTTGTTACTATTACATCTACTATTATAATATTATTGTTATTATTTTAGCATTATTATATTATTATTATGAATATTATTATTTTTTTTTAAGTTTTTCATAATAGTGCTATTATTGTTAATGTTTTCGTGTTATTAATATTATAAGAACAGCTCATTTGATTTTTAGTTTTGTTTAAAATTTTCGTCCCATTTTTATACGATTTCTTTGTTATTTAAGAATACATATCAACATAAAAAATCGCTTTCGAATTCCTTTTGATCACATCAAAATTTTACTTTGACTGTTGCAGGAAACGCAAACAGGAAATAATGAATAAATAAACTGTGAAAAATAAAAATTATGAATAGAAAAACAAAAAACTTCCTATTTTAAAAATGAACTAAAAACATTCCTCAAGAAAAACAAATAAATTAGAACTGAGTACCTCTTCTCTTATTACTATTCTTCTTCTTTCTTTTGAGACGTTTTTCTCGGAACTCTTTCCTAATTCCCCTCTTTCTCATTCCTTCTTCTTCGTCTTGTTCTGCTTCGTTCGTATGATAATTCATTTAATCATGACTAACAACTAAATACGAAAATTGAGCTGTTTATATGGCACAAGTGATGTGATCCTAAACCCCAAAGAGATACGTCGCCGCTTCACCCCAAACCCACTCAACTCTCACCCATGTTAGAAATTTTATGACAGTATACCAAGTATAGTCACGATGTTATTTACACTGTCCAGTACAGCAACAATGTCTCAAATTGAAGTTGGTTTAAGTGACATTTCGCTTGAGTATATCATGCATGAAAAAGAAACTAAGTTTTCATCTACTAAACATTTATATAAATATGTTTATATGCATTTATATACACACAGATTTCTTAGTCCACAACTATGATAATCATTAATTCATAATTGAATTTGTATATACATACATATGTATGTAGTACATATAGAAAATGTAGACTATAATGAGTTCGCATACAAAGTCTTTAAAGATCTCGAATTGTACAAAATAATAAACTATGTAAATACGAAATAGTGTAAGTAGATATTAAATATAATTAAATAAACAATTAAATTATCAATTAAGTAACTCAAGTTAATTGCACGAACATATTTAAATAAAGGTTAAAAAAAATCATCGATATCAGAAGACATTTTCAGACATTCAGACTCTGGACAGACACTGTACTTGTAGACCTTCATAGAATGTCTTTGGCAAGACGAGTAGATATCGTTTAGAAAAATTAGAACAGAGAGGTATGAACTTTCTTAGGATTATGAACGAATTCTTATAACATTTATTAACTTTTTTATATACTTCTTTATTTTTTAAAAGCTTAAACTCTCTGATTAGAATACCCAAAACTAAAAAATACCTGTCAGCAGTTCCTGCAGCTCCTCCGAATGATAGGTAGGGTAATTTTTTGCGGAACCTACGAGAATTGTGTCCTTCAGATTTTGCTTGTTGTTGTAGCCATTCGACAACCGACGACCGATTTCAGGACTCATAATTGCTCCGAATCCCGAGAAATTGTAAGCGAATTTATGGTAAGTTTATTATATTTAATTTCTTCTTCTATAATAGAAGGTTATATAAAATATATTTGCAAAGATTTTGTGTATTTTAGTCCAAAGATTGTAAAAAGTGTTAAATGTATAAATCTTTAGTTTTTTATATTAATAAAGCTCTTAATAGTAGGTCATGTGTTTTTATTTCTAATTATAGTTACTTTATTATGTTCATTTATGAGAAGTTTTATCTTTTTCACTGCTTTTCTCTTTTTCGTTGTTTTTAAACAGTTGCTTTTTCACTTTTCATATAAATGTTTTAATGAACTATTCTCACATTACACTTCAGATAAATTGTTTATTATTATCAATATTTATTTTGTTATTGTTGTTGTTGCTGTTGGTTTTTCCTGTCGCAGTGTCTTTTTATATTGTAGAACACGCTTTTGTTTTGTGTGTTTTTGTTCCTTCCTCTTGTTATCGAGCACACTTGAAGGATTTTTCAGTTATCAAGTGAAATAGTTTTTCGTATTCTTGTTGTGCTTCTGTTGTTTATTGTTCAGTAAATGATTCTTAAAAAAAATACAATATTTTGAAATCTCATTCAATCGTTTTTAAATCAGATTTTTAGTATTATGTTTCTTTTATTCTATGTATTTATTGTTGTTATTATTATTATATTTATTATTATTATTATTATTAGCATTCTTATTGCTCTTATTACTGTCACTATTGTTATGTTGTTTCTGTTATTGTTATTAGTATTTGTTTTATTTTCTAAGATGTATCCGTAGTTTTCCGCCAGCCAGATTTTAATTAAATGTCAATACTGAACACTTGCTTGTGCTTAAATACAAAATTTATTGTCACAAAAAAATGAAAATAAAACAATGCTAATCACAAGAGTGTAATTTTAATTTTTGCACTTATCTGCTTCACTTTGCGATTCATTAAAGAGTTATTTTTACAGCGACATTAAATTAAAAATAAAACAAATTGGTTGTTATATTTTAATTATTGTTTTTTGCGTTAATAATATTTGTAATTCTAAATAAAATCTGCATTATCTGTCAGCGTCCATTAGATTTAGAGCGTCATTAAAAGGGAGAGCCTTCAATGAAAGGAAAACCTCAATGAAAATTCGGACCTTTTGTAAGTCGATTATTTTATTTTTCGCAAAAACACTTCGTTATCAGCGGAATGGAGGCTGGTCCGATTTAAGCTCAGGCTTTATATTTAGAAACCGAATTTAACACTCCGAAAATTGTGCTGCACATCACATCATCATCGCCTTTATCGCTTTGACAACGATAACGCTAGCTTGTCTGAAGCTGTGACAAGCGAGTGAGCAAGCAACCTGCACAAACTGCGCCGAGCAACTAATTTTTTGTTCTAAAACATGGATGCTCCGAAATCTATTCCTTTTTGCTATTCTAAATTATTTAATAATTTGCGATGGCAGAGTGACACAGAGGCGTCACATGGGAGGTGCATTTGATAGGTTCACTGAACCTTTGCATTTCTTTTTATTGTTGCGTTCACTTTACACCATCTGATGTGAAACTTGTGTGAATACAAACGTTATTGAAATGAAATAAAGTGTTGTGAGTTAAATTGAATCATAGAAATTGTATTTCCATGGATTTTTAAAATCATTTCAAACTTATTATGCTGTTAAGGATCTGAAAATTGGTTCTTAAAAAAATGTATTATAATTGGATCCATCAAAATGGATTGTAAACGGAGATTCTGAAAATTAACGAAGATTAATAAATTGTGATGAATCCTTTCCCAATCCTTAAGCAAAATAAATAAAATTATTAATATTTTATATCAAAAATGATTCATTTTGAATATATACAAAACTTTCTCAATCAATTTGTTATGTGATATTTTCGTACTATACTATCTATCAATTCGTGAAATAACATTAATATTCATATAACCAAATATACGAGTATCAATATAAAAAATAAATAATGTTAATGCTTCATAATAAAACTTTAAGAAATGCTATAAATTCTATAATTTAATCATGCGAATACACTATATATCATTTATTTATGGATTTTATTTGCAGCAGGGGAAAAATTAAATTTACGATTGAATTCATTTGTTCAATTAACGATGAAATGCTAAAAACATTGAAATATATTTGATTTCTGTATGAAAGGAAAACCGTATTTTTACAGTTAAATTTTTATAGTTGCAATCCAAAATTATTCAGAAAATAATATTCCTCACTTCACTTTTGGTATTTTGCTATTGTTTTTGGTTTTAAAAACACACGACTTTTACAGCTCCAGCGTGTAGAGTGAAACAGTTTTTGAATTCTTAAATCAACCGATAAAAAGAAAGATAACGAAAAATTGATACACATGTCGATAGAGGCTGTCGAAACAGTTCCAAACCCGATTTGTAACCCTATGCTTCTTACAATTTTTTCTTGTATGAACAAGCAACACACTAATGGAAATAATGAAGACTAAAGATGTAATTAATAATTATAAAATAATTGAATAAAAAATGTAAAAGGTAAAAGGTTTGTTTTCTCTTTTTTGTTTTTGTATTAATATTTTATTATTGTTTTCTTTATTTGTTTTATTAAATTTTTATGTTGTTTTTTGTAATGGACATATAAAAATACAATAATAAATAATACGCAAACTGAACAGAGGAAAATAGTAATTAAATTCTTTCTTGCGATTTGAACCCGCAACATTTTTTGCCATTTAACGGTATCAGCCACCAGTCTCACTTGAATTGTGAAAATAATAATCGTAATTTTTATAACTTCAAACACTGAGTGAAGCTATCTATTAACCAATTATTAAGCACATATTATATTATATATTTAAATATTTATTTAATACTAGCTTAACTACCCGGCATTGTGCGGGAAATAAAATATTATTTTATAATACTACATTGTAAGTTTTTAATTTGGTATGTTTTTATTATACCCTACACCTTAAGGTTAAGAGTATATTCACTTTGTCACGAAATGGGTAACGCATAGAAATAGAGACGATAAGTATAGAAAAGTATATATATTCTTGATCAGCGTGACCTCCTGAGTCGATTTAGCCATGTCCGTCTGTCTGTCTGTCTGTCTGTTGAAATCACGATCACAGGAGAACCGGTGAAGATATCGTGATGAATTTGCAATTTGAATTTTGCAGAAATATTGTTTCTTGTGGTGTGCAGGTTGGTATTGAAAATGGGCAAAATCGGTCCACGACCACGCATATTTTTTATCAGATATGTGATATCAGCGTTCGTTTTTGAGTTATGACAACAAAATTTCATTCCTGGGTATAGAGCATTATCCGTTATTATGCCAAATATGGGCGTGGTCCGCCCACTTTTGGGTTACACAGATAAAAGAGGGTCTTAAATGGTTATATTGTTAAATATATAAACTTCCTGAATAAAGCTTTAGATAATTTGAATAATTAGACTACTTTACTTTTTTCTTAAATAAAATTTTGAAGATAATTTTTTTTTAAGATAATTAATGAAAAAGTAACAGTAGTTATAAAAATGGAAAAATGCATAAAGATATAAATTTGAACCCCGCAGGGTGAATCAGAAGTCACAGCGTCACATCAGAAAAGCTTATTTTAAAGCTAAAAAGTAGGTAAGTTTCACTGAATAAGCGTAGCTCAACACCATAGCACAGGGTGTTTATTAGTGTATTTTTTGTGTATTTCAACACATTCAAGTTTATCGAAAGTTTCCGAAAGTTAAGTTGGTTTTATTTATTTATTATGTATTTGGTGGACTGTTATTATTTTATTTGTTTATTTGTGAACTTAATTATCTTATTAAAAAAAATAGAAAGCAATAAAAACTCGATTCTTTAGCTTCTGTTTATTTTTCCCATGTTACGAGTGAGACGATTAAATTATCTGCATCATTTCAGATCGGCCGCAAAGTCCGCCACGCAAACCAAAGCAAATCATCAAAATAAACACAACAACTACGTATGAATGCATCCACCACCCCTTCTCGACCCGCCGAACCCGGCGCCGACCGCGATCTCATTTTCACACAACACAGCATTTTCCGACCCAAATCAAACAAACAAACACAACAACAGACTTCAGTCCACTGCACTTAAGTACCTCGAGCATACGTCACAAGTCTGCACTCTTGGGTGACGACGGCGCGCTTCAATTATTTACAGTCGACAATTTTTCGCTAATCGATGTGTTCCAGAACGTGGTTAATTGTTGGCACTCGCTGTGGATTTGTGAGAACTAGGCGAGCGCTGAATGAGAATAAAAATGAGGATGAGTTTCTGCGTCTTTGACAAGCTCACGATGTTGTGATGGTTCTTATTGGTCTTGTTGTTGTTGTTGTTGTTTTACCAACCCTTACTACTTACTATGTCAATAGGGTGAAAGTCCGAGTACATCATCAATTAGAAGTTGTTTGCAGAGATTTACCCGAATTTAAGCATCTTCAAAGCGTTCGGTTAACCGTCACAATTGACTTCAGTTTGACTGTCGATTGACTGTGATTCTGTAATAGGACTAAACTTGGTTTATTTCGGCCAAATTTTGACAAAATTCAGATACATTCCTGTCACGGTTTCTGTTCGGATATCACATTTACTACCTTCAATATAAAATTTTTATGAATGAGTTGTTAGCTGATGAATTGTAGTTCGTATAAAATGAAATGAAATTCGTATCAATTCAATAATCACTATATGAATCACTATATATAACATTCTATATAATCACTGTAGAATATTTATACTCTAATTTCTTAATTAAGTAATAATAACATGTCTCTTCTCAGTTGACTTAGTTTTTCTGTGTTGATCTTTAGTAAATTGTTGGGAGAAAAAAGAGAAAAACTGTCGGAAACGTGAAACATTTATATATATGCAAAACCACGAATAAATGTCACCTTTATTCAAATTTAATTGCAAAGATATAATCTTAAATCTAATTATTTTCATAGTGTGAACATAGAGAATATGTCAAAACTCACTTCTGCCACAACATAAGTTCCAACGACAATGAGAAACAACTCGTCTCTCTCGCTCTCTCCCTCTCTTTCGTACAATATATCCTTATCGTCGATCAGTGCATCCGCCAAAAACTGCAATGAATAAATGATTTTTTCCCACACAATCCTAACAACTTTTCACCTTCTACAAACAAGATTATCCTCTGATGCCGCGAGGACCACCGAAGAGCCGTTGCTGTGAAGAGGGGGGCTCGCTGGTTACGCGGCTTAAATACCGGAAACTATTTTGTGTGCACGTCGAAATGCAATAATTTAATTGTGGCCTGCGATTTCAAAGGACGGCGACCGACTGCCACGCTGATGGATTGGCAAGCAGGGTTGGCAGAGGGCGAAGGTGAAGGCAAGGACGATGACGAGGGGTCGCAGCGTCAGCAGGTTTCGGAAAAGTTAAATTAACAATCGTGTTTACATTGCTTTGTAACAAGCTTGCACTTAAGGTTGTCAGATTAGATTTGATGAGCGCTCTCGCTCGCGATCGAGCTTCGTATCCCTTTCTTTCTCTGTTTCGCTCTCCGCGTGTGACGCTCTATCTCATTCTCAATTGAATTGAATTACGGGCTGCTTAGCTGAGGGATGTTTATCGAACACAAGGATATCGCAGCATCAAGGCTGATTACTGTCATCAGCCGATACGTTAGCTCGCGTGTCTTCCGTCCGTCCGATCACTCGTTTGGCTGACAAATAGAAGGTTTGTTTTCCTGACACGCTTCGTCCTTGGCTGAATACTCGTTGCCCGTTCATCCGTCCGTCCGGACATCCGCAACATATTGTTTCCAACTCTTTTGTTCGCTGTGGTGGCGACGAGGTTTTTCGCGCCTCGAGCAATTGTTTGCATCTGTGGGAACGTGTGTCAGTCACGTGCCAATACTACGTGAGTGTGTTTATGTGTGTATCTGCGTATCTCCAGTCGAAATCTCGCCATCGTCATTGACGTAGCTAATTTCTGTTTTTAAATCATCAAATATAAATAATTCAATTTTCTCCAATTGCTGCTGACGACAGCCACGCCTTTTATAGCAAAGATTCCGCACACACACACTCTCGATCACGTGTGGCTGTAAAGAGGCTCCGACATGTCAGCAGCATGCAAGTCCACACTCACACACTCACTTAAATTTTGCTTGGTATCTGAACGGATCTGTTGTTTCTTCGATGTTGCGGTTGCTCGTGTCCTTCAACTAGCATCCTTCTGCAGTGAAATAATTTATTAAATGAAGTGTGAACGAGTTGTGCCCGTAATGTTTTTTAATTGTTGGTGTTGCTGGTGCGTGTGATTGTTCCTTCCCTTCTTCCTTCCGGCGTTTACCGCGAGGTCCTTTCATTTCCCGTAATTAGCCAGGTTGGATAGAACACTTTGTTACTTTGAAGCAATCCAAGTTGTAGGAATTCAGATTAGGATTTGAACAAACAAAAAGACACAAACAATGTATGTACATCCTCCTACGTCCTTAGCATAATATTTCCCTTATTACAGGTCACCTCTTCGGACTCTTTTGTTGTTAAAGATGTGGTGAACTTATACACTTTATTTTAATCACTTTCAACTCACTTTCACTCACGTCTACAACTCTTCTCTTGGTACTTTTTATGCAATCATTTCGGAACATTACCTTTCTGAATACTTTTTAACTAAATTTAGGACTCTTCTAACTCAACTCTTTCAGCCTTGCAAAAGTAAATTTAAACAAATAACTAAATAGGATAAATTCGTCGATGTGACCCTCGCTTGACCCGCATAATGACATCGTATTACCAACAGACTTTTCGCCGTCTCTAGAATTTCATATCAACTCCTCTTTTTTCTGCGTATTCACTACTTTTCGCTCAGTCTCTGATATTACGAAAGGATTTTAAATAAATTGTTATACAAATACACATAAAATATTTGTATACAAGTACGAAAATATTTGCTTATATAAGGATATGAAAATATACGAGTATAATCGCAATGTATGTAGAAAAAAACCACCACATCCCATACTTGTAGCTGCATAAACGACCCGCCCCCAACCCCCGCTGTTTATGCAATTGCTGTTGGTTCGCGAGGCAATTTCAGGTACACGCGAAGAAATGAACTGCCTGCTGTGACGAGTCCCCCTGCTGTCAAAAACAGGTGACGCCGCCGTCTAAAGTTGAAACACACTACACTGAGAAAAATACTACCACCTAAAAATGTTAAGATCTCCTTATTGAGGCATCTTACCATGAAATCTTACTAAAACATAGAAATAATATGCTTTTTATAGGATTTCTATACTGTAGAAAGAAACTCTTGTCTTAAAACAAAAAGTTAATCTTAATAATTCATAATTTTAATAACAAATTCATATTTTTACCCATTAAAACATAAGATAAGTAAGTCTGTTTCTCTGAAAGAATGAAGTATTCTTATTATTTACGTCTTTTAATAAGGAAACTACTTCTATACCATTATTTATAAGAATTCTTAATTAAAACTAACAACGAAGCTGAACTTCACATTATCGTTCAGAGCTCATTCGTATTTTCAGTTTACTGAATTGCATCAAACGTGCTTTTTACGTGCCGTTACTTTTGTTACGATATTGCTATCGTTTACGATATAATTGATTATATCGTATATATTATATAATTTTAAATCGTATTGGTTAAAAAGTAATTCGTAAAAAGAAGTATTGCAAATAGATCCTACTTGAATACAATAGAGTGAAAGTGTGATTGTTTTCTTTTCATTTTATGTGTTGTTTTTGTCTCTGTGTTAGTAGCACTAACTTACGTCTATTTCACGGCTACTCGAATTTGCACTTGGATTTCTATTCTTCTTCTTTGACCACCATTTTATGCAAGTAATTGATTTTTATATAAAACCGTTATAAATAGCCTTAAGTTGGTTTGCTCATGTGTAAGTGTGAGAGTGCATATACGTATTTTAATGGCTTCTATGTATTGTATAGATGTATTTATTTCAGTTGACAATATTAGAGTTTTGTGTTATTTTGTTTATGTTTACACATATTTACCTCTTCTAAAATCGTAGTTGTTTAATTATTTTCAAAACCACTGTTAAATTTTGCAACAATTCAGCAAGCACCCTGATTTGAAGCTCCTCCCTCAAGCAACCATTTTTCGCTTGTACAGTTATTCAACAATATTAAGGGTTGTTGTCTGCCTCACACACACACACAAACATACCCCATGCAGTTATGTATGCGGCTATATTCGAATTATGTTCCATGGCCGCTATGTGCTTGTTGCCTCGATGATTTTCATATAAATTGGAGCGAATTCGCGAAGGACGTCTTCACTGTCAATTATAATATCATCGCGAGAGCATCCAGTAATCGGACTTCAAGGACGGTCGAATTGAAATTCCATCAATTTCTTTAAATTTTAATTTAACTATTTTAATATATTTTATATTAATTCTTCTGAAAATAAATAAAAAGTGTATAAGTTGTTGTTGTTTCTCTAACAAGATTTAAGGATGTCGCGTAATCAGTTGCCAGATTCTTCATCTTCGCCGCCCATCAGGTTTGTGAAAAAAAACCAAATTGAAAACTAAAAAATCCCTATTAAAGTCTATAAGAGATAAGAAATATATTGTGATTCTGTTTTTAGAAGTTTTCGTCCTCATTTTAATTGGATTCGCGATTTTTTACAGCCAGGAAACGAAACTATTTGTTTGATTATTTGGCTCATTGATTGTGTAATAAAATATTTTTAAATAAATCACACTTTAATTTTTACTTAAGAATACTTAAGAAAAGCTGGCAATTCCTAAAACGGTGCTAAACATTTTCGAGTATTAAATGAAAAAAAAAATCGACGTCGGTTTCAGAACTGAAAGCGTAAAATGAGTAATTTATTTATTTAACCATCTTTAATTACATATAACTTTAAAATATTTTCTAAATAGTTTAAAAAAATTAATTTTATTCACATCATCCTTTTGGTGAGAGTTTTGATGAAGTTATGCTTTCTTTAGAGGGGATCGAATTTAATAAAAAAATCAATAAAATGCTTAATCTCAATCTTTCAATCTTTAATCTTAAACTAAACAAATATTTTAATTAATTTTTACTTCCTTTCTCTATAATGGAAAAGTTTTGATGATTTGCGAGCCATTTTGAAATAAATTTATTTAAAGAATCAGAGGAAGGATTTAAGGAAGAAATTTCATCGTTCTATATTCTCATAGAAAATTTGGATTTCCGTAAGATTCTTTAAGGGTTACCGCATCTGTTTGGATAATTTTTGGATTGATATAAATCCAATAAATTTTTTTGAATTTTGCAATCTTTAAAACGGTTTTGTATTAAAATTTAATAAGACAAATAGTCAAAAGCTAATCAAATTCACTGGTTTTACTGCATTTTACACTATCAGTATCTTTTATTTCCAACTTAGGTTGGTGAGAGGGAGTCTAGAGTTATCCGGCTGGGTAACCAGATACACTTAGATGCATTGTGCACCTCCGGTGAATGCAAGAAGGGTGTAAGGGAAGGGGATTGAAGAAGCCCCGTCCCTAATAAGACTTTTTTATCGCTATCCACCCTTTGCTCCAACATCTTTAAGGGTACCGTGCAGAAAGCCATGCAGTTACACAAGTACGCATTCGTTAATTCACTCCATTTTTAATAAGAATACCCCATGAATACCTGCAATTCACTCCATCAAAACGCTTATCCACAGCTCTAAGATTTTCCGCAATTCTCCATTGAATACAATGGAAATTTTACTTTATGTTAAACCGGCAAATCAAAGTAAATAAAACATGTATAAATAATACATCGCAATAAATTAATTCGGTTCAATTCAGGATAATTTGTGACTGCGGCTTTAAATTTTATTGAAATCATTCTTCTAAGCGTGCGTTCCATTCCATTCCAGTCACCTTTCATTTCACAACTTCGACGAAGACATGATCAACGATCTGCCGTCCTGCGTGTATGCAAGCCAACATCATGCTGCTGGCAACAATGTCAGCACAGCATCAGTCAGCGGCAGCAATCTACGAATGACCAGCAACAGTTTGCGTCAGATTCATCAACAGTATTTACAATCAGGTAAAATTAAAGTTATAGAATACAAAATTCATTATTTTAACATAGAATAAAAACTTTTATTGTGGTTGTTGTTGTTGTTTTCGCTCCGTTACTCTAGAAACACTGCTGGATTCCTCAACAACGCCCACCAGTCATGGACTCGCGCCGAGCAATTCGATGCCTCAACCGATGATGAGTGCCAGCAGCAGCACCGGCTACAACAACAATTCAACACCATATAAAATCCAACGCCAACAAGCTAACGTACGCGAACGAAAACGCATCCAGAGGTCCGCACCGACGGGGTATATCCGTAAAATAATTTTGCATATATTGTCAACCATTTTGTTCCTTGATTTTTTTATTATAGCTGTTATTCATATTTATTCAAACTTATTTCTTTTTCTCATAAAAATTACAGTAGTATAAATGCCGCCTTCGACGAGCTGCGTGTTCATGTTCCCACCTTCCCCTATGAGAAACGCTTAAGTAAAATCGACACCCTACGCTTGGCCATAGCTTACATTTCATTGCTGCGCGAAGTTCTCCAAACTGAATTCGATCCTCTGACCTACGTAGAGAAATGTCTTCGAGGTGAAATAAAAGCTGATCGAGCCGACTGGAATACCAGCGGTAAATTTCTACTTAAATATTGCAAAGAATACACAATTATTGGCAAGAATTACTTATACACAGATCTAACGGCTCGTCTTTCGTGGATCAATTGGGAAAACCTGGGCGTCCATCCGGGTCGGCGTACTTTACTAACGTCGTTGGCTTTATCATCGGATCCAATGTGTGGCAGTCATTGTGGACCGTAGAATGTTACGAAATATGTACATTCCTCCAAATGCTCAACAACTTTGAAAGTCTTCCTTTCCTCAAATATAAAGCCTAGTCTAAAAATTCTAGTCATTATTACAAATTCTAGTTTTAGTTAAGTCTATTATTTATTATCATCTATCTCTCTTAGAGACATATAGTATATATAACCGATATAATAACCGTCACCGTTTTAAAAACTAAAACACATAAGCTGTAACTTTTATGTAATATTATTCATGTAATATTGTTCATGTACTAGTCCGTTGTTAAATCAATCATTTCCAAATATAATATTTTTATATGTATTATAGTACATATAACTGGCCATTCATGTCTTTGAGGAAAACAATAGACAAAAACCAAAACAATGTGCAACAAATTTGAGAAAATAGAGTCCTCAGCCATTTGGATGTACTGTGATCACGAAATATGAGTTTAAAAAACTTTTATTAGTTTCTACAATAATAAATTGTAATCTAATAAGAACGAATAAGAACGAACTAATGATGTAATCACTTTTTCAGATTACATCTTTTTATATACGAAAATAAATGTTTTCCTAATCTTCAGCACTCTTCAAATTAATTACTATTAATCAATGATCGTTTGGATTACGGGGTCCAGTTTATAAAAATTAGAACAAAAACCTTATCCTGCTGATCACTGACACTTATCTTGTTGACATTAATGAAGACAAATTAAGCATTTTTCTACTTTTGTTTTATTTTATTTCGTTTGCTACTTAAATTATTTGACTTTAGTTTATTTCTAAGTATATCATAAATGCACACATATATAGGTATGTATTTCTACATAGATGCAAACATAAACACTAACGTACATACGATTATTTATTAACATTTAAATGCAATTCAATGAATAATAAATAAAAACATAATTAACAAGCCGTTTCTATTTAATTGTGGGTTCTACTTTAATTGAATTTGATTTAGTTGTCGTCTAACCGAAGCATTTCATAATGGCAAATTATTGTATAAATCACTTGAACTATAAAATGTTTGAGCTTACATTAAATCACTGCTAAAATTTCTCATGTGAGAATATTTTCATAAATTCATTAACAGTTTCGTTATGTATATAGATATAATAAATATTACATTTTATGACAAGATTTTAACACGAATAGATTCGTGAAATTAACTAATTGATTAATTGATGTGTTTATGTGTTTATGTTTATTGCTATTCCAAGAGTTTTGTTCGTTATCTGAGTTATATCATTAGTAACTAAAAAGTAGTTTTCAGAACCATTCGATGGAAGTTGGTGATTATTGTTATGCATGTTTTCTCTTCGCTTCCTTGTGTTTCTATCTTATGTATCATTACGACCAACGCAAACTTTGCGCAGACTTTCCAATTCACTGCGCTTCAATCGCAAGTTAAACATGGCTTGGGTAAAACTATGGCAATCCGTGACGATCTCATCGTGCATCATGGTTTCGCGGAACATGATCGCCAACGCGGCGATATCATCGCAATCTAGTATGGCAGTTTGGTGTGTAAGAAACAGCGTTACAGCGGCCCGGAAAACAACCTGCAATCATTAGATATTGTATAACAATCGTAAAATTATCGATTAAATACAAATATAAACAATATTTTTTTTTATTTAAATTAAATCTACATTACCAAGTACCTTACAGACTAGAAATATAATAATTTGAATTAAGTACTTGAAAAATTAGCTATTAATATATAAATACTAAAAAATTAACTTAAGAATGTTAATAAATGCTGATCTTAATAAGGAAAATAAAATATTGCAATAAACAACCTTATATCCTTCGGCAAAAACGCAATCCCAGATTCGTAGCACAGTTTCAACTGGGAGTACCTCAGCGAATACGCATATAAACCACTTACTGGCTATCACTGCATAGGGCAAACCTGTTTGTTTTTGATAACAAAATATAGTTATTATATTATAAACCACTTTATGACTAAAAAAGAGCAGCACTGTCAGGTCGGCGAATTACCTAAACTCTCGATGCGTCTGTTGACAGCTGGGGCACGTCTTATTATTATCTCTTTAAACACTGCCAAATCGCGCAGTAGATTCGCCATATTCTTTGTGTGGTACTGAGGTACTACGTTCTCCACAAATGTTTTAAGTAACCAAAATGATTTTTCCTCATCATCGGTGACAATCACTAAAAGACCTGCAATAACAAAGCAAATTTTAATACGTTTAGTAATTTTAAATTTTAATGTAATACGATTAGTTATGTAAGCTATTTTACTATACATTAAAAAAACTTACAATTACCCTACCTAATTTGTGTATGACCAACATAAGAAATCAGTCGGCTTTTGCCAGGACATTCTTGTATCATTTTGCCCGTTTTCTTCATTCGTTATTAAACCGATTGTTATTTATTTTGTGATAAGATAGGTATTGGTGTACACCGACTCTGGACCGTTATGACCCATTGTGATGCCACTCGGGAGGGCGTCTGAACTATAAACCAGTTCGACGCTACAAGTTCTAACTTAGTGCAATAATCTTTAATAAGGTAAGACACTAAAAAAGTAGGGTTTGCGATCTTCTTTCAGCCAAACTCGCCCGACTTCCTCCTGATCCTTTTGGCAACTCCTGCAAGAAGCCATTCGAAGCAATCCCTCAGTCTTGCCGAATGCATTCCTAACAGGTAGTGGCCAGTGATCACTGCGTTAACTGGTAATAGTCTCGATCTGGGCGGGGGTATAAGTTCTATCGTTCTGCGTGCCTGCAGTGCCGACCAGATTAGGATCTTGAGAGGCTTTGAGATAAGTAAAATTCAATTTAATTGGCAATTTGAAATGATGCTTTATTTCGGAAATTTGAGGTTTTGATTCGGTCGTTTACTCGAGAAATATTTCTTTACAAAGGTCATTCAAATTCATTATTTACTCTTTGAAAGTGCACAATATAACCTTTGTACTCGATAGTGTTGATTAACATAATACACCGCAGTAACTACTACTTACTTGATTTAATTATATGAGCTTCAATTTACATTAAATTGTAATAAATTTAAAACTCCTGAAGCTGCGATCTAAATAAATTTACATATGCATATCGTATTGAAATTAAAACTCACCAGCAATATAGTTCAGTCCCTGACAGTAGCCGATTTCACGATTGTGGTGTGCATATGCTATCAGTATATTATGAAGTTTCTCCTTTTTACTATCAAAAAAAATATTATCAGGAAATGTACGAGGTAGATCCATTAATATTGCATCATTGATTTCCTTTTCAAATTGCCCATTCAACAAAGTGCGATAAAGATTGGGCGAGCGCTGTTGTAACCTAAAAGCTCCGGATATTTTCATCCAAACGTCGGGACGGTACGGACCTAAATTGAAAATTAAACCAATTTTTCAAAATCCATTGACGGAAAAATTGAATAACATCAACATTTATTTAAAAAAAGGTTAACTCTGAATAGCACTCACCTGGGATACCCTTCCGTACATAGCGTTTCAACTTATTGTCAATTATTGTGAGATCTATATTTTGGCTTATCAAGGCTTCCCATTTTATTCGTCTTTTAGAGAGGGTCTTGAGATAGCTGGACATGAACTTCTCATACATTTGGTAATCGAAATTCGGGGAACGTTTGAAGCCATATTCGTCGACATCGCTGTAAATGAATAAGTATATAAAAGGATCAAAAATGTTATAGAATTAAAAATCGGCGATGAAAAATAATACATAACAGGTAAATAGTTTTAATTAAATAATCTAATATAATCTGATTAATAATAAAAGTAGAAATATATAATGAAATAGTAAAGAAGCTATAATATATAATATAATCCTACTTTGTTAATGAAATGTATTTGTTCTCGTTATTTAAAATATGGGTGAAAGGCATTGCAACGTTTGTATATTTTATTTGTGCTCGGATTTGCTTGAAACTTGGTCTCAGTTCTCTTTGATATAATTAATTAAATACATATTTTGGAATTTTAAAAAAAAAACACCCTGAAGGGGTGAAAATGGATTCCAATGTTTGTATGTGACATATTTTGTTCGTAGTTGGATTTACTTCATATTTGATCTTAATGCTCATTGATACAATTATTTCGCAGGGACCAGGTTATTATTATTTTGTAGGGACCAGGTTGCGTGTGAAATCCTTCTCTAAAAAGGTGATAGAGGCCATTGTATTTACTGGATGGGCTCAAAGTGAATCAGTGTATATACCGCAGAAACCACTCGTGCCGTCGGAGTGCCGATTTGAGTTTAAGAGCATGCAACTACCCCTAAGGTCTGTTTCGCAATGATGATTAATAAATCTCAAGGTCAGTCACTGAAAACAGAAGGAATTTATATCAGGAAGGACTGCTCCTCACACGGCCAGTTTCATGTGTCCTGCCCGAGAGTAAGCTGAACTAGCATCCAGGTCGGTAGCATTTAAAACCTCTAATGTAGTATATAAGGAGGTACTTTAAGTATAAATTAAATACCTTAACTCTTAGGGTACGTTGTGTCTTTTCAAGAATGAACTCCTTATAAATTCAATTCAAATTAAATTTTAAAATTAAAACACTAGATTGGTGAATAGGGGATTAAAAAGATTTAATCAGAAACAATATGAACTTCTGATTGCATTAAACGATTGCCTATGCGAACGAAGCCGCCGGCAGAAAATAGTTACAAATATAAACGAGTAACAAATACCAAAAAATAAACCATAGGCTTTACTTTTAAGTTAAGAAAATATGATAAAAAAGTTTTATTATTCTAAAAATTTTTTTTTTATTTATTAAAATTTCTGCAGATTATTTAAATATATTTGCCATTATACACTAATATTTATAAAAAGCGTGCGGTTAACAAATCTATAAGTTAAGTGCTCAAGTCTATAACCATCGGAACAAAGAATTTTTGGGACACCTTATAAGCGTAGCAGTTATAACCAGTGTATATGGTAAATCTTACCTAAACTTTGATTTGGGTGTATCTTCCATGGGAATAGTTGTGAACTTGAAGACAGCGACTGCTGTTGTGTTGGGGTCTACGCCCCGTTAATAAACGTTGGATGTGACAGTGAGGAGCTTAATAATGTGTGAAAAGACAGATTTCTCACTGAAACATATTGTTGTAGTGCATTTAAAGTGGGACAGCAGCAAGGATTGGTGCACTGCTGAGTCTCCTTAACGGGTGTTCCAGCGACGGGCAGTATATTCCTTCATTTGCGACTTCCTTACAGTTTGCAGTTCTCTTTAAAATCGTTAATACTTCAATATTTTATGCTAAGTAATCCAGCGAATTAAGTACAAGCGAGCTATGCTGTTCATGCAAAGTTCAAGTTAAGCCTAACCTTGGTATCTACATAAAAAACAGCCAATGCAGCAAAAAAGTCACTTCAATAGTTGTTGCATTTCTTCTGTTGTATCCTTGAGGAGTATCACTATTATTGGATCTATGAAGCAACCATAGAACAGAGCACGAAGCAGAATGGGTACGACTGTGTGCGATAAATTTCCGACAAGTTGATGATTTCTCTTCGTTCTCTCAGTGTTCCCAAACAACGACATAAAAAATTGCTCAAAATTCAAACGTTGAAATAATGCAAGAATGATAAACCTGTATCCTAACCGTTCACATTTAATAATATCTGAGTATTACGATAATTATTTGGTTTCTTCCGCGCGCCCGCAAAAATAAATAATATTAAGAGAAATGTATAGAAATGTACCAGAAAAAACAGCTGATATTGGCAACTTAAATTTAAGTTGCCAGATTCTTAAAATAGCTAAAGGTTTATGGTGACAATTAACCCTTAAATAAGTTCTTAGTATTGGAATACAAAGGGCTAACCGAAATAGACGTTTAGTGGTGAAAAGAAATAATACGAACACATTTAAATTAAAACAGCTTTCTATAAAACCTATATTAAATATGTACATACCGATACAAAGAATGTATTCAGTATATACGTTTAGGGACAACTGTAACGTTGTTGTATGTCTCATTTTGGTTGCTTATGCTAATTACAACACCAACTTTTTTGCTAATAGCCAAAAATTTTAAAAATTTTTTTTGCTAAAATTATATTGGGTGCATTTTAAGTTAAATTATACATTTCCCATATATTAGGATATATTAATATATCTGAAAAACGTACTAAAATTATAAAAACTCGTTTTTCTACAAAAGTAATCGTTTTTCGACGAGATTTTATTTGCATAAATAAAACGTATTTTAAATTCCTTTATAGCGGTAATAATCCTTTCCGGATATCTTTAACATTTTAAGAGATATAGTGATAAACATTTCAATTTTCTAAGGACTATAACTCGACAACTATACGAGAGCAAAAAAGTTATTGTTGTAATCAATGTAAAGATCTAAAACAACAACAACAACAACAAAGAAATTGGAGTAGTTCCACAACCATAAAATTAAGCCCTAAAACCACAACAACAAAAGTAAAGTGTTTCCGCAGCATAAAAAACTGAAACAACAACAAAAGTGGAGGGATTCCACAATGGTAAAGCTTAGCCTAAGTTTATTGTTCAGACAATGTATTAGACGATACGATAGAGTATGTACTGTCTCTTTATTACATTAATGCCTAGAACACAATTGGAAGCACAAAACACTAAACACATTTGTCTCTGTATCTTTTGCTTAGAACACGCACACAATTTGGCCTCGCGCACAAAAAACAAAATCTGTCATTTCTGTCAATTCTCTTGTGTAAACAATTTGAATATATACAGAAGCAGAAGAAGAGCTTGTGCACAACATCTGTCAAAATAGAAATAGAGCTATCTCACGGACATGCGTTATTTATCTAAACACAAATGTTCGTAGCTAACTCATTTTTTTCTTGAATCCCATAAGAGCCTGTGTAAATTTGACAGTTGTGTTCAAGGCATCAATTGTACTGTGTGATAGCAACCATGTGAAAAGTAGGGGCATAAAATTATTTGACAGCTGCCAAAAGTTACGCAATGACGTTTTCTTTAGGTTTAGTCAGATTCGATTTTTCGACAAAATAGTTTATCTGCGATATTTTTTTAGGCTACTAACGATATCGTAGCAGAAGATTGAAATTACGATCAGTAAAAATTTGCTTTTGGTTGGGACAAACCAAATAAGAAATGTTTAGAAAAGTCATCATTGTCACACCTACAATGTTTCTCGCAGCGGTTGCTGTCAAGCAAACTTCTAGTGACAAAGAGAAGTCCCAGGTGCAGACCGATGAACTAGTTCACTTCAAGTGCCGACCAAGCGATCTTCCCGTTTATACGCCTCTTCATGAGTTCAATAAGTGCGAACAGAATAACCTAAACTTAAAACAAGACACTTATTTAAATTCCATGTAGACCAAATCGCGAAGTTCATCCCGCAAAGACGTCTGCGGCTCGAGAAGCCTTAGAAAACGGAATTGGTGTGGTTCGCTCCGAAGTGCAAACCGGTATCAGTGTGCTCATAGAGCAGAAGAAATGGATAAGCACTATCATAGACACAGGAGTGGCACACACGCAAAGTAAGTGACTGCCAACCATATGACTATTACTACAAAATAATTGCTCAATCTATGCGAATTCATAGCTACCATTGATTATCTGAACGAGCCGCAAAATTCGATGGCACGTGGCGGTGCAATTGCTTTGGGCGGTTTGACTGGGCTCATTTTCGCTTCACGCAGCGGATTTGTCAAGAAGGTGCTATACACCACAACCGGCGCTGGTCTAGTTGCTTCAATTTGCTATCCACATCAAGCAGAGGAGTATGCAAGGGAGGCCCTCTTTGAAGCCAGAAAGGGCTTTGCAATTGCTTATAATTTCGCTAAAGGTGTGAAACCTGGGGACGAGACGCCCATAGAACCAATCAACAAATTTCCAACGTCCATGAAAGATTTGAAATATTTATTCTGGGACCTGTATGACGAAACAAAGGATGCAATTTTTTCCAAAAAGAAGTAGGTTCATGGGAAATAATAACGGTGCAATATCGAGACCATAACTGCAAAAATTAAAAATGACAAAATTATATAAATATTTTGACGGTAATACCAAATGCAATAAATTATCGCTTTGTAATGTCAGTTCGAATCTTGTTAACCGCGTAGAATGTATTCAAAATTATATAGTAGAAACAATTGTACAGAATATAAAAACTGCTTGTAACCCAACAAATCTGGTTTAAATTAATGTGAAAGCTTTATTTTTTATCACAAGATCTATTCTTTGAGTTATAATAAATTACCGCTTTAAATCGATATATTAAACATGGTAGATAATTTCTAAGGCCACAAAACAAAATCGGACATATGTCGGGGACGCTGTCGAAGCCCGAATTTTTGTTATTGTTGTTTTTCACGGAGACTCCAAAAACAATACAATTTGGTCGCTCTCATCTGATTTCGGAGTTATAGTCCTTTAAAGTTGGAAAATTTCAAACCTATATCTCCGAAACTACAGGAGTTACCTAAATGATCTGGGCATGGTTGGAAAGGTATCTAATCTAATCTAATTTATTATTTTTTATATCATTTTGCTTCAACCATTAATTTTTTTACTAAGTAAAATGTACTATTAACCTATATATTAACCTACACATAGTATCCTATATAATGCATACTTATCTCAATATTAAAAGAGCAGGGCTTCTTACCTTTCATTGCAATATTATATATATTGTGTTCGGTTCAGAATTTTAAAAGAGAATGCGCTTTTAAATAATAGTAGTTTTCCAATAACATCTGACATAAATGAAAGATAATTTGAATACCTTTCCAACTATGTCCATAACGTAGGTAACTCTTATAGTTTCGGAGATATACGTTCGAAATTTTTCAACTTCAAAGGGCTATAACTCGAAACCAGATGAGAGCGGCCAAAATTGGAGTCTCCGTGAAAAACAACAAGAAAGCGCTAAACAATTACAATTTATACCAATTCTATGAAAATGTGATCAAAGCCATTTACATCAAATGCAATGAAGTTGGGAGCGATTTCCCGTTTATAAAACTTCTCTCGTCGTTTTTGAGTGAACTGGAATGGGAAGTGTTGGAAATTTTATACAATTCGTTTTTTGATCATTCAACTCGCTGTTTTCGTGAGAACGTTAGTTCAGATAAAGCAGGAGTGCAGCAGTGGAAAAAGGAAAAACCGTACAAAGCAAAGGACAGAAAGAATCCCTGTCTGCTCTTATGTTCTGTGTACATCACAAAGAAATTAATGCTAAATAAAACAAAAAAACTACAAGTGCCACTCCTTTGAAAGAAAATTTTGTGGATTGTGTGCGTCTGCCAAGTGAAAAATAGGAGTAAAGGTGTTTGAATATATCAGAAATTTAAGCAAAGGCTCGCAAAAGTTAGATTTTTCTAAGAATAATAAAAAATGCAGTAATACTCCGAAGGTGAAGAAGCTGGTGCACTTTATTTCTAAAATCAACAAATTAAAATCTCCCAAAATAAAATCTTTGGAGGTACGAGTCGCATGACTCACACCAAATGCATTGTGTGCGTCTGTCTCCCGTCTATTAGTGCGACGACAAAATTAAATTAATAGCCTCAATTAACCTCCAGCAATGAGCAGTTTTACGAGCCTCAAGGGTTGGTTCCGTAAAAAGGAACCCATATCAGAAATAGGAAATCCCACCAACTTCCAACGGCACTTCCATGTATCTAAGAACCAGGTTACTGGCGATTTGGAGGGCCTGCCAGCGCCATGGGTAAGGCTGATGAATGCACAGATTACACAGGATGAGCAGGACAAGAATCCAGATGCTGCTTATCATGCCGTCAAATACTACAACTACTCGATAAAGAAGAAGGACAACGATGTCTTCAAGCCATTCATAACCGAAGAAGCCATTCACGAGGAGTCCAAGGAAATCGACAACTATGTGAACTTTAAAAACAAGCACAAGTCGCAGGATTTGGAGAAATCTGATGATGAGTGCTACAGCAGCACAGGCGAGTCCTCCACCTCTAGTGGCAGCAGCAACAGCAGCAGCCTCAACGACACCCAGCAAGCCATACGATTGACAGGTCTGCACGAGGTGATCGAAGAGCTAGAGTCACATCTGGATCGCGACCGTGAAACATTGAAGCCCGAAAGTCGGACTGCTTTCGGTCTCACAGATGTGCCACCACCGTTGCCTGCAAAGAAGCCTCACACGCTGCCACCCAAACCGCAAATCAAGCCAAAGCCACGAGTAACAAATAAATTCTCCCGCGGTGTCTCCAATCTTACAACAATGGACGAAGATGTCACCAACGCAAATGAATTCCACAAGCTGAACACAGACACTATGATCATTAAGCCTAAAGAGCCTCAAGAAGATTTTGGCGTTGGTGATGGAGACGAAAGTATACTGCGTCGCTCTAAAGAGAAGCGTGCACAAAAGACAGACGCCGAAGTCTATGTGGAGCTTAGACACATATGCAACCTGGATGATCCCAGAGAGCGGTACAAGATGACACAAGAAGTCGGCAAGGGTGCGTCGGGAATTGTGTTCATCGCCGCAGACAACCAAACAGGCTCACAGGTAGCCGTCAAAACTATAGATCTAAAGAATCAGTCTTCCAAGGATCTCATTTTGACGGAAATACGAGTGCTGAAGGACTTCAATCACAAGAATCTTGTCAATTTTTTGGATGCATATCTGCTCGAGCCAGAGGATCAGCTCTGGGTTATCATGGAGTACATGGATGGTGGTCCATTGACGGACGTTGTCACTGAAACCGTCATGAAGGAGCGTCAGATTGCTTGCGTCTGCCGTGAAGTACTCTACGCCATCAGCTTTCTACATTCCAAAGGCATCATTCACCGCGACATCAAGTCGGACAACGTGCTGCTGGGCATGGACGGTAGTGTGAAAGTAACTGATTTTGGATTCTGTGCCAACATCGAGGGCGATGAGAAACGCCAAACGATGGTAGGTACACCGTATTGGATGGCACCAGAGGTGGTTACGCGTAAGAAATACGGCAAGAAGGTGGACATTTGGTCGATTGGCATCATGGCCATTGAAATGATTGAGGGGCAGCCGCCATATCTGTACGAAACTCCTTTGCGTGCACTGTATTTGATCGCTGCCAACGGGCGCCCCGATGTAAAAAGCTGGGATAAATTGTCGCCCAACCTACAAGACTTCTTGGACTGCTGTCTACAGGTGGAGGTAGATAAACGTGCCACATCGGATGAACTGTTGCAGCATCCATTCCTCTACGATTGCAGCGAGCTGATGGCGCTGGTGCCAAATATCAAAGCGGCCAAGAAAGTGCTCCGACGTATGGTGTAGAAATAGAATAACAACAATACAGTGCCTAAGTAACTCTACGAACATACATACACACACATACGTACACGCATGGGATGTACACGATGCATTCGAATGAACGCATGCATACATTTTTGTACATACTACTTTTACGATATAGGATTCCATAAAGTAGATTATATCAACCTTAGCCGCTTGTTGTGCATAAGTTAGAGTTGTTTTCTTTTTTTTAATTTGACGAGTTACATCATTTAGTGTAATTTTGTTACATTTACTCTGTCCTCGTATGCAGTAGTGGATGCCGGTGCTCGCTGTTGCTGAAGCTGTTTATAAATTTCGCTGGCGGAAGAGTGGCGCGGAATCGCAGCGCGATTTTGTTGGATTATAATGTTTTTAAGGTGAGTCATAGTTATAAGTGTATGGTAGTGATACAGGCATTCATATATTAAGATTAATAAAACTAAAGTATTTTAATTCTACATTAAGACGGTTAATTAAACCGTTCATGTGTTATCAGTTCAAAACTAATGAAATCGTGTGATAACTCAAGCTGAATAAAAGCAAGAATTTGTAAAAGATAACAAAAGAGAGAAAGATAGAGCGAAGAGCGGGCTGTTTCTTTGCAGTTTATAAAACTTATTGAAGACTAAAACAGATATTGAAGACTTTAAAAACTGCTTCATTATTTAATTTTTTCCTTTCCTTATCTTAATTTTTACGTTAATTGCTTTTATGAATCGACCGACGACAAACAATTATTCGATTTGTATGCCTGTCTGTCTGTGGAAATCACGATTACAGGAGAACCGGTAAACATATAGAAATGAAACTTTGCAGAAATATCCTTTGTTGTTGCGTAAGGGTTGGCGTTATCTGCTCACTTTTAATTTAATGTTGTCCCAAAACTGGTCGGAGTCCGCCCATTTCAAGGTGTAGGGTATTTAAGATTCGGACTCGACGAATATAGCACGCTTTCTGGTTTTTATGCAATTAAGATGAATTTTGTTTCTTGGAGTTTTCTTCAATTTTAAAAATTATATATAGTAAGTGGAAATACACACTCATTATTATGACCTGCAAGTAAGCCGTTGTTACATCGAACCCCGCTTCCTTACTTCCTCCCTCCCTTCTCCTATCAACGCACTGATTGCTTAGTCATTAATTAATCGTCGAAAAAATGTATTACATTCACCTCAGCTACTTCTTTTATGTGTGTACATATAATAAATTCGGTATTTGATTACTTTATGCTACAGAAGAAATGTTACTATGACATTCTGAGTAATGAATCTTGAAAACATTCAGACATGCATATATAATTACATACATTTATACCCACTTTACAAATGTGATAAGAAGCTTTGTCTTAGAACTGTTTTAGACCGACACTAGTAAAAATGAGAGAGAGGGAAACAGTGAAAAAACTTGTTAAATCTTTGTTTATTTTTCAGTCATGCTTCATTAGTATAGAATATTTTATTTCGATAAAAGAAAATTCATACATATACGAGTATGTACATAAATATGATTGCCATCTTTAATCCTTATTTCTGTTTTATTTACTGAACGTTTCTTTTGTTTTAACAGATTTACCTTAGTAAACTGTTTAGTTGCTGATAACAAAAACAACCACTTCTTTAAAACTATAGAAGGTTTTATAGATATCGTTATCGTAAAACTGCTTTCGAGCAATAAATGATGAGTTTGAATATACGTACTAACATTTGTACGAGTATCTTGCTTAAATGAATCAAAGTACTTTTCTGTACAATATATTATACGCACATTTGTAGAGCGCATTTGACATTCTAGAATAGACCATCGAAAGATACACGTACATATATACTGGACTTTGAAATGAACTAATGATCAGTGAAAATACTTGGGATGGGTACTCTTTTGGTATCTATCGCCGACTGTTTTCACTGCTGCAGAAAACATCTGTTTTAAGTGGCTGTTCTTCTCTTTGGGGGCTTTCTTTGCTCTTCATTTCCCAGCAGGGGTCAATCAACTTTCATAATTACTCAAAAAGTTTTCTTTACTTTTACTCACTTAAAATACATCCGTACTCATAAATAATGTCGTCGGAAATCCCATTCATGTGAGCATTCGAAAAAAAGAAATTCCTACTTTTACGATCGGTGGACAGATAATGCTCTCTTGCTACATCATAAGTAAAAATAATGCAGAGTTTCTTAAACTTTTCAAAAAACTATAAATATCCAGCACCAAACCAAATATAAATAAAGACTAAAGCAAACCGTTTAATAGAAATAATCTAGAATAGATTTTCAAATGATCACGACGATTATCGTCGCATTATTAATAGTTTATTATGAATGCTGAATGTAATTTAATATAAAGAATTATGTAGTCAAATCGAAAGTGAACAGCATATAATTGAAAATAAGCAAAATCTATTAAAAAAACGTTCGATCATCATATGCATGTATCTGCATTTGTTACCTGACACGTCGTATGTGGTTAATATCGAATATTCTCGAATCCTCAAATATTTTTAAGTAAATTAAAGAATTCAGGGATTAACAAATACAAATAAACTGCTCACATCATCTAAGCATCACATAAACTGAGCCATCTCTAATATTTCTAATCTACCTGTTTTCGTTTGTACGATATTTTTTATATTTCTCGGTTTTACTGGAGAATATAAAAAACACATGCGTGCAACAACGAAAGATTTCTAGTCCTTAAGGTTAGCCACTTCATGATTGTGCTATGATTCATACAACTTGAACACGAACATCCTGGCAAAAGGATCAACACGCAACCACGTAGGCAAGCATAACATGCTTTGGTGCATATACTTTAGAATGAAATTTAAACCATTATATTTGCTTTGTACATTTGTACAGTTTTCTCTAGCATACAACTGTATATACATATGTATGTATATGAATATGTACGAGCACACAGGGTGCTACACAAGTCATTTTATGGCTCATGTTTTAGCAGATAAGACCGTCATTTATGGTGAGGGGGAGGTGTGCTAAAGATGCAGGAATTAGAACTACAAATCGGGGTCAATAAAACCTCTAAAACAAAGGGGGATAAAAAGGAAAGCAACTGTATTATATTATACTTTTCCGTCCATCCTCTTTTTCACTCGTACATGTATATATCGCACATACATACGCACATATACTAATTCCCAGACGTCCATACACACATACTTATTTTGCAATCGCTTTTACTCGCATTTCCAAATCAAAATTTATACACTTAACGACATGAGTAACATGCTAAACTAAGTAATTAAATTAAAAAGAAGAAATGCATTGTTGTTGATTTTCACTTTATTTGGCTGGTTTGATGATTCGTCATGGATTTTGTTGCGTGTGCAAAAAAATAAAAAATTTTATTGTTATTAGTTTGATATATATAAATACTTGTTAATGTATTTGTAAATCAAAATATTCCACAACAATTTTTATTCGTTTTTAAATAAAATTCATTCATTTGTTTTTAGATTCAATAAAATTCACATTTCGTAATTCGTTTTATATGTATTTAATATTATTTTACTTTATTTTATTTACAAATTAAATTGATGGAAATAAATAAATTGAATAACATAAAAATAAACCCAAAATATACTTGCATATACATATAAGTACATCGTATATAATATTCTTGTTATTTGTTCAAATTCATTCTTTTTGATTTTATCTTATCAAAACTTTTCTTTGATAGCAAAACGTTTTGTTGGTCTTTGAGCAAAAGCAACTGTATTTTATCAGCTGCTAAATTTGGCCTTAAAAAAAATTTTGTTCGTATTTTTATAAATTAAATTTTTTATAAAATCCATTTTGGAATTATTTGTTAGACGTTGTGAGAATTATATTTTGTTTTTTATGCGTCTTCTATTCAATAGTATTTAACTTATCTGCTTAGTTTCTAAGCGCTTTGAAATGTATGCTATTTTTATAGAAAAGATTGCCCGCAACCATTTTATCATATCCATTCTGTATTCTCTCTCTCTCTCTCTCTGTTCGTCTTCCAGCATTCTTGAAGTTATTATTAGTTAAAGGAGAAGAAGAAAACTTGATGGTAATGAAAAATTGTTTACCGACTTACCGCATAGAGTAGTGATATACAGTATGTATGTACATATTCTACATACGAGTATGTATGTAAGGCCTACTAAATGTTTCCTTCCTGCGTACATAATTAAAAAAATTATAATTGGGTTCGTTTACAAAAAAAGATTATTTAAATACATACTTTCTCCTTTATATAATTTAAAAGCAAAAGAAACAAAAGTAGTTTGTTTTTATTTATTGAGTGTAAACAGGAATTAAAAATCTTTTTTCAATCCATATATGATAGGTCATAATTCATATAAATTACAAAATATTTGAATGTAAGAAAAGAGAGTGTAAAAAGTTTATTAGTTTAGAGAAGTTGATGAATCATTCAATTTATTTGTATCTCCAAATTATGCATTCTCATTATTGTTGTGTAGTGTTTCGAGGTGTGTCACGTCAATGTCAATGATGCTTCACGCAATAAAAACAAATAAATACAAAACAAAATCAGACTTGTTTCCTTCCCCTCAATGATTTTACACAAAATTGAAAAGTAAAACCGAGTTAATTAATATACTACATCTACTATATTAAACTCAAACAAAATGTAGTAAAATTTAAAAAAAAACAATTTTCATCAGAAATTTAAAGATAGTTTAATAAAAGAGAAAATTCCACATTTTCTTGGTTCTGCTATTAAGTAGAACAATTAGTATGCTTAGTTAAGATAAAGGTATTATAAGGTCACAGTCCATATGTTAATCTATAAAAAATGTGTTATTTTTCTGAATGAATTCTTTCTTTCTTACGATTTGTTATTATAAATGATTCTGTCTGATATGGTTTTTTATTATATCATTTCATTGTTACCTTAAAATTCATTATTTAATCATTTATATAGTACACAATGATATTATTTTGAGATGAATATTATATCGTATTGTTAAGAAACTAAGAATTTATAATATTATAACAACTTACAAACTTATTATTATTATTAAATGCAAATTAAATTCAAATTTTTGAAATAAATACCTTTAATAGTTCTTTGTCTTTCTAGATTTTCTACACTATCTTATGTCTGAATAGCTAGTATTCAGCACGGCAATAAACCGAAGGACTTCTTATAAGTTGGGCAATAATATCGGAATTTGGTTTCGTTTTACTAAGATGGACATCGGAAATTGGATCAGCCACCAACCGCAGCAGCAAATAAAGAAACGTATCTTACTCAATGTTACGCTAAATTATAAAATTATTTCAATATTATAGTAGTAAATAAGCACAATTATAAGTATAGCATCAAATATTCTGCAATTATACACACCATATTATTAGATTTTACAAATAATTAAACTAAGTGAATGTGATTTTAACCACTACAAATTAGAACCCAATTTTGTTCATGAGTGACTCAGATGTGTAGTTAATTTTTAAAAATTCAGTTACTGAAGAAGAGGTGCCATTAGGATGAATTTTGAAATGAATACTTGGATTGCCAATTTTTAAAGTATGTCATTTTTACACAGCTATTCATTAATACCTCGGTACTTTTGGCTTACATTCGATTGTAACAATTAAAAAACATTTCTTCTCGTCGACGTAAAGTAAAAATGCAGTGCTAAATAATTTATAAATATTAGAAATTTTAAAATTGTTTTACTTTAATTAATTCGTTTCTTTAAATGACTAGTTTCTTGGGGTACTGCTTTCATTTTTACATGGAATTTGCCGTGAAATGTACGGGAACAAAACAAAGAAATAAAAGCAACAATTTTTGATAGCGTAGTCAAATTTTTTAAATATTTTTATTCTCTATTAAGCGACCTGTATAAATAGTAGTATACTTTTACGAGTTGAAACTCTTTTCATTAACTAGAAAGGTAGGAATGATAAAACAACGTCTAAAACGCACAGTATTCAATATTAGATGTACATCTAGGTATGTATATCATCTTAATCAAGCACAACACTTTCCATATTCCCAATAAAAGCGTAACTAAAAATTCATCGAATAAAAGTAGTTTATGCAACATAAAACTAGCTATAACTATTTTTATATTAAAGAAAAACAAAAATATAAACAATGTGTTTTGAGTCAGTAAACCGTATGGACCGTATTAAAATCATATTTAGACTACACAATTCCATTTTATAAACATATTATAAATTTAATCATAAACTAAAACAAGGCATAGTAAAGAAATGTTCTAAATTTATTACATTCGCTGACAGTCAGAGATCAGTGAGTTTTCTACAGAGCTTCATTAAATACAATTTTATATATGTTTAGTTTGTACAACAACGTGCAAAGTGTATATTTTAATTTTCCTATTTAAGCACTTTTATTTTATCCATAAGCCAATAATTGATTTGTTAAATATATCGTTATTTTTACATTTACAAAGATAAGTGTTTTTATTGTTTCGAAATATTAAGAATTATAGATTAACAATCCTATTTATTCAATTATTATTAATTCAATATTCTTCTAAACTAATCAAAAGTGGGAGTAGGGTGATTTTGGTACCTTTTGTGTATCCAATCACGTCCATAAATCCTCACTGTATTTTCCGCTGTTACGGAAGCTTTTAATAAGTTCAGTTGCCTCTGTTTCATCCACTACCAAGGACTGCATTAAGCACTGCTTAATGCCTGCTTCGATAGATTTCGATATTTTTGCCCCATCAGCACAAACATATAATCTGGTTTCGGGTTGCCCGATGAAGAAGTCGACAAACTCTTCACAATTGGCCAACAATAAGTCTTGCACGTACTTCGCAGGCCAATCGTCAACACGCGAGAAGGCTTCAAAGTAGGCGTCCAAAATACCGCGTGATTTAAATTCCTGAAAATCCTTTCTAGCACAAGCACTGCTCTTTGATTTTGATCCGCTGAATAGCCAAGTTTTACCCACACGATTCGAGTATTTCTGGTCTCCAGCTGTAAGCAACTGTTTATGTTCCAGAAAGCCCAAAAATGGGGCCACACTTGTGCCGACGCCAATCATTATACAACCCTTGCAGGCATCGTCTTGTGAGTAACGAAACTTGTTTGTTTCGCGAAAAAATAAGTGCACACAAGGATGTCCTCCTCGCAGCAGATCTTGTGACAAGCATTGCAACATACCAGTGACAACACCAGGTCTCTGTGGCAGAACAGAAAATATAATTTTTATTTCACCAGCATTGTTCTTTAGTGGACTGCTGGCTATCGAATATGGGCGCGGTAACAAGCGAGGAAGCTGCTCGACTAGCAGTGCCAATGAAGGGCAACAAGTCGGACAGAGCGCTAGAAAATCCACCAAAGTGTAACCTTTCTCCAAAATAAGATTATTGTAAAAGTGCGCTCCTTCTTTGGACGAAAGACTGCACAGAAAATGTCGTTCGTTCGGTTCGCTGCAACATTCGGCTAAAGCTCGAAGAAACTGCTTTTTTGGAGCGGCACGCAGGCTTAGGCAATCACGCAGAATCTCACGAGGAGTTGTGACTTCAGGTATGTGTGCTGGCACCTTCGCAGACTTCTTCAAACAGCACGATTTCAGTTTAACTGTACAGAGCGCGCTTGCATCTGCTTCTAGTCGAGTTGCTCGAAGCACAAAATCCACTTCAAACTCAGAGTTAGATGCAAGTATACCGACTGTGTCTCCTGGTTGGAAATCAACTCCGGGCAGGGAAGCTGCTGTGTTAAGCACGAATTGAAGTATCTGAGGTTGTGTTTCCGCCTCATTATTAGTCATCAGCTTTTGCGTTGATGCAATAGAAACCATGGCAACTGCCGACCGTGCATATGGGAAGAAAATATTTGAGCACTTTTGTTGTCCATGTCCATTTCCAACGGATTCAGTCTGTGGAATGCATATAAAAATTAATTAAAGTTAGTAACAAAGTACTCACATTTACTTTTGGGGTTTCATTAAAAACAACTTCCAGATACTCTTCCGGCAGTTTAGGTGCTGTGTAATTCTGTAAAACGTAGTCTTCAATTTTAGTGGCACATGGAGCAGTTACAATGTTGGCAAATCCATCCACACCCATTGCAATCAGAGATAAAGAGATAGGACCAATCTCTAATCTCTGGATAGGACACTTCGAATTCGTCGCTTCAAAAATCGGTTTGACGTCTATTTTTTTATGATCTGTTGTATTCATGTAAATTTTACGTGAGAGCTACCGTACAACGAGTATATATTATAAAGAGATTTCAACGCAAGCTTATTTTACTTCAAGTTACTGTCAAAATATTCAACGGATTGCAAAATTTTATTTACATAAATATTCAAATTCATTTATATCCTATCTGCCTTTCTTTAATGGTTTAGGAGATATAGTGATAAGAACTTCAATTTTGACGATCTATAACTTGATAACTATACGAGAACAAAATTTGTTGTTGTTGTTATCAGCATAAAAAACTAAACCAATAAGAATAAAATTGAAGGGGTTTCACAAAGGTAAAGTTGTTCCGAATTTGGAACCACATTAAGTATTTTCGAGGAAGAGAAGGCAACACATTTCAGAAAAAAAAAGAAGTTTCAGCTCGGCGTCACTGGAAAAATAGAATCCATCCGATCGAATAGATAATGACGCCGATCATCGAGCAAAAAAAAAAAAAAAAAAAAGCTAGCTTCTATAAGGTTTGTACAGTAAATTACTTTTCGACGATGACGCTGTTCGATGTGCTTCAGCACTGACAATGAAATATTTAAAAACATGTTAAATATTAAGCTATCTATTGTGAATTCTTGGAATAGTTCTGACTGTGAACAATTTTTCCATCGTCTTTCTCTCAATTATTACGAAAAGTACGGTGTCATCCGGTTATATTTTATCCCTATTGGTATTTTACATGCGGCATATTTTCCTGAAAATAATATAGATTATTTATATTTTTTGACATAATAAAATAAATTTTAATATATTTACCTAATGCGATTTTTGAGGTTGATTTATTTTTAATTAAACAATTTAATTAAATTGAATGAATGAAATTCTAATATAAATTGAGACTTAAATACAAATAAAATTCCCCAATTTTTACAACAGAGTTAACATTATAAACTTTTAACATTTTAACAGTGAGTTGTTAACAGTCACAGTAACAGTTTAGTCAGTCAGATGAGATTTGAGTCGCAAGAAATTTCAGCTGTATATGAAATTTCAGCTGTATATGAAATTTCAGCTGTATATGAAATTTCAGCTGTATATGAAATTTCAGATGAGATTTGAGTCGCAAGAAATTTCACCTGTATATGAAATTTCAGCTGTATATGAAATTTCAGCTGAGATTTGGCTCGCATGAAATAAATATATTTTTCCATCAGAAAAAAAAAAAATATTTCTCACATCAGTGTGAGTCTGGCCAGAGATAATGAGATAGGACACTTCAAATTCGTCGCAAAACACAATGGCATTTTCACTAACACTACGATAAAAAATTGTGATTTTGTGCAAAAAACTTGTACTTCGCTGTGAAAAACTTGTACTTCGCTGCAAAAAATTTGTACTTCGCCGAAAATAAATTGATCCCATGAACGCATGCAAAATCTGTTTTTCGGGGATTCGTTTATGAAACGTCAAAACAAATAAATAAAAATATTATCCTTTTTATATGTGTAAAATATATATAAAACATAACATCCCCGTTCCGTATAATGGTAATTAATATATGCTTCCATATTTTACCAAGTATTGGTTGTTTATTTCTAATTTTTACTTTAGTATAAACTAGTCGCTGTGCTGATGTTTTGTTGCAAATACGAAGTGGTTCGCCTATTGACAAAAAAAATTACGATTAATAAATCCAGAATGGTCGCATTTATATTTTTTCGTTTCTTCTCTAATATTTTTGCAAATGAAGTATTGTCATACATTTTTGATGCACTTGGGGGGTCAAGCATCCGTTCGCACCTACCATTTTAGGTTTGGGAAACTTCACCACCTTTGTTTATATATGGTGAAATTTATATTTTAAAAGCCAATGGCCTTGGCTATACGCAGTATCTTGTGAAACGGTTTCATTCAGTTCGTTTGAGAGAGAGATGAGGAAGAAAGAGAAAAGTCCATACTCTAGTATCGAGTGTAGAGAATTTTTGAAAATAGACCCTGCTTCTCAGTTTCTTTGCACGCACACAAGAAAGCAGTTGTCAAACGAAAGAAGAACAACATCGTTTGCCGAACGCGTGTTCATATTTTCTCTCACTCTGGCCAACATTTGGATATTCAGTCAATTTCACACAAACTTTGGCATCACGTGTTTACGACTTGTGAAATCAAATGAGAAACCACAGTGTGTAGCCGCCGATGGTATCGACATACCAATAGTGAAACCGTTTAAATGATACTGCGTCTAGCCAAGCTGATTTCATAACTAAACCAATCCGTGGTGAAACATGAAACAGCTGATTTTTTCAACATACTGAAAGACAGAAAACAAGAACAACAATATGGTAGCTCTCACATATAGTGTACATGAATTCAACAGCTCATAAAAAATAGACGTCAAACCGATTTTTGAAGCAGCGAATTCGAAGTGTCCTATCTCATTATCTCTGGTCTGGCGTTGATACCAACAAAGTGTGACACCATTGTCATTGTTACAGAAACGCTTATTTACATGCATATTTATTTAGAAAAAGATCCTGTCGTCAATTGAAATCCAAGGTTTTGGGAATAAAACTTTTAATGAATATGCTTTAACAGTTATTTAAATGAATTAAGGAATTTTTTTCAAATCGTAAAAATAAGACAAATATTTTCCATAAATATTATGATATCTTTTTTATTACTTTAGCACAGTCTTTTTTATATCCGAATCTCGAATCTTACTTACCAATCAAAGTGAAAAAGCAACGCTTTACATGCATTTGGTGTCATAAGGTTTATTTAAATTATTTTTTTAAAATTGGAAGTGGTGACAGATATACTAATTAATAATTTTATTTTATAAGTTTAATTACATTATTTTTTATATATTTTTTTCATAAAGAATACAGAAAAGCATTTAAACAATTATTGCATCTTTGGGCAAGAATTTGCTTGGATTATTTTCTCAACATAAGGATATCAACAACTTCTTAATACATACATACAAATATTTATAAACGTATTTACAGCAGGTGAAAACATACACATGTACAAACAAATGATCATTCCACTAATAGAGTTTGAGTGATTAAAAAATTTTGCTAGCAGTTAGTAGAAAATAATAAAATACTATTTTATGCTAGCAATAGTAAAGAATAAAATAAATATTTAGCTATGGATCTACAATGTGTAAATATACAATAATATGAACACATAATATAAGCAAATAAGTGTCCGTTAATTAATACTCGAAACCTAATTAAACATACTGTGTATATATTCATATATACTCGTATATGTATTTAGAAAGGTAAAACAATTCATTCTAACTAATGATATAGATACACATCACATTATGTAATTAGATTAATTATAATACTAGAAGATATGTAACAAAATTTTAGTTTTCTTTTAAATATTTACACTACGCTCCAATATACGATATTATACACAAGTTCTACACAAGTCATCATGTAACATTGTCCATAATCCATGGAACGAACTTCGATATTCGGGTGCAGACGCCGGGCAGATTAGCTTCGGCACATCCGATGCCCCACGAAATGATCCCGGCGAGGAAAAATCTGCCGTCTTGAGATTTCACCTGCAAAACAGAAAGAAGACAACAATAATTTAAAGACAGATAGAAAGTAATAATCACTTCATCAGATTTGTGGCAGGGAGAAACCCAATGTAACCCAATTAAAGAACTCAATGAAACTCCCTTAAAATTAAAGCAACATTAAAATTTTACATAGAGCTCAGCTCTAAATTGTGATCAGCTGAAGCCTTCGACTCTGCTTCTGCATTCCGAAGTATACTTTTACAAGTACATACTTTTATTGCGAGTCTTCTTCACTCACCTGCAGCGGTCCACCGGAATCGCCCTGGCAAGAATCCTGGCCGCCCGTCTCATAACCGGCGCACAGAAATATATCCGGAATAAATTCCTGGCGACCAGCACGTAGAAACATTGTTTTGCAGTTATCATTGCTAACGATCGGCACAGAAACCTGTCGAGAGAAACGGTAACAAAATGAAAAATAGAAGAACACGGAAAGAATATTGATTACATCACACTTTGGTCGGATAGCAGAAGTTGGCTGGCGGCTCTGGTGGCGTCAACTTACCTCTTGTAGGACCGAGGGTAACGTGCCGCCTTCGCTCAAGCGACCCCAACCCGTCACCGTTGCATTCATGCCGATCAGCAGGCTGTCCGTCTGCGGCAAGCAGATCGGACTCACATGCGGCGCAAACTCCAGCGGCTGCTCGAGTTTCACCAACGCCAAATCGTACTCGTACGTGAAGAAGTTGTATTTGGGATGGACGACTTTTTTAGCCACGCCGCGTTCTATGTACGGCAGTTGCTCCTGTACATGAGAGAAATCATATTCGCCAACACGAATGCGGATTTGCGATATCAGCAGACTGATGCGAAGTGGTGGCAGTGCAATAGAGAAGGAAAGACAAGGAGGGAGAGAGTACAGATTAGATATAACAGCAACAACAACATCGCGTGCAGCATCAGCAGCATGTAATTACTATTAATCACCAACTTAGGCTTAAACTAAGTGGCTTAAATGGTAAGAGAAGATGTGGACAGTTCGCTATCGTGGCACGGCTGGAAGAGCAATAACTAAACGGGCAAACCGAGTTGATCCCAAAACAAGTGAGACAAGTGTTTTAATTGATTTTCTCATTCTCGATTTAGCTATGTAAATTAATTGCCAATTTAATTTAATAAGTCAAAGTAAAAGTTAATTATTAACTGAATTTATCCTTTCACAATACGTGTGACGTTAGCAGACGTCAGCGAACGACGTTATTTACGCTTGCAATCGCTTACGAGTAACGATTACGTCAAATCATTCAGATTCATAGACTGAGAATCAATAAAGAAAGAGTTCAGAAAAACGTACGAAAAACGATTGGGTCGGTTATTTCAGTTTTTTAAATTAATAAAATGGATTTAAAAATGCAATAAAACTTAAGCGTGATGTTGACAAATGAAAAATCCATCCATGAAATGTGTCTTCGTAAGTATAAAATACGTATTTGATGCAATTAAACATTGAAAAATATGTGTAGATAAAAAGAATTCAGCAGAAAAACAAAATTTATTCGTTTTAAGGCGATAAAAGTCAAGATTAAACTAAGATTGAGAAAGAAATTACGAAATATGAAATGAAATATGATATTATTGGAAAATTTACACTAAATCTGAATTTAAAATTTCAATTCGGAGTTAAGTAATTTTAATTCTAAATTAAAGTGACTTAAGAAAAGCTCAGTTTCAGTTGAAATTGTGTACATAAATTTATACATGTGTGTGTGTGTGTTTTATTTAATACATCCATCCGTAGAGGTCCCGATACTTACTCGTCAACACAGTGGCCAGCCGTTGCAATCCAATTCTCGTTAATTAGTGCGCCGCCGCAGCGATGAGTACTGGAGAAGCCAAAGAAGGAGGTGCGACGCACAGACACTTGCCACGGCCAGCGGCCGAACGCGGCGCTCTTGCCGCCAACGATGCGTGTTTCTGGCCGCTGAAGCACTGGAATGCCGCACTCTAAACGATGTTTTTAGGTGGAGTGGGGGAGAGGAGGGCGGTAGCAGAGTGAATGAATGAATGAATGACGGACTGAATGAGCATCTAGTTAAGTTGATCGCATTCGATGGTGGATCGAGGAACGGTCGTTACTTACCACTGCGCGCAGCCGTAATGGTTTTTATGGTCGCCAATTTTGTGTTCGACGGAGACGACTCAACGATTTCATTCGACTCCATGGTGCTTAGATTAAGCGTTGATGGTGTCTGTTCATCATGCTGCTGCTGATGATGATGGTGATGATGATGATTGAATTGTTGGTAGTGCTGATGATCGGGTTGATGCTGATGCATGGCTACTGTTGAAATCGCTGTCTGTGCGGCTGTTGATGACGTCGTTGCTGTTGCGGGCGATGTCGTGGGGCGGGTTATTATTAAAAGCTGCTGATGTTGTTGAGGTAGCTGAGGTAGCTGTGCAGAGGTTGGTGCTTGCGTGGTGCTCGTGTGGCGCTGGGTAGTGATGGATGATGAGGACGATGATGATGGCGATGATGATGGAGATGTTGTCCCTGATGTGCTGGCACTGCTAGACCAGCCAGCAGTGGGCCGAAAATAGGGACGCATCGTTGAAGTCGTGGTCTTCATGGGCTTCGTATTGAAAATCTAAAGGATAAATTAACATGTTAAACTTCTTGAATTTACGAGCATATAAACTCGATGTGTTTTTTTCTATTTTAGGTAATCAAATCGTAATCTATTCACCCACCACCCTCCCCATTCGTCGAAACGCCTTCATCCCCTCCCTCCCCGCAGACAAGTAACTTTTCTATTTCCTTCCAGGTGATTTGAATTTTCGTCAACTTCGTTAACCTTTAGTTCCCTTCTACGTCTAATAATAGCGACAACCAGCGATGGAACTTAAGACTCTTCTAATGAGCCTTTCTGGTTATTATGCCATTAAACACAAACACATTCACGATGTGTCCATACAACACTTGTTTCACTCTTGATTTGCTCCAACTACGTTTCTATGGAATTTTCATTGTCCACTGCGTCCTTTTTGCATACTGCTCATCGCTCTGGATGGATGGATGCACGGATGGATGAATCTCGCGTACGAAAACAATAAACCGTGCCTTATCTAACAATTAATGGCCCGGGGCTACGATTGATATCGGATGTTAGGGAGAAATGAACTCCACTTGGCGCTAAACGACCAACACGAGCGAACTCTTCTCTTCTCCTCTACAACGCTATCGAATCGACGGTCTTTTGTTGTTCTTTCTTTTTCGTTGGATCACTTCGGTTCGGTCACTTACCTGCGGCTTGGGTCTCATTGTAGTTGGTGTAGGTTTTCCGGTCGGTTGTACTGAGTCGGCTTGAGGGGGCTGATGTTGTTGCTGTTGTTGTTGCGACGGATGGTCGGAGAAGATTGGCTTCTTGCTTGGCTTGGGCGGTTTCGGGCGCATCGATGTTGGTTTCTCCCAGCTGGGAGGTCGAGGTTTAGTAATGAAACTTGGCTCGGTCGGCAACTGCCAGTGATGATGGTGATGATGATGATGGTGCGTTGTCTCTGGTGATGTATGCCACATGTCTGAATGCGACGTAATGAGAACAGTGAAATAGCTGGCTGGATAAATGAGGATCATGATACTCACTTGTTGCTGGGACGCTGGCAGCCGACTGCATGTCGATGCTCATGGACGGACTGGGAAACATTGTATTTGTGGTGGTGGTGGTGGGTACTTGCGTTGTTTTGCCTATCGTTGTCGTGGTCGATGTTGAACTGAAGGATGGTCTGGTTTTTGTGGGTAGATGATGTGGCTTGAAAAGTACACCCTGATGATGAGGTCCTGAAGGACGTATAACTAGCGTTCCGGCACCATGAGGTCGCTCAATGGTCGTCATACCACTGAAACATAGGAAGAATAAAGCCATGATAACCACTTCTACTTTCTAATGATATCGAAAGTGATATCAAATAGTGGAAAAACAAAATAAACTCGAATTCGTGATATTTGTCCCATATTTATGAGGATTTATATCTCAATATACAATATATAGGTAAATATTCTTAATTTCTCACCTTATATTGGGTCGCTGGGGGAAATGCGGCGGTCTTGGTTTGTGATTCATGCTGCCAATGCCCACCGGCTTCGTTGGCCTCGTATACGAGAAGGTTTCCGAGAGCACGATATTGTCGCTGGCGTTGTGTGAGCAGCACGAGCCGAACATAAACGAATCCACACACATGCCCACGTGTCGACCCTCCGACTTGATGCACTCCCACACAAACATGCATGTTCCTTCGATGCGTCCGATCGAGCATGGTTTCGGACTAATTTTAAAGTTCTGACTGCGCTGCAGTTGAATTGCAGCAGACTTTCGGTCGACCACGTAGTTGTTGTCGATATTGTCTTCGTTATTGTTGTTGTTGTCATTGTCGTTATTGTAGTTGTTGTTGTTACCGTCCAACAGATAGCTCTCGTACTCCAGCAAATGACTGTGTCGATTGTGATAATGAGGCGTTGGGGCGACGCCGAATCGCACGTCGTCGAGCGGCGATGGAGCACCGAAGGCCGCTGTTACCCCGAGCGTGTGGGCAACACTGCTAATCACGCAATTGGCTAATAATACATTAAATAAAACTACTATTATTTGGTTAGGACAGGCTGTGACTCTAGATGGCGCTCCCATCGTTTCTGCGTTGGACGGTCGTCGGGCCCGTGTTGTTGTTGTGTTGATTATTGCATCTCTTCTACTCGATTGCCGTGTCGCTTGCAGGGGGCGACATTTTTTCTTTGAGTAAAAATTAGGGATGGAGAACAACGAGGATGCAGAATATGTTGCAGGCCTTCGCAAGCTGTCCACGCGGTTGACTAGCCATCTACTACGACTACTGTTATTCCACATAATGATAGTGATAAATGTTATCGTGATTGTTGTTGCTGTTGGGTTTTGATCACCTATTAAGTTCCTTCGATTCTGCAAGAATAAGAATAAAAGAAAGATGGATATGCACATATACTGCATTGAATCTGAAAAATCAAATATTGAATTCGAAAAATAAACTCCAGACTAAAAACCAATATTTGTAAATAACTTCTGTATTTAACAAAACTCTATATCCATAAAAAAGCTCTCAACTCATTCTAATTTTCTTTATGAAAATGATTACAAATAATAACAATTTTCGATCGTGTCAGAAGCCATCATTCAACCTTAAAAGGGTCTTAAAAGCTGGACAGCCATTTATCCAGTAGATGGGATACGTTGGTGGCTACACGCAACGCGACGCGTGACGAATGCCTTGCTGTCGAATTATCCAATACTTGAGACCTCTTTTGTTGGCTGGATTGACAAACTGATCCAGCCGGCACTCGTCAGTCTGCAGAGCCTTCACTTTCACAATGCTTCAACGATATACAAATATACAAGGCATTCTTCAGTTCAATGCAACCGGCGTAATTGATGCAGAGTTGCATTAAATATCGCGTTATGAAGTCATAGAACCATAAGTGATACAGTCATACAGTCATTGCGTACGAAGTTTATTAGACCCTCAATTTATAAGGATTGCCTCACTGTCTCACTCATTCAATTTGCTTTCTCTTTTGTTCAGTTTCCTCTACACATTTGTACGTATTTATTTCCCTTGGTTCTTGTACCGTAACAAATTCTTGAGAAGATTACACAAGTGAAGGGATTTATTTGTAGTTGGATAGGAAAAAAGGTCAGCAGTGTTTCCTTACACTCGATGCTTTTTCATTTTCATTCCTTCTACTTTATAAGCCGCGATATCAATAAGCATCGATAACTGTTTGTAGGGTGTCCCGGGTTTCTCCAAAAACACTTACGTCTGCATCGGACAAACAATCACTCAGAAGTGACAAAACATGAGTCGAAATCTGACAGTTAGACGACATTTAATGCTGTGGGAATAGTTTTGGCTTTCAGAGAGATTTATTTGATAGCTGATTTGATGGCTTTTCTTAAGCATCACTTCAGACCAAAGAACTACCCAACGACACATGAAAAGTAAGCATATGGTTTATATAAGCACTTGAAGAGATTACGTTTTGTTACTGGCTTAATCGAAATCGACTGGCTTAAATGGTTTATTTTTTATTAGCTTATTGGACAGCTTATTGAATGGATTATTTATTGAAAACGTATCGAAAACGAATAAATTCCTTACGTAAATTCGTAGTGTTTTTCCACATTCACAGCTGATTTTCAGTTTAGGCCACGTCTACTCCTCCGCCGACAACTTTCCCAATCGATGTAAGTTTACTAATCAATCAATCAACTTCAAAGTGAATATTGATGATTTATTTAAGTATAAAGAAAAATTCAAATATTTACATTGTGCATATGTTGTAAGTTGCAGTGAAACTTCTATCGTAACTGTAACTGTATTTAGACTCGGTGTCTACACGGAATGGGCGGGATGGGCCAACCGATGACACGCCTCTATATACGATGATTAATTTTTGATCAGGTTTCTTTAAAGTCTTCAGCAATTTTCATGGAATTTATGAAATTTGTTATGTTTATAACGAAATTTATTTTAACTATTTAATTTCGAATTTCAATATTTTATTAAAACATTACTTCAAAATGCACGAAATTTAAAAGAGACATTAGGTGACATTTTCTATTCAGTTATATTAATTATAAGTACATTATACTCTAAATTGTATATAATGTATAATTCGTTAAAATAATTCCTATATCATTTCCAATTATTTTAGCATTTAAACGAGTAAATAAATATTTTAGTTTTCATATTTCTAAGCTTTAAAAAAACTTTCCGATGAGACTCATTAATTATCGTAAAATTATGCAATTGTTTATTACTTTTCTGGCAATTTACATTTCATTTATCCTCATTTCTTTAAGCATGTAAATATAATATCCATGTTTGTGTATGTGTTTGGAGAAATGTGCAACCGAAGCAAACAATTTCATGGCACACAACACAACAAACTCAACAGAATTCAACTCAACACAACAGACTCTTGCATGAAATCGCAAAATAATGCGAGAAAGTGAAAACAGTAATTAAAAAGTTATTAATTTTTTATTTATTTTTCTCGTTATTTATTGTTATTATTTAAATATGAAAAAAATACTCAATTCAATTCTTTTGAGTGTTGTCGTGTTTCGGAGAATGAGTCAGTAAATAAATCATGTTCACCATTCATGTGGTATTTTTTTAAAAATATTTACAACAGTTTAATAAGGGGAAGAAACATTGTCCAACAATAATTTCATACAACCAACAAATAATTTAACAAGTTAGTATATAATAATATTGTGTACATTAAGATGACTTGCTAACATTTTATTGAATGATTATTCTAATTTTTAATTTTGATAACAAGGTCTTAAAGTGGGGGGTCCCTCTTTCTAACCTCAATTAAATTCGTGAACATACGAATGAGTTGATCAGCAACCTCGAGTCAAATTAATGCCAACATTAAGGTGAATGTCGCCTTATAATTACGTGTATTTATAGCTTATATATTATGTAAGGAGTTGATACACATGTTCGCAATTATGTGCGTACTTTCTTACTTTAAGTGTTGGCTATTTTCGTAGTTATACTCTCACTACAAATAATCTTTGCTTATAATAATTTATTCCACTAGAGTACTCTTAAATGAACAGGTAAATGTTGCAACATTGAGTGCAATTATCTGGTACTTATCTTGGATTTAAACACCTCAGTATCGTGCACCCATGCATGGTTTGAGTACCACAGAGTGTACCAACAGAGTAGCTTAATTTACGAGTTCCGAATTCATTACCTCTTTAATAATATGATAATAAGTGAATAAATACATTTAATTATTGAACAAATTACAATGAATTATGTTCTTAAGTGACATACTCGGATATGTCGGCATATCGAAAGAGTTCAAGGAGTTTTACTATCATCCGTCAATTGGGAACGTTTAAGTGACATTGTGCGATATGTTTAAAGAATTTCAGGGGGGTGGGGCAGGGGGAAATTGAAAGTAGAAAGAAGTGTCTATGACAGGTCGATGAGGTATACAAATAGAAAGTCTGTGTTGCTGTTGGGATTCAGCAAACAACATGGACGGTATTCTGCGGGTTAAAAGCACTCGCATTCGTTCCATTTGACCAGCGTACGGCGATCACTGAAACCGAGACGAAGAAGCAGGAGAAGAAGAAGGAGCAGTACAAAACTAGTAAAATGCATTTTCTGAACATTGAACGTTGAGGATGTTCGGCGGGGAGGGGAGGGGAGGACAGCAAGTTGCATAACAGGAGACAAAAGTCACAGTCACAGTTATGAGCGACAACAGCAACAAGAGAAGAATATCGAAAAGCACTCTATTCACTGGATATAAATCTTGGAAATCGCATAGTCGGTTAGTTGTCTGTAGTTCCTCGTGGGTAACAAATGTGGCCCCACTTGCAACGCCTTCGGTGCAGCAGACATCAAAAGGAAAACAAAACTATCAAAATACCAGCAAAAAAGAGCCGAAACCCAAACCCAAGATGGGTGAAAGCGTGCCTGCATTAAGAGACGCATTACTAAATCGTTACTTCTTATTTACGAGCAGCGACCAACGTGATGAAATGCGTTCGCTCGAGATGCACAACATGCGGGTTAATAGTACATACACACATACATAGACATGTATACATATCGCACATGGTATACATACTAAAATCGCACAAATACAGAGGGCGCGGGCGACGACAGCAACAACAACTTCAGCAGTTACGAAAATTGATTTTGAGCACTTACGAAAATCTTATATTTCCAGCTTTATGTCGGCTTTTGTCGCTGTCTGTCACCGTGATTGTGATTGCGATGTTATGCGACTTGCAATTATTCTGCATGAAGGCCCTGCTTAATTTTAGCACGATTACTATACGATTTTCGAGCAACACGGAAATTATTTCGAATGAAATTTCGTATGCGTCTGACGTGACGTACATAAGCGACGTGGCACCAACCTGTCGCGATACTCGCCTGATACACAAACGCAACGCACAAGTAACATGTCGACATTAATTATAAATAATACGAAAATTGAACGATTTACTCACTTAGGCTGTGATTAACGCATAGCGTGAAAAAACAGCCAAAGTGCAAAGGAACTTCGAAGGTTGACTTGCGTCAATGATTGTCACCCACTTATTCAGCAATATTCGAAGGACAAACAGCTGAAAAAAGAAGAATTCAGGTAATTTTATAATTTTTTAAATGTTTCAGCCCAAGAAAAACTTTCTTAAAGAAGTTCAGTTCAGTTGTCATCTATGGCGCTATAAATTAACGGCTGAATAAATTATGGGCAATTTTATAGCTCTTACTTTGTAGATAGAATTGCTTCTAAATTGAGTACAGAATTATTGAGATTTTTCTCTCATTATTGCAATCAATCTAGAGATCGTGGCAGGATATAGAGGATGTGGATTAAATGGATGCAGCAGAGCATTTAAAGTTTTACGAGGAATTTTTTAACCGATTATAGCATTATACAGTTTTCTACGTTTATTTCCTTTTACTTTGAGTTCGAAGATTATTCGGAATAACGGTGTTTAAATTCCTAATTTCATATCTCCGTGAGAGAGAGGGAGAGAAAGCAGAGTCTGTTGCGTTCCTTGTCTCTTTCATGTCGACATTTTTATGGCCCTAATAATCCGATCTTAACTGCAAGTTGTGCGAACCATTCGCCGTCCCAATAAATCCGAATAGAATCTCCACTAAACGTCCCGATTTCAGGTCAGTAGGCAGCTGCAACTTTTGACTGAACTATGTTATGTCGACGAAAATGTTATTTCTTCAGTTTTTCCCATAATACGATTATGACTTAATGCAAGAGGAGGATGGCGAAGAGCCGAAGGTTTAAATACCCAACAAAAAAGTAGTTAATAAGTTAATAAATTCCATTAAAAGCACTTTCTTTACTGGAAAAACGACCACTAAATAAATAGCCAAGCGATCAAATTGTGCACCAAATCAATTTCACGTGCTGCAGCCCAGCAACACCAACAAAACCAAAAGCAGCAAAAAATCAAGTTCGTTACTTAAGTCTTTCGATTTGGAGCAACGTGTTTTAATATTTAATAAACTCGAGTTCTATTCTGTAAATCTTTCTATTTCTATTTCTATTTTTGTTTATTGTTTTTTATTAATTAATTCTGATTTACTTAATTTTAGTTTAATATACAACATGTTTAAGAATTGTGACCTTACCTTCAATCAATTGGATTTAATTATGCGAATCAAATGATGCTGCCTTGCAGTAGTATGTTTGTGATGCTGGTAGGTTTTGAGTGCGTTCAGACGAGAGGTTGAAGCAAGGAGAAGCAGCGGCGGCAGCGACAACAACTGCGGCAGATTGACGCACGCAGCGGCACGCACCAAATACTACGATATCACTTGAGCTCAATGCGAGTGTTGTTTTATTCGACTTAAACGAATTTCACTGAATTTCACAACAACAACAGCAACAAATTTCGTCTGCTTAAGTCTTTAATTCCATTAAACTGCAATTAAGTTGTGTTCACGTTTTGCGCCGCGTTCCACTCGAATTAATTCCGTTGCAGAGCTGCAGTCGCTCCGATCGCTTTTATTTTCACTTTTCTGGTCTGCTGTTTTGTAGCATTATTTATTTACGGTATTTATTTCGATTCTTTATGTTTTCTTTGCTGATTTCTATGTACATATATTAAATGTACGTTTAGTGTGTTTATTTGAGTGCAAAACATTCTTACATCAAATCAACTGCGATGTTATATTGTAAACTTTTCACTTATTTTCTTTCCAACAACTTTGAAAGAAACCCGCCCCTGTTACTGTTGACCTGGCATCGGTTGCTATATTGAAATTGTACTTTTTCCCATTATTAGTTATTGTTTTTTATTATTATTAGATTTGAATTTTTTAACCTTTATTACAAACGAATATTTTATTACTATCTTTATTATTCTTCAAGAATTTGGGTAAATTATTCACTGTGACTATTTATTTCTTTGAATGTTCTATAAACGCCTTCATTTTTATTTTAATATCATTACTAATATTTTTCCTACTTTCTTGATTAGTTTTTTATTCTTTTAATTGTAGCATTTTTTAAAATCCTTTTAATGTTTGCACTCAATCCTGTCATCGCCACTTCAAAGTCTGAAATAAAAAAACGATAAATAACAACGGCAGGCAAGTGAAAAATTATAATAAAAGAACTGAGGAACGCAGAAAACTATAAATCATAATTATGTTATAAAAGTAAATAAAAGTTTCAGAAATAAAAACAAGCAACACGAAATGTCGAATGTTTTCAATCTTTTACTTAAGATTGAATGTTTCACGTATGTGGATCAACTTTTCTGAAGATTGAATGAAAACATAAAAAGAAACAACAATGAAATTTAATGTAAGCCTAAAAAGAATAAAAAATAAAAGCAAATCACAACTCTGAAGGTCGAGAGTCTCCAGAAATGTTACAAAACAGGAATACGTCCAGCGTTACAGACGCGGCATATCATTCTGCTTTTCCAGGAATAAGAATTCGACATTTGTTGAAAGTTCGTAGTGAAAAATGTGACTGTAAGGTAAAATACGAGTGTATTTATTTATGAGATCATAAAACTTATTAGTATCTTCGTTTCATTAACATTCCCATTAAAAAGAATCCAGTTCTTGCGTTTCTGTGGCGAGAATTGATTGTTTCTTTTCAACCATTTTCGAAATCATAACTATTTTTTATATGTATCATTTATTTGTGACGTTATGGTTATTTATTTATTCAGTTGTCAGTTTTTGCTTTGATTTTCTGAGCCATTTTAATACATTAAAATTAAATGCATGCAAGATACTTGAGATCTAAAAATTGTATGGGCTAAAATTAAGAAGAAGAAGAATCCTGACTACTTCAAGGCATCAATGGATCAATCGTTGCGCTCGTGTCTGTGACATGTGTGTATGCTATGTGACTGTAGTCAATTGATGTGTGTAGCTTCTTGCAGTTAGTCAAGCTACTGCTGCACTCAAGCTAATGCTACAGCGGAGGCGGAGGCGTCGAGGTTGACATTGGAAGTGGCTAAAATTTCTTGTAGCGCGACTGCTGCGTCTGCTGTTTGTGACACAACCAACGCTCATCCAATGCATTTACTTTAATTTCGTTATATTTCACTCCAAGGCACGCCATCTCATTCACTGTGCATCTCTTGGAATCCACTCCATGCTGAGCACATTCCGTTTAAGCACTGAATGCGTTATTTTCACGATTTTCACTGGCGACTTGCTGCAACGCGACTTTTCTGCAAGCGTGTCTCATTCATACATACATTATGTTTATGTACTATATACACACATATCTATTATACAGATGTTATTAATATAGAAATATTTAAGTTCGGATCACAAAATTGTGCACATTCACATTTCAGTATTCGAGCAACCAAATAAACATGCAACAAACACATCTTCACACATACACACTTCACACATACACACATACGTACATACATCCTTACAAGCATCACACATACACACACACTTACGTATATGCTTATGCGTAGTGCAAAAGAAAAAGCAAATTGAAAAGTATGGAAGTGAAAATATGCACAAAGATATACGGAAAAGCTAGCAATTGTTATTGTTTTGTTTTCTGCCAACATTATTCACATGCTTCTCTGCTGTTCTCCAGCACTTTTATTACGTTGCAAATAGATTAACGTTAAGTTTGCTCGTTCATTTACCGGTTCGTTCGTTCGTTGGTTTGTCGATTCGTTCGTTCGTTTGCCGGTTCGTTCTTACGTCGTCTGGCGTTCTTTTGCTCTTGCTTTATGTTAAGTGTGAGAATGTTTTTGTTTCTGTTCTGTTTTACCCTTGTTATTGTTGTTGTTGTTGCTGTTGTTGTTTTTATTTTTGTTACGTTATTATTATAAAATCGACATAAGAAGGAACAAACAAACCACAACAACAAGCAACACGTTGCTAGCCACCGATTCGCTGCATTTGCATATAAATTGTTTTGAAATTATTAATTTTATTGAAAACTTGGAACTAACGGTGCTGCGACGTAAGAAAATTGCATAAGAAAATTTCTAAAACAAATGAAGTGTGAAGGAAGAATGTTTTTCTTTCTTATAGCAGAAATACACACACACACTTAGAAACACATATATACACACTCATATATACATATATATAAAACAAATAAATGACTTGAAATTAAAAGAATTCTCCTGAAATGTAGGAGAAGCCGAGTTAAGCTGTTTCGGCTTGTGGCCACGCAGAGAGGGCGCTCTAACATCAGGGCCGAATGGGCTAAATGCCCAGAGACGCAAGCCTTCCCATCCCATGTACATATTTTGGGATATTTTGGATAAAGGGCGTCATTTTTCATAGCCCATGGGCGCCAAAGATCCTCAGGACGACACACCGACTTATTATGCAAATTTTGTTTACATATAAATATTCTATTGCATATTTTTAGGTCTGTACAATTGCAATAAAATCGCTACGGAAGTGAGCAAGAGTACAGACCTTTCCTTATGGAAGACTTACTGATCACTGAACCACACACACACATACACCCATACATACATACACTCAGACCCATTCAGACATTCCCTGAGTTACTCGTACCAACTCTGATCAAGATAATTATTCTGATTCCGTCCTCACCATCATTTGCATGTTTGTCTCAGCTCGATGTACGGATGCAGATGAGTCCCCCGGAATCCTCCCTTATTCACACTTTCATGTCTTTATTACAGCCTTTTTTATGGGCGAGCAATAATTTAAGCAACAACCTGATGATATAATTGATTATTCAGAGATCACTTTTTAGTATTCTCTGACTGACTGACAATCAATAAAAACCCATGTGAAGAAACTTGATTCCTCTTCAAAGGACGGACTTCAGTAATCCTAGAAGATGTGTATTTGGTCTTCATTCTGAATTAATTCTGCTCTCATTAATTGTTTGCTCGTTCGAAGTCCTTGTTGAAGTCATTAAATACAGGATATTTACGAGAAGTTTTAATAATGAAACAGAAGATAGTCTCACACACTTAATCCGAAGTTGAACTTGTTTACTCTATACAAGAAAGAACATCAACAACACGACGAAGAATAGAAGAAGAAGAAGAAAAAGAAGAAAAAGAACAAGTAGAAGAACTAATAAAAGATTTTATGAAACAAACTCAACAAATCAATGTGAAGTCATTAAATCAAAGACGATTAAACACGAAAGTGGCAATTAAAGCCACAGAAGAGAAGATTGCACTAAAGTTAAACTAATAAATTCAGTCAAAATTAAAGACAAAATAGAATTTAGGATTAAATAATATAAATATAAGTGAGATTATAATAATGTAAATTATCAACTCAGGAAAAGTTTTCTTCAATTTAAATTATGAATCTGTGTGTAAATACAAATAAAACGTCGGTGTTTCCGTGTAGTTTCGATGTTTGTTTGTCTTTCTTTCCATTTCAGCCACTTCTACGAATTAACTAATAAATTAATAATGGGAAGCAGTGCGAGATCGCTGCCGCGTCTCAAAGCAACCCACGGCGTTGAAAACCAGCAGCCGAGCAGCGGCTCATCTGATTCTAAACACAGCAATCGATCCATTTAGCAATCGGGCGCTACACAATTTCGACAACACGCTTGTGGGCTTCAGGGGCAGCGTGTTGATAACTCAGTCAACCGAACACAGAACAAGTACGACAGTACGACATGCTTCTTTACTGGGATGGAGATCAGCTCTTTTTGGGTTTCGATATCGGGTGGATCTGCTGTTGTTGTGTTTCCTGTTGTCTTTATTATGCTTAAACGAATTTAATTACCATGTGTTTCGAAATCAGTTCACTACGTGCAGCAGCGGAGACGACAAACGCAAGCGCGTCATGCAAACGATCACTTGACGTGATCAGAATGCGTTGATCAGTTGCTGCTCGAATGGGCCAGCCTAGAAGTACGCTGCTGAAGCTACGGCAGCTCTGTGTGTTAGCCGTGTGCTATCAGCTCACTTCGCCTCACCACAATCGAAAGCACTTCACAACGTAATGCAGCGCAATGAGCCACAGAGCGCTGAAGACTGACGCTGCGTTTAGTGTCAACTGCGGCGACAATTTGCACTCGACGAGTATGGAGCATGCGAGCCGCGAGTGGCGTTTAATGGAAATGGAACACGTGACCATTGGAGAGTTCATAAATTGAATAAAACATGCAGGTCATTTGGCAGTACGTTGATGTGCTCGTGATGCGCATGCGCGACCGTTTAACACCGCAGCGAAGACAAAAGTGAGAGTTGCTGCTGTTCTGCGCATAAATCGGCGGATCTCAATGCATTTCGACCGACCGAAAATATTCCACGTTTATGTTTAAATTAATCACGAAATATTACTTAGTTCCAATGTTAATTAGTTCGGTGATCGAAGTAAGAAGTACGCGACTCGAAGGGCGTGTTTCGCGGCCCCGAAAACGCGTCTTAATCGTAGCACGTTCGGGCAACTACTGATGGTGTGTGCGCTGAAAAACTGCCTGTCCACTTATTTCACTTGTCTGAAATCGCTTACTAACTGCGACTCTGGAAGTGGATCAAAATCGCGCGCGTCGCTCGTCCGCACTGCAACAAGTGTGAGCCGCAACTGCTGCTTGCTGGTGCTTGCTTGAGGCCAAGTTGAAAGATGGAAACCGAACAACGAAGGCAGCATGCAGACGGAGAAAGAGAGAGCGAGAGAGAGCGCCGCCAGAGCTTAGCGCGTGTCGCATGTGAGTAGAAAGCGCAACGTTTTTGCGGTTACGGTGCGTTTCAGCGACACTGTTTGGAATCCGAATGATGGCTGTCATCAATATCAACAGTTGCACGAGCTCAGATGATCAGCTGTTGGCCCAGCCAAGAGCGCCAGAACGGTTATGTCGCCATCTCCGCTCTTCGTGGCTCGCGGTGGACCTGTTTTTAATGCCGTTGTCTAGTTGGGCCTGCTCATGGTCGGTCATTCCGGTCTAGGCCATTCATGGATCAACGATGCGCGCTTCAATCTCTCTCCCGCTCTCTCTCTCTCTCAGTCTATCTTGAGCTAAGTCAGTCCATCTAGCTGACTGATTCTCTGAAACGTGCAGCCAATTCAGCTTCTGCACTGCAAGTCAGTTGTTAATCGTTTGGCTCCAGCAGTGCGTCGCTCTCTGGTTCGCTCTCGATCTTCTCTGCACAATCGCCCAGACGCTCTTGCCACTTGCGGAAGGTCCCTCGACTAGTTTTGCGGGTCATTTTGGCTAACAGCAACTTGCGGCGTCACGTTGAGGGTGGAGATTTACTGAGATTGATTTGTCACCTTGATTTGCCGCATTTGTTGTCGGCCGGGTGCGTGATCGGGCCGCATGCCGAGTCGCTGAGCTGAGCCCCACCGAATCTCCTCTGATTCCTACAAGCTTTGCTTGTGCATATTGCGGTTGGCCACAAATCGCTTTGCAGATTTCGCAGCAATCGAAGTGGTTTTATTTGTCATAACGGTTCCGCGGTAAACCCACTCGTAGGTAATAAAAATTCCCCCGTGTTGTGTGTGTGTGTGTGTGTGTGTGAGTACCGCTGCGATTACGGACCGGTTGGTGCGGCACATGTTCTGTGTTGAGTGTGTGTGTTTTGGGCCTACTTTTGACATGAATGGAGCCGGTAGCGTTGGCCTACTAACAGCACATTCCTCACCCTGTATTTCACTAAACTGCCTTCCTTCTGCCTGGAATTTTTACGGCCTTCACTTCCCGTGGAGTTGTTGCGAGGCTGACCATAAAAAATAGAACAGCAACTGAATTTCAGCCGACTGTTGATCAAAAAATGCCGCAACCAACAAAAGGCACATCCTTCAACGGATTAAAGTTTCTTTGGCACTTTAAGCTGGTTTCAATAGTAGTCGCCATCTTGCCAAAGATTAACAATCCACGTAATGCAATTCGACGTAACAAAGAAGCGTAAAACAACTCAACGAAAGACAACTGAGGACAACGCATCGCCTTGCAACATAACTCATCAAAACAAATGCACCAGAATCAGAGAAAAGATTATGATTTTTCCAAAAGATTATGCGATATATTTTAAAAACGTTGACGAGCAGCGACGATGGGCTCTCCTTACGTCCTTCCGATGGAAGCACACAAGAAGCTTAAGAAGCGTCGATTGTTTTTGTTGCCGTTGTTGTTGTTGTTATTGTTGTAAATCATGCCCCACGAACGCAGAACTGCGCGAAAAAACGTCCGCAAATAAATTAGTTTCTGTCATCGTTGTTGTCAATTGTTGTTGCTAGTTGATGCCAGTGTTGTTGTTGTTTTTTGTTTGTTGTAATATTGTGGTTGTGGTTGTTGTTTTTGCTGTTGTTTTCTTTGTTTATTGACGAGCCCATTCGAATTGGGCCATTTGTGTAAGAGTTGTCTTCGAAGCAAGGCCTTTTTTGCCCATCTGAGTATAGTATCTCTCTGCCAGATCTCTCTCTCTCTCGCTCTCTCTCTCTCTCTCGGTCAGCAACCGTTACACACACACACACACACACACACCGCTACAAATTCGCACAAATCGCATCCACCCATCTGTCGAGTTTCGCGTCCACCGCATAGAAATCATTCTAAAGACCTGTTTTTAATCAGTTAGTTTGAAGTCGTTTTTGGTTTATGTTTTAATTTTCTTTTAATACTGCTTGGAATTAAATTTCAACACGTAGCATCGTCGTCGACAGTGTAATGAACTCAACTCGAGCTCACTTCGTCCACTTCTTGGGTTATTTAGATCACTTAACATGACTTAAATGCTTCTTCATTCGAATATCAAACGTGCTCTGCTATTGTTCTTCTTCTTCTATTTTAATATGTGTTTTAAAGTATGTATGCTTAAAAATATATTCTAAATTTAGCATTTCTTTGGATTGCTTTTAATCCATTCATTTAAAATGTTTACGCTGACCTTTATTCATCTTGTATCATTTGAAAATATAATGAAATAATAATGTTAATATGAATAACATAATATTCTACTCTATTAATATTTAATTCATAACTTAAATGAATTAGAGGCCATTCATCGGCTATCGTTTACATGGATTATGATGGTGAATGTCACAGGGAACTGTAAAGAAAGGGACGATAATAATATTGCTGATGTTTTTCGTATTCCCACAGTAAAAACAACAACAACAACCGCAAGAAAACGAAGACTACGAACAAGAAGAAGACAAATGAGAAGAATATCATTAGGTTGACATTCTGAAACAAAAACATTGATCACTAAATTGAATATTCTTTTGTATTATTTACATAAAATAGTTAGTTGCATAAAATAAACTGTTAAATGGCAGTCTCCGAAAGCAGCAACAACAAAAACCACAGAATGAATAACCAGCAAAACTATAGTATGTAGCAATTGAAGTCTGGTCACCTGTGGTGCTCGCTTCAGTTCACTTCACTGGATGCCATGCTAACCTACGCATTCGAACGAGACAGCAAACAAACAAACAAAACAGATAAACACTATCTACGTGTGTGTGTGTGTGTGTTTGTGCGTATTCCTACCGTACTCTTCGCATGTAGTTTTGTTGGGAGCTGTTGTGCCTAGAGATATGCGATTAAAGATTTAATTTGCTTCACTCTGGCGGCGGTGGCGCCGCTGGAAAAGCCTTTTAAAGGATTGAAGGGCGGCGGGCGCTTCAGAAAGTCATCATCAGCTAGCAAGTGCAGTGGGTCTTTATTGTTGTTTCTGTTAGTGTTATCGTTGTTGTTGTGCGAAAAATATACCGATGTCGTTGCCATCGTAGATGTGCATTTATTAGCACCCGATTCAACTTAATTATGCTCGCAAGAAGACACAGCAAATCATTCTCCGGTGAGTGAGTGAGTGAAATTAATCCGGAGATGAACTTGACTAAGTACGGCATTAAGACACTTAAAGTGGAATGGATGAGGAGGAGGAGGAGGAGCACCAGCAGCAGATGGTATCTCAACCGTAAAAGAAACGGAAGAAGACGAAGAAGAAGAAGAAGCAGCGGTCACATGACGTTGACTACAAATGATACTTTTCTAAACTTAATAAGTACCTGGTTGTTGATACTGTCGCTGTTTCTGAACACATTCTTTATTGTCTCCTCGCAGGTTTTATTATTTATTCTTATTATTATTATTATTATTATTGCACGAAGTTGTACTTGTAAGAACGAAGACAAAGTTTTGAAATAAAATTTAATTGCAAATAAAAACGAAGTCTTGCAACACGCGACAATCGCTTCAGTTATTCGCGTTCAACCAACAACATCTACGATACTCTCTCTTCTTCTTCTCTTTTGCTTTTCTTCTTTTCCTTCCTTCTCCTCTTCAACTTCTTTTCGACCAAAGTTGTCAAGCAATTTCAAAGGTTTTCGTCAAAAGCTGAAGTGAAAATGTATTTCTTTTTCGGTTTTCATTTTCTGTCTCGCGATTTTCTCACTTACTTCAGAAACTTTTGTCGTCTCTTCGCAGATTTTTTAAAAAAACGGCCACGAACGGTAGTTAAGAGATGTCGAAGTCGAAACTGGCGATGAAAGTATTTGAAATAATTTCAATCACGTTATTAAAGTTCGAATACAACAGATCAAACACCGGAAAATCCGTTAACTAGTGTACCATGTGTAATAATTACCGTTTTAGGCGTGTAGATCGCCCTCTTTTGGTTTGAATTTTTTAGGGCGTCATCGAGTGTTTATTTGGATTTTTTTTGTTTTAATTTTTTATTGTTTCGTCTTTTGTTGTTTTTGTGCTAATGACTTGCAGCTTCGGCGCCGAGCAGCACCTGCAGCGTGTTGTTGCCGCTGTTGCACTGCTCCGTCCGACACGTCGTGGCCGTGGATTAAAAACTGGATTCACAACGAGAAACAAGACCGAGATCGGTGCTGCCAACAACGCCCATTTCTTTATTGCCCAAGATTAATGAGTTATCGCTGCACGCCAACCTTCTTGTCGCTGTTGTTTTTGTAGTGTTTGTTGTGTTTGAGTGTGTCTTCCCTCTTCTTTTATATGTGTAATTTTTGTATTCAATTATAATGTGAACAATTATTATATTCAAGCGCAACGAAAGAACGAAGCAGGAGCAACCACAACAACACCAGCAACAGCATCCGAGAGAGCGACGACAGCTGAGAGTGCAATTAGTGCAAATAAATTCCAGAAATCAGTGAGAAATCGCCTGATGGCATTCCGAAAGCATTCTATCCGAGCCGATGTTGTGAATCCGCGGATCCGGTTGTACAGCATGTCATTCGGCGGCAGCGAAAGACTCTCCAAATCCCCGAATGAAAACAGTGCCACAGATGATTAATTTTGATGCCACTTTGGCTTAATTAAAAAATCCATCTATTTTCGAGCTGCGAAAAGCAAAAGAAGTACACAAAGAACGGCATCCGCAGTAATCTACTTAGTTTTGTCGGAATTTCCGTAACATCCTGGAGAAGCGACGACATCCTGCTCCTGGTTTGTCGATTTGTCGCGAGGGCCTCCGCAGCTGTCGTGGTCTTGTTTCTTTGTCCGCCAAGAAGTTTGTCAACAATTCGCATCCATGATATCCGTTCTAGTTACCCGTCGTCCCGTGGCAACGACATCTTCAGAAGAAGAAGCAGCAGCAGCAGTCGCAGCAACAGTCGTCGTGGTACAAGTTTCGCTTGACTGCCATCCAATCATCAAGTTTTCCGTATAAATAATTGCAGTGAAGATTCCATAAGATGCGGCGAAAGAATATTTTGTTTGCTGTGCTGCAACAACAGCAATAAAAAGTTGTTTCACGTGTATTGCTGTTGCTATTGCATCATTTGTCATTTGATGCTCCTGCTGTTGCCGCTGCTGCTTCTTCTGTTGCCGCTGCCGCTTCTTCTTCTGCTTCTGCTGCTGCTGCTGGTGAACTGTTCGTGCATCGAACCTGTTTGTCAGACTTCGCATTAGTTACAAGAACAGCAACAACAACAACTAAGATAAAAACATGTCCGTGCTTTTATTTACTTTATTCATTTCGTTCGATTCTCATCCCCGAGAGATGGAGTAAAAATACTCACAACTTGAGTGGTCATCATCGACGTCCTGTCTTCAGTGGTGACAAGGCTTTTAATGCCTGACCTACTTTTTGGCCCTTCTCTTTATCCTTGCTTCCCCATCCTTTGAATAACGGACTCTTGTATTTGACTCAAATCCATGTAAAAACAGAAGTCGAGTGCATTGCATTTTGCTCATTACTAGAATCTTTAAGAAGCTGAATACGATGATGACGACGATAAACAAATATGATGGATAGACACAACCATAGAAATACGAAAATTTGTGGATCTATCAAGAGTGAAGCAAATCTGACAGCTGAGTGGTGTCGTAACTCTCGCTGATGACACCTCGTCACCGATCATCGCACATCATCATCGACACAGCTTCACTCTTCGACTTGGTAAGTGAGCCGTTAGCATTAGCAAAGCCGTTATTTATAGTGATTATTAACCATTAATAACCATATTTTAGTTGCTCTTTTAGACATTTAAACAGTTTGTTTTTATGTAAGAAATTATTGAGTCTTTTAATGTCAAACGTGTCAAAAAGTAAAAGAGTATTTCGAGTATTCTATGAGAAATGCCACCTTTACTCAAGTTAAGAAGTTTTTATTATCGTTTAACGAGTTTCGATTAATTCATTTGAAGTCGCTCATCTCTCATACTAAACACAGTGTGTAAGTTTCGCATCTGTCCTCTACGTTAATTAAGTCCACTGCTTTGATTAATCATTTCTTCGGTTTGAAAACAATAATTAATCAAGAATAAAGAGACCCGAGATTTTAACCATTCATGTTTCTTGATCAAGTGATTAAAGTTATACTATAGGAATGACCTACTTTGCCCAAAGCAAAGTACACTTGTTACTATTTTGGACATATTCGCTTACCACATTCGGAATCTACGTCAGTCGTTCATTCCAAAAGGCGGCTACTCTGAATATCATTATTTCTGTCTCCGTTTCGATCTCGGCAAAACAAGGAGGGTGCAGGAGGAGGAGGAGGAGGAGCAGAAACGGGCGGAATAAGAGGAGGATTCCTGTGTGTGAGAAGGATTCATATTCGTCCACAAACACGGTGCCCATATAAATTCAAGCCTCAGGAAGATAGAAATTTTTTTTGTGTATTATTTTTCTTCTAGTCTCTATAAAAACGTCTCGAAATAACTAATGCGATCGTGACAAAAACGTGACAAAATCGTTTTCATGCATACCGAATGCCGAGTGGTCATAATCTTTTCTGGAATATGTGTCAACGAGATACCTGAGGGCAGACATGAAATGGGCATGAAATGCAACTGCGAATAAGAGTGCATCAGCAACATCCAGTTTGTGTTTCCAGTTAACTAGTCCACCACTGGACCAGTCCGACGGCAGTGCGCTCAGTGATCATTGATCACAGGTCTGTTCCAGGCACACAGACAGAGCAGTCAGTCAAGTGGCAGTGATAACTGTTGCCTTGAGTGTTCATTTCAATTTGAATGGATCTGGATGAAGAAATCAACAGACTAGAGTGTACTTCAGCTTGAGAGGGAGAGAGCAGCCACTGAGCAAGCGCGCGTGCTGCAAACGTGACCGATGATTGCAGACACTAAAACGCCCTCATGGCACACTCACGCACAAACACACACAAATACAAGCAGATGATGACGAAGGAAAGGAAAAGAAAACGAAAAGGACGATGGATGGATGGATGGATGGTTGCAAACGTAAAAAGTGACCGGCTCTGGCCAAAAGTGGACCTTGTATTGTATACGAATACGAGTGCAATGTAATTGAGTAGATGCGGCTCAGACGGTGATTCAGAGTTGAGGCTGCGTTGCGGCTTCGTCTCGGATGCTGCACGAGAAGCAAGTGTGAGTGCCTGTGTTCGTGTATTCGTTACCGTTGTTGTTTTTGTTGTTGTTGTTGCTGCCATCTGCATAATATAATCATTCGGCTAATCTTGCAATAATTAACGGTGAATTAACGTAATAGCTGAAGTTAAGTGATGTTTATTGATTGAACTGAATTCTGCAATTAGCAACAACAACAACAGCAACGAATTAGCAACAACAACAACAACTGTAACGACAACAGCAATCAACAGCAGCAGCCGCAGAAATCCGCAACCGAAGTCCGGGCAAAACTTACGTAACGCTAGTAATTATTTTGATTTCTGTGGCCGGTGTGAATGTTAAGAAAGCTTCTGAAGTATTGTATAAAAACCACAGCAACAACAACAGTGATAACAACAGGAACATATGCTTCAATACCGATGTTTGATGGTGTCGCTGCTGTTTTGTTGTCCAACCAGATCGGACAGGACCGGACCGGACCGGACCGGACTGGGCGCTGCTCTTCAACTCCGCGACTCAACGTAATGCAACGTAACGCAACACAACGCAACTCAACCGAAAGCTGGACCCGGTTGATGTCGCGCGAGCACGAAATGTGGAAAGTGCAGTTATGTTGGTTTGTGGTCTGGTCTGGTCTGGTCTGGTGTGGTCTGGTGTGGAATGGTGCGATGCGGCGTGGTGGGGTCTTAAGCGGTGTGCGGTTTTCAGCCAATACGACTGATAAAGGTGCCGAATCCGCTGGCTGCCACTTTTTACTGTCAGTTGGTTGATTCTGTTAGTCTTCCTCTGGTTTCGGCTGCTGTTCTTTTCTTGCTCTCTACGTGATACTGGTTTGGCCTTCATTGCCGCTGCAACTGCTGCGGTTGTTGCTATATACGGCTTCAACCTGTAGAATTACAAGCACTTCTGTGGATTTTCTACATTTCTTGGTTTGCTGGTGGAATCGTTGTTTGCCAAGCGTACGGCGCACACGAGAATGCGGATTGAAACGCTCCTCTGTCTCTCTCTAGTGCTCTCGCTCTTCCCCTCTTTACCTCTCCTGTGATCAAGGATTCCTCCAACACGAAATGCATAATTTTAATATGTTGCCGAACTTGTTTTACGCTCTTCAACGCTGCATTCTGATGATGGCGATGATGTTGCTGATCATGATGACAATAGCGATGATGAAGCTTATCAGAACTCGTCACACACACGAGCTCCCTGCTCCTCTTTCGTTCCTTTGTTCCTAGCATCCACACAATGAGTGAGAAACATTGTTGACTCTAATTAGAGTTCATCGTATTGCGGCTGCTCGGCTGGCTCTAAACTCTAATCGTAGATCTTCCCGGATAATCTAAACTATGGTAATCTTCACCACAACGGAGCCGCAACAGAGTCGCGTCACGTTACGTCGCGCCGCGTGTGCTGCATTCATTGCTCACGCCTTGGAGTCCATTGTACTGATGGATCATCAACTGATAAGTACTCATAATGATGATGGCAACCGAAATGCTCGAAACTAAAGCAATTAAGTTATTAAAGCATTAATAAATTAGCTTCATTTCTTTATCGCATTCGGAAAGCGACATCAACCTCTTGATGAAGTGATATCTTCATGCTAACAACAGCAACATCAGCAGCAACAACAACGATCACAGTAAAACAAAAACGAACAGTAAAAACAACTACCACCGCCAACACCAACACCAACACCAACACCAGCAACAACAACAAAAACAACAACCGTGTCAACAGCAAGAACAACAGCAAGTTCAACAAAAAGAACAACAACTACAACGATAACACGAAGGTGTCTGTCTGTCTTCTTCAGTGGCAGGCAGCACGCTACGAGAGTGTCACGGTAAGAAGAGGAACAAGTTGACAGTTGAATGAGTTGCGTTTCGGTTGATGCACGGCTGCTGGCTACAAGTGAGAACACAAAAGCACCAGCGCGAGTGGGTGCGGAGGAGGCAAGAACAAAAAGAAAAGGAATAGAAAAAATATTCATAAAAATTTGCAACTACTATTAAAGTAACGGCCGCAAAAAAAGAACACCATTTTTTCCTACAGTCTACCTGTTTATTAATATATTTATTTAGATGTGTGTGTGTGTGTGTGTGTGTGTGCACGTGTGTGTTGGCTATAATAAACAACTAACGGTATTCGAAAGCGATAGTAAATCCAACTGCTACAGCCTCACGGATGATGGATCAACATCAGCAACATTTTGTCTGCCAACTTTGTCTGCATTCCGAGTCGTCGAAGCCGGCTCCTTCTCGAGATTTGCTTGAAAAGCGATACAATGCTTACTTAATTTCCATCATTCACAACGGTTTAAATAAATGGGGTACTTTTAAAATCTGGTTACATGTCTAGCGGATAGCTTCTTAGTGAGGAGTACACTTTAAACACCTCTCTTTAAATACTCTTTAGTATCCAATCCAACCCCACCAATTTAATTCGGAAGAAACACATAAGAAAGTAACCAATCAAATTGTGGTTGGACTAAACTTGAAATACAATACTCGTGTATGTAAGTGTATATTAACCGATTATCTGCATTTGTATTAAAACATCCAATACTGGGAGATCTTGAGTTCTGATAAAAATGTTAACCTTCCCGGGAATTACAAGCAGCAGCTCAACCGTGTACTCTAGTAATTACATAAATTAACCATCTCTGGAATCTGGAAATGATGACGACGGAAACAAAGCACAATAAAATGCACATCAGTAATAACTTTGCATAACTGATATAACGGTTATGATTAACAAAACTAACCCACAAACATACTTCTGCAATGCAAAAACAAAATACAATTTTAATTAAAAACTTTTATGGACAGAAAAATATTCCCACTTAACAATGAATGGAACAGCAGCTGCAAGCAAATGCTGAAAGTTAGTTAAAAAGCTATCATTGCAAGCATTTAAAAATTATTGACCTCTCTTTCGCTCAATGCGAAAAGACTTTGGCATTTGGTACTAATACATTTCGATGTTGTTGTTGTTGCTGTTGTTGTTGTTGTTGTTGCTGTTATTATTTATGATGATGCCGGCGCGGACATAACAACATTTTCTATTCTCCATTTCTTATGTCGTACTAAATCTAGCAATTAAAGTATGAAAGCCAAGCCAAGGTTTGTTAGACCGACCCAACGAAAAACTGGGGTTCAGACGATGACGATGACGACGACGGCGACGGCGACGGCGACATAGAAGACCAAGAAGAAAAAGAATAATAGGGAAACATACTTAGTGTAAATGCAACATAAAACTAATCTGTCAGCTTAGCGTTGATTTTAAAAAACACGCATATAACCAGCAAAATTATATATTGTACATAAATACAAACATACAAAAGGATCTTTCGAGAATAATGGATTTTCTACATGGATTTGCTAGAAGTCACAACTTGCAACAACAAAGGCAGAACTTGAAACAATAAACATAATAGCAGCGATAATAATAACAACAACATCAAATTAAGTGACAGCTGTTGATTGTTAGAATAACATGTAATAACCGAAAAAATGGTAAAAAAAGCTAAGGTTACGAAATCAGAGGAATAAAAATATTATCATTTGCAGTTTGCATTTGAAGTCATGTTATGTTATGTAGGAGTCATGGCACTGCGACCAGATGATCTATTAAACCCTACCATTTCTAAGGATCTGATAATTCGGCTCACTTCTGAGGATGTTACCTCACAGTCTCAAATGAGGATCGTTTCCAAGGTTTCCTCAGTATCATGCGCTGTACACGGATTGAGTATGAATGAATGGGTGGCGGATCCTTCATCTCCCATGCAAGACATGGAGTATAATCGTGGAGTGTTTCCATACTATGTACGTGTTTCCTCAATTTGCAGTGACCTGTTAAGTAGCCAGTTACTATTCTTAGCATGTTTCTGGATAGCATCATACATTCTTTAAAAAACTTTGGGCTATACACATGATCTCAAAGCCTTCTTGCAAAGTCCTAAACCTAGTCCTTGTCCCAGTAGTTTGTTCGCTCTTGATATACCTCATTATTCTTTGGGATATTATGTTGTATCCTGCAAGATCAAACGTTTCTGGTCCTGCAAAGGGAGTACTTGCCGATCCTTGCCTCCTTTGCCGATCCGCGTCCCCGTCGCCCGTATTTCCATCGGGTCCTGGTATTACATTTTATAATTGTACTCGAATTCTCTTCCCCAAACATTACAAAGCAACTTTAACGAGTGGTCAAAATATCAGGTTCTCCCGTTCTTTCAAAGAGAGACACAAGCTAAGTAATTGAATGCATTCAGATTCGAATCATTTGAGTTCTTTGGATTTGCTAAATGATACTCCGTCATCGTGTGACGGAGTCTTTTAAATATTAAACATAAGATATTATAACAAAAATGAGTGCAAACAAACAACAGCAAAATGTGATAATATCAAATTTAAATTAAAATAAAAAATATACTCGTATGCATTAAATACACGAGTATTGCTAACTTAAGTTTTAGAAATAAAAAACTTACCAAGGACATATAAAACCAAGCCAAGAATTCAGTCTATTGTCAAGTCAAAACTTCAATAAATGGTCAGTATCTAAGAAGTTAATACATCACAGGTCACTTCAAACTCGCCTAAAAACGCAGCCGATAAGAATTAAAGACGTGCACAAGTTGATACTGAACAATTGATAAGAACGCGTTAAGAAATCCTTGAATGCCGGGTTCAGTTCTGTGCGGTTTCTTTTATTTTATAGAATACATTAATATTTTGTGCAACTTTTCTTCTTGCTAAATACACATTAAATACGATCCTTTTTTGTATCGTTTCTGCAATGATTTTTCGCACTTATTTTTTTTGTTTGCAAAATTTATCAATATTTTCTATTGACTTTATTCCTTTGCTTCCTTTTTCTTTTCGATGCTGCAGAAAGAGGCTGCAAATGCACACTTCGCACAGACACGATCTTAACTAAACTAACTCGATCAGCATCTATCAAGTGGATTTCGAGTGAACGCTCAGTGGCAGACCGTGTTTTAGCAACAACGAAACAAACGTAAGGAACAACAACAACAACGACAACAACAACAACGACAACAACAGAAACAGAAAAGCAAACAAACACAATGACCCACCGACCCCCTCGTCCCCCACGCTACCACCTCTCTCTCTCCCTCTCTCGCTCTCTCTTTCCATCTCACTATATTTTTGTAGAGACTGCCGAAGAATTTATTAAGGTTCTAGGAGAATTAGAACCAAGCCTCAAGAAAGCGCAGTAAATAAAAACAAATACAAGAAAGCGGTCTACGCGCCAGCAAGCGATCGCGAAACTTTGGACCGATCCGAGGGTCAAAAGGATCGTCCAGGCCCCATATAAATCGAACCGGCGAATTCGGAATGAATTTATTGCACATCATTTATATGTATTTATAACTAAAAACGTTTCTAAAACTGAGTATTTACAACTCAAAGTCTCTGTAATTTAATTTAATAAATATTTTTTGTAAGATTTTCTTCTTCTAGTTTTCTTTTGTGTCTTCATTTCACCGCTTGTTATTGTTAATGATTTTCTTCACTAATTAATTACCTTCGCCGTTTTCTTCTTTTTCTAAAAAATACGAAACTGCGTAGAAAAGTTTGGCACCGCCATCTGGCCAAATGGTGAGTTCTACCTTCTTGCAGCTTTCGTCATTATGATGTTACTCACTAATTCAGACAAGAATCTCAGAAATGTAGCGCAACAGTTGCACGTGCACAGAGGCGGCGACTGCAGCAGCGGGTGAAAAAACGTTCCATGACAGGCCGAACATTGAACTGAATTCTGACAACTGTTTCGTAATACTGATCACGATAATTTCAAATAATGATATTTCACATTTATTCTTCTCATTATTTTACTTTCGTTTATCAAAAAGTTATAGTTTCGTATAGACATTATATATACACAATGCATTGATAACAATACTTGATAATAATATTAGTACATTAAAATTGAAGTAATAATAATATATTAAACATGAAAAGTAAGCTTGGAATATGACCTCCTCTTTTTCGGGCTCCAATGCGTCGTCCATCGCAGCTCATGTCTCTGGTGGTGACTTGTTCCACCATCCAGCAATACAAACAAAACATAAAGAAGATTCAAATCTGTGCTGTACTCGTGCCTCATGTGGCACTATTTATTGCTCTATGCTGCTGCCAGCCATTTTGCCTGCCCTTCCTACCTCAACCCAGCCCGGTCTGTCTGACCAGCTTCACGCTAACCCACTGCAGCCAACGTAAGCAGTTGACGTCATCATCGTCATCGTCATCGTTGGTCAGATGAGTTGCCGCAAAACAAATCCTTAAGATGATGACGTTGCCACGACAGGTACGAAGCAAGTGTGTTTAATTTTTCAAAGGCCCACATTTGTACCGAGCAGACATCAGTTCGGCACTCCCAAGGAACGGAGATTGAAATATGTAAGCAAATAAGTTTTAACAAACGAATCCTTCCAAAAACAAATCCCCTTTGTATGCAGATCAATCCTTTCTTAAACTAATTAGGTGATTTCTTTGAACTTCAAGTTATTTAACTCGCTTAAACTGTGTAGTGGAAAGGAAGGAGTTCTGATTTGTTGACTCTGAAGATCAGTGCGGACCTGGGCAGTCGCCGCAACGCAGCCGGAGACGCTACCGTTTCTAAATGCAGCCACGATTCTGACTCGGTTACTGTCGACGGCAACGACGACTTCGTTATGTTGTGTGTTTAACTTATCGTGTTCCAGTGCTGCTGACTGGCACAAGTTTCTGCTGCTACGTCCTCATCTGGCGACAGGTACCAACGTCGGCCACAACACATGAGGAAGCGACGGCAATGCGAAAAAACTAACGAGAAGAGCTTCTTTTGCAGGTCGTTTCTTGTCGCTAAGGTTTGTAACAGAAAATGCACTATATTTGCAAAAAAGAAGAAGCAGCATGCATGTCAGACCGACTTGCAAACTGATCAAACAATTAGAAGCTGTTCTTTTCCCAGGATGAGGAAGCAAGAATCAATAAAATATTTAATGGCAAGCTTTTGTCACTCGGCCGCTTTTCAAATCGCCGCTTCACTTCAAAGTCAACCATAAAAATGTGAATCTTCGGATTCGATTCAGCCCCCGGCGAAAGGAGGACAGAGGATTGTTGGTTCAACAACAACCACCAACAACAACAATAGCAACAACGCATAACGATTAGAAGGCACAACTCGTTCTTGGAACTGCGACTAACGAGGCTCGTAGATATTCGCCCCGCCGCTTCCTCTTCGCTTTGCCGCCCTCCGCCGATCAGCGGCTGCAATGATGATGCAACATCAAGAAACCATACTCCAGTAACTTGATGTATTCACTTCACCTGCTCTGAAAACCATGGGGCCCACTTACGCCGAGTGATGCGGCGCTGTTGATGTGATTAGGTTGGTAAATAAAGCCCGTGGAACAACTGTACATTGGAGGAGCCGGCCGGCTGTCTGACGTTGCGTGCGGTTTCAGGCTTCAGGCCACAAAAACCGATTGAATCAGACAGAGTGAATTCAGACCTAAATCTCGACTCCCGACGCTGGAGTTCTGCGCCGCAGCACAATTTGGTCACTAAGCAGAGAGCTGTTGAATTATTAAAAAGCCTAAAAATCCGCTGCCATCGCGGACCCAATCGAGGCCCACGAAGCACGCGAAAAGATTAATTACGCCCGCGCTCGGATTTAGGAGCGGAAGAACTTATCGCCTACTAAAAACAACAAAAGGAACACGAATAAAAAGAAGAAAAGAACAGCTTAGATCGCATTAGGCGCTATAATGAAGAGCTCTGTGGTGGTTAACTGGAGTGGCCTTCTCATAAGATGACCGAATCGCCATCATCATCATCAGGTACACCGCTGCATCGTACGAATGCGAGTGGAGCAGAACTGCTGGTCGTTCATGTGTGACCAGTCCAAAAGCCAACGGATATGTTTGAGAATTTCTCAAAGAAGAGGTGAAAAATAAAAAATGCGATAAAACCAAGTTCTTGAAATAGAACAGAACTGTTTAAATAAGAAACTATTTTTAACGAAATTCATGGACAAATTTTAATTGAATTAAGCTTTATAAGATGCATAAATAATTATAAAAAACCTTGTATTAAAAATATGTTACAATTACATTTTCTATTTTCATTTGCTACGCGGTGAAAATCTATTCTGATCTGTAGATCTGCAGTTACGAGTATTAAAACCGGGACGAAAATTCAACTCGGTAACGATTAGGCGATTAATCGCTGTGGATCGATCTGCTTCGATGTCTGCTGTCGCATACGTCACGAGATACGCGCTCACACACACCATGTATATCTAAACATACTCTATACACTACGAGACTCTCGCATAAATAAGTCAAAGGATTATTATTCGCACATTCAGATCGTGACATTGCATAATAGGCCAGTCGCGCCGACTGTTCTGGTCGCAGAGCCACCGCATCGACATGTTGGCGTCAGCAGTCAGTCAGTCGCTGTCAATTTTGCTTTCAGTTTCCATGGATTTGTTGCAAAGCTAGCTTTCTGCAGAATGTGTAAAGAATCGATTGCGTCTCGCTATCACGGTGGCGAAGAACGGCGCGACTCTCGGTTGCCCTCAGAACTGCGAGTAACAGCAAGAATTGTTTGTTGGGTTTTCGGTTGATTAAATCTCCGGTTAAAGTACATGGAGTGAGTGACTGAGAGTAAGGGAATAATTACATTTTACATTTTCAGTTCCTCGATTCTACGCTGCGCTGTTCTGCAGATGCAGAGGCTCATCATGACGAATTGTGATCGAAGATGACACGGGAACCCTCCGGTGGCTCAAGCGCTGGTCTAAATAATGCCAGCAACGTCTAATCAATGTCGATATAGAAATTATCAACCTAATAAATTGTTTTCCCCCCCTTGTCTGTAGCTGCTTGTTTGTGTCTTCTTGTCTAATTATTGGACCATTTGCAGTTTTTGCTTCTGCAACCAAACTGATTGATGTTCAGTATGCAAATTTTATTGTCGAAGTTGTTGTTGTAGTTTTATGTTTCTCGTTGTTGTGTAATTATGTGTACGCTATAAATTTCACCACATCTGTGGTTAATTTATATTAATTAACCGATTCTGGTATTCTGGAACCGGCTGGAATCGATTTTTTTTTCCACCGCCTACGAAATTCATCAAGGTTTTTAAACTTCATCAATCGTGAAATTCAATAACAAATATTTTCTAATGAACAACTTTTCAATTATTCTTCAAGTTTTTGTACCTGTATTACAACAGTTATGAAGAAGGTTGTTCATGCAGAGGAATGTAGGTCTTCATTCAATACAGCTTCTGTGGCGGTCTTTTTTAAGTTTTTCTTGTTGCTGTTGTGATTTCTGCACAAACAATGATTCTCTATTGTATCGTATGACTTCATCGGCAATTTCAATTTCAGCGAAATTTCAAGTTGTGAGTCAATTATAAATGAATAAATTGTTTAGACATTCAACAGAAACAGTGAAACTTTTGCTTCACCGCCCGCTGAGTAAGATTGCTGATGGCGCCCTTGGATGCCACACTCATGGATTTTCACATTAATTGGTTTCTATTCACGCTGATTTATTCACCGCAAATTAAGGCATCACATCGAACCGCACCTGCTGATCGATTTGCCAATTTGTCGTCGACATCTTTAACAAAATCTTATCGACATCTTAGCCAAAGAACTGGCACGGCAAACGGTTGTTAAGTAAGTCGCTTGATTGGACGGACGTGCCTTTGATGAGGGTAGCAGTGATTTCTTTATATTTAAAAGAGTGTTTCATGTTAATTGGTTTCATAATAATAATTCAGCATGTCCAATTTCACCAGCTTTTCAAATTTCTACTTCTTGGGCACAACATAAGAAGTACGTGAGTATATCGTACACACACTAATAGTATCCCGTCATTTTAGGTTTTCGGAGACCTTAGGAAGCACCCACAGCATCACACTTCACACACACTTAAGTGTCGGGTTTTGATGGAGACTTACTTTTTCAAATACTTTTCTCCTCCTTTGCTGTTATTAGTGTAAACACTCGTATGGCTTGTATTATTGCAAAAATTGCTCATAAACTGTTGTGTTTTAGAAGAAAAAATTGCAAAAATACGTATTGTTTTTTTTTTGCTCTTTTGACTAAAAGTGCCGCTTGAATCACAATGAGCCAAAAAACGAACCTAAAAGCGAAAGCGAAAGCGGACGAAATCCGAACACCCTGGCCGACCTTTTAACACTCCACCGCGACTCACCCGCAGTCATCTTTGAGTGAGTATCACCTGAAATAAGCAGTTTAATCGTTGACAAGAGCATCCAACAACAAACAGGGTGCAGCTGTCAACATCATAATCGTTTATTGTAAACACTCGTACTCATCATCGGCGCATTGATCGAGGTGGGAAGGTAAACTCGCGAAACGGTAAAAAGTGCTGTGATTCTAAAATTATTATTCCATGTAATAGCAGAACAAGCAATATATACTACAAATAGAGATTTTTTTCACTGTCTTTGGCTTTGTTGTTGTTTTTTTTTAACCCGCAGTTAACAATAGAGTATCTCACAGACTCTCGTATCGTACTTTCCCTTTTATTAGTCATAAAGTTACTTTAACAACAACAACAACGAAAAACTCAACAAATACTCACAACTGCAGGACCAACAAAAGCAAAGGAAGTAACAATAAATATTGTGTTTTTCAAAGAGAAAACTATACCAAATGCTAAACGAAAAACTATGCAAGAAAAATTGAGAGCGAAATTATTAGCAACGAGTCATTTATTTGCAAACCTGTTGAAGGTGGTTTGCCGTAGGAGACAGACGGAGAATAAACAAACCTTTTGATTATGATTTAGATGTTGGAGGAGGTTCTGGGACGACTTTCATAAGAAAAGAAGGAAAAGCAGCTATAATAACGTGCGAATATCGTGATAACAGAGGAAGTGTGGAATCTACTCTAAACTTGCATGGTATTGCAACTGCGACTACTTTCACGAACTCTTCCGAAACTTGTTCGAATTTGAATTCGAAGTACCAATATGAATATTTTTGTACCACTGCAAAACTTGGAACACAATTTCGACCAAATAATCAGAATATCTCTCGATCATGTGTTGTGTAAAATTTAACTTTGGTAAACTTTAACTGAATTCGAAAGAATTCCTTCAACTGAAATTCGAAAAAAATTCCTACAACTTAAATTCAAAAGAATTTCTCAAGAGAATTCCTTCAACCTGAATTAATTTTTTACTTCATCACCGAGTTCAGATTAAAAGTTCTTTGGTCACAATTTCCAAACAAAAGAATGGAATTTTTTGGCGAAACATAAAAAAGCATGAAGACTCCAAAAAATCCTCTCCCCGCCCCGCCCACTCAACAGAAAAGAACAACATATGTACGTGGTTGTTACTTCGCCAAAAGGGACATGTACCACATCGAAGATAACCACAGTCATCAAAGGCTAACTAAATTGGTCGAGTATCTTCCGCCTTTCCATTTTTTAATTTTTCGGGTATTTTCTCCTTTTTATGGCTCTTCACATTTCAAGATGACAAGAATCCACTGATTGAGCAATGTTTTTGTCAGTTCTTTTTTTTTTGCTTTTGTTTCTGTTGTTGTTGTTGTGTTGTTATTGTTATTGTTGTTTACCACTGTCTTTAGACTTAACACACTTACCTACGGATATACATATAAAAGCATCTCAAAATTATTGCACGGCAATCAGAGTTTCGCTGGTTCTTCTTGCAAGCGTTGCGTTGTATTCTTTTCATTTGCGGTTCGAAAAGACAGCCCCGTTCTTGTTTCAGATATTATCTGTAGCTTTTTTGGCAATATAACATTAGGTCCAATTAAGGCCCAGATTTATAATGTGCTGCTTTTTACAGCCTCTACTCTCAGCCTCTACAGCTGCCCCGTTAATAACAGGTTTGTGTCTTTCAACATAAATACGATATCTTGTTGTACATATGTAAGCACAAATTATAAAACTTGAAGGAAGCCAAATATAATATAAGATTTTCAACTTTAACCTCGATTTACTTGTAAACTAAATGCGCTACGTGATACGGTATGAGAAGTGGTATTATTTGAATGTTTATATTTTTAAGAGTCAACTTTAAAGAAATGCGATATTTAGTTATTTCTATAGTTCGTACTTCTTTCTCTATTTTTACTACGAGAATTACAATAAAAATAAATTCGATTTTATAATTATGGAACTAAGTTGAACAATTAAAGAGGATTTAGGTACTTCGAGGTATTAGAATTTCGAGCATTTGCGAGAAAATTCGAATAGTAAAAAAAAACATGATCCCGATGGTTGTAGGCGTTTTGTAATTTTTTTTCTTTTTTTCGATTTTCTCGCAACTCTTAATTTCTGAAAAAAAAATTGGGGCTAATAGACTAAACTAGATTTATGCCTTAAAATTTTATATATTACATATTAACGAATTAATATTACAAATTTTAAATATAATTATAATTTTAAAATAAATAAATAAGAAATATAATATTAAAATGTTGTAGAAATATGTATAAAAATACTATATACAATTATTTTGAAATTATGTATGAATAATTATATAACCTAAAAAACTATATAATTACTAGCTGACCCGGCAAAAGTTACGCTGCCATATAAACTATTTTTAGTGAATATTTTGGTTGTTAAATAAAAAAAATTAAAACTGCAAATATTTTCGATCGCCGACTATAAGAAAGCGACTCGAAAAATAAAAAATGTTTGCCGGCAATATTTCTGTCTTATAGCTTTCTTATCTGCCCTTGTTCTGTTGCTGTTCCTTTGGCGTCAAGTCAAGTAGCCAAGCAATTACCGTTGCAATAAGAAAGCGAGTTACTGAAATCGCCGTATAAATTTATCGCCTAAATATTGTCCAAATGTTTGCAGATGTATAACACAATCATAAAACACGTAATAGATTTCATATAAATTCAAATAAATCGTACAAAATTTTTCACGTCAAAATAACGCAAAGCTTCTCGTAAATGACTGGAAAGTTCTATAAGGCACGCGTAGCGTCGTTTTTATATATATAGATATATACATATGTATATTTGTTTATTTATAATATATTAAATTATATATCTATATGATTTATTTTGGAACGAGTTTTCGTCATCCCACATCAATTTTGGTTTGGAGACAAACCGGTTTCGGCATTATGCCATCTTCAGTGTTTTGTTTCATTCTTCGGGCATATATACATATAATGGTATACTATTTATTGAATAAATAAAATAACCAAATCAAATAAAATCCAAATAATCCTACTTCACCTTTTGATTTGGTAAAGAAAAATTAAATGGCAACTAATGGTTTCTCGTTCCTTTCGCTCAACGAGTTGTATTATGATAGATACTCGTTGATGATACATACTCGTTGTTGAAGTCGCAAAAATTTGCGTATGATTTTCACTTTAAGAAAACCGCTTCGAGGAGTTTTTAGAGTTTTAGCCGGAGGAATTTGCAGGCAGAAATTTCTAGTTTTTGATTCAATTTCAGGCATTAATCGCAATATGTCAAAAACTGCTTTGATTATTCTAGCGCCTGGCGCGGAGGAAATGGAATTTACAATATCTGCTGATGTTTTACGGCGCGCCGGCGTATGTATTTTATATTTTGCAAAATTATAATTGGATGTTAACTATAGGATTGTTATCCACATCCTCCTCGCATATATATATCTCACTCTTGCACGCAGACGCACCTGTTCACCATGTCTTATTTTAATTTTGCAGGTACGGGTAATAGTTGCTGGGCTTTGCGGTATTGAACCTGTGAAGTGTTCACGCGATGTGGTCGTTGTACCGGACGTAGCCCTGGAGGCACATAAAGATGGAAAGCCGGATGTTATCATACTTCCTGGTGGTCTCGGTGGCTCAAAAGCTATGTGTGAGTCGACTCTTGTTGGCGAGTTGCTACGTAAGCAAGAGACAGAGGGTCGTTTGATTGCGGCGATCTGTGCTGCACCTACTGCTCTGGCTGCCCATTGCATTGGCCTGGGCAAGAACTTGACCTCATATCCTTCGGTTAAATCGCAATTGGAGGAGAAATACAAGTAAGTGGAGACATAATATAGTTGAATAATAAATATTTTATCCTTTACTCCATGTCTTAAGATACACCGAAGACAAGAAAGTGGTACAGGACGGTCAACTAATCACTAGTCGTGGCCCGGGCACCGCGTTCGACTTTGCTCTGAAATTGGCAGAGGTCCTAGTAAGTGCAGAAAAAGCTGCCGAAGTTGCAAAGGGCATGTTGTGGGAGTGAATATCGCCAAAGTGCAGTTGGCGAAAGCACGCAGCAACTTCTTATCTCCTCTTATAATGAATAAAACACATACTTATGTATTAATTAGATGCATACTACGTCGTTGCTTATAATTAAGCCGCTAATGAATAAATCGAAAGAAAACTGGAAGACAAAATTTAAAAGCCGTTTAGTAGAAACTGAACTGCTGTTTCTTATCGTTATCGCTAACACTTGAAGAACCTTGTCAGGTGCTTGCGATTTGTGGAAACTTGTGATGTCTGCTTTGAGTTGTGCAGAACTCCGGAAATATAACTGACATAAAAACAAAAACTATAAATCAAGTGAATGTACACATTCACTTTAAAATCTATCAAGAATTATAGAAAACAAGATTACAAATTGCGCAGGTCAATTATTTGTTTTTCGTTTGAGAATGACACAACAATTGACAAAAATTTACAGATTCCTTGAGGTGCTTGCTTACACATCATTTGTAACCAGAGATCTCTGCTTGTAACTATATGTAAGTCTTAAAGGAAATTCTTGTTGAAAATCAGACATAAAGTGCGTAATTTGAAAGATGAATAAAACAGTCGCCTAATAATATTTTATAATTATTTTCAGTTATTAAGCTATTACATTTTAATAGTTTCTTTTCAATGCTTTAAACTTCGCTCCGCATGTTTAACATTTACATCGCGTGTGGCGACCCCAATGCCTTTTAATTGCAAAAATAATAGAATAGGAAAATGTATTCTATTATTTTTGTTTTAATTGCAAACGTGACGTGTATGTACAGAACTAAACCACTTTTGTGCGTCGCCCGACGTAATCGTGTTTTCTATAATTTTTCGGTAAAAATGGATGCATTGATTGGGTTAAAAGAAATTCGTTAGCGCGGGCTGTAAATTACTTTGTTTGCAGCAACTGGATGGGTTTGTACCAGTAGTTGCGTTTTTTAGAATGAAGGATATTTTGGAACAAAGGGCTTGCCTGAAATTTTGTGTTGCAAACCAAAGTTCGTGCGCTGATGCACTCAAAATGTTACAAAAGACTTTTGGTGAATCAGTATTATCAAAAACACAGGGGTATGAGTGGTACAAAGCATTCAAAGATGGTAGAAAAATCGTCGAAGATTTGCCCCGAAATCCACGACGTTCAACCGCAATAACAGATGAAAACATAAAAAAAAGTAATGTTGAGAAAGATAGCTAATGAACTTAAGATCTCACACGAGTCGGTTCGTTCGATTCTGGCCAATACATTGGTCAGGAAACGCACCACCGGAAGATGCAAATCCCGGAAAGCGTATATAAAAATTGCTCCAAAGAATGGAAAAAACGTTGGCAAATCTGTAGTGCATCAGGAGGGGAGTACTTCTAAGGCAACAAAATAAATATTGATTGAATGGAAATTGTGTTTTGAGATATTTCGGTTACAAGATTGACAGAGTAAGAAGTGGAACTTTAATTAATCTTTGTTTTACGCCTTTACTTTCATTCGATTTTATTTAACGATATACATATATCATTACTTAAAACTTACAATTCAACTGCTAAAGTATTATAGATGGTTGGTTTGTAGTCATAGTTATTCTATAGTGAGATTTTTCAATAATCTTAAGTGTTGATGTTGGTATAATTATTTTAAATGTAAAAATCTTGTAGCATTTCTTTTCCAGAAAACAAATTAAATTAAAAGCGTTTATATAAATACATATGTATATTTAAAAGTATCAGTAAAGATCATGAAAACAAGTTTGTCATCGTATAATTAATTATGTATTTCTATTCTAGCATTCATTCATCAGACAGTAACGGTTTTCGAAATAAGATAAATGAAGCAATGCGAACACGATATCGGTTAAAATACAAAAAATTTGAAACACCCGGCTTTAGTTTCGTTTCATTTATAAATATATAAACCTATATGAAGATAATAAGTTAGTGCTACACTATCGTGCACTACTACTGGCTGTTGCTGCTGCTGGTTTAGGTTGGTGGGTCTTCATAGACTTCTGACTGGCTTCTATATGATTGGAGTGTGTTCGTGATTTTCAACGACCAGAGTGTGTGTGTGCGTGAGAATCTCCTTATGAACATTTCTAGAACTCTTACTATCAACTGCTGAAGTATTATCTCTATTCATATCAACAGCTTACGATTTATCCTCCTCTTCATCCTGCTGAAAATATTTTCCTAAAATTTTAACCGAGGTTAATAAAAAGATTTTTATAAACTATTTTATGAACCTTGATTTTAACATCTTATTGCTTTTGTTATTGTTTGTTTCAAAGCTTCTGTTCTATTTTGTGCGAGTTTTTAGAAATCTTTTCGACCTCCGTCTCTGATTAACGTTTTATTTAGATTTCCACATCAAGGTTGATAGAATACAAGGTTGCGCCTGTAAACAAACAAAAGTGGTCACATTCTGCGCATGTACGAAATATCATCCTTGTAAAAGGAATAAGGTTAAAACACAGCGCGGTTGGAAAAGGTTAAATGTTACCCAAACGCTCCGATTTTCTTGTAGTTTTATACGGTAACTCCATTTATAAAAACGGTTCTTTTCGGTCTCCTGCCGTTTCGGAGTAAACGGCGCCCTTCATTACTGATCTTAATTCACAAACATTTCCATTGAAAATTATAGCTACAAGCAGTGTGTAGGCACCTCGAAGAAAACTGTGATTATAAAGACGATCATTTATCATTTGACGTCACTGTCAAACGAAAAAAGATAACGAACCACCGCGAGGCGCAACCTTGCTTCCTATCAACCTTTTTTCCACATAAACACATTTTAGAAATTCATTTTTTGCTCTACGTAAATACATCATGTAACGTTGAAACATGTTAACATGTATTTCAAATTAAGAATATCATTTACTAGGCAAAAAAAAACGTCATTTTACGTCATAATTGTCGTGAGTTGTTTTTGAAAATTAATCAAAATATTCCTTCTATCCCAGCGGCAGCTGCTGCTTTTTTGTGTTTTCTGTATTCTTTTGATCCTTGCAAAAAATCATTATTATTAAAATTTGTGGGAATTCATGCTTATGCTTTTGCATTTTCGCTTTTGGCAAACAAAAAGTATTTATCATGTATGATTTTGAATCATACAGTTACTAGTTATTTTTTTTCTCTGATTGCAGTGTCACAGATTTTCCGCCTTTTTTCTACAATCATTAAGAAATCAATCCATTATAAAATATTCTGCCATTTTTTGAAAATTAGTTCGTATTATTTCCCCATCACTGTTTATTAAATATGAGTTGCGATTCGCTGTTTCGTGTTGTCTTATTTTATACTGTATAATGAAAACTTTTAAATAATGCACTTGATTGTGTCAATTAAACATAAAAAAGTAATGCAACTAACTAATAAAAATATTCCTCCGATTTTGGAGGCTTTTGCTTTTTGAAAACAAAATACATACATACATACAATGATTTCTGAATATATTAAGGAATTTATAATTTTTAAAGCATTTAGTATACGTGCCAGTTTTTTCGTGTTAGGTTCATTACATTTAAATAATTTCAATTAAATATTTAGTAAAGTCTGCTGGGTTGTTTAGCATTCCCTGTGTTGTTAATGTTTAGCATTTCTTCATTTCATTTTAACTTATTTATTTCACGTTCTTTTACAGTTTTGCAATTCATATACGCGAAAACATTAAAATATTTATTTAATCCTACTTATTTTAATTCTCTTTTAATTTCATGTATAAAAATATCAAAATTGTTTTTCGAACTTTCGGGAACTTTTCTGTTTTATTTTAATTTCAAATAAAAAACGCTTTATTGTACGTACGCAAATTTTTTGTCAACTAAACTTGCTCTTATTGCACATGAAACCAAAAAATTATTAATTGTAATACGCTTTGCTTTTTAACAATTATACTCTAAATGAAATTACAAATGGATTATATTCTCACAGTTAACAAACGACAGAGTTTCATCCGTCACCACTTTAAACTTAATTATAAATCAGTATCGATTAAAAATTACATTTGAAAAAAGTACCTTAGAATTATGCCTTCATAATTTACGCTTATAATTTTAATTCAGTTTTAATTATGTTCATTTTATTTTTATTTAATTAAACAAACATTTACTTGAGAGCTTATTTAAAAAACTTGGTGCCTCAAAAGGCCTTCAAAGAAAGGTGTTAAAATACAGAAAAATAATTTAGTTCAAAAGAACTACTTTTACATGATAACCTCAAAATAAAAATTTCAAAACTATTTCAAAAAGTTATAGTCAACTTTTTATTTTTTTTACAATTTAATAAGTTTTCAGATTACATCGAACTAAACAACAAATGAACTGATAAACTATACTAAAATTTAAATAACACATAAAAAGTTAACAACCTTTATATATGTACATACAATCTGCATGAAAAATCAAAATTCCCTTGTTTCAAGTTCTATAAACTTTCCCAAATAAAAAATTCGAGTTTACAGAATTTTAAATAAAGACATCAAGAATTGCAATTTCTTTCTATTGAAACTCTATAAAAGAACAAAACTTAAAGACAAGAAAAAGCCAAAAAGATGCACAGTTAATATTTTTCTTTAAATTAGATTGGTGTTTTTTAATCATAAAAATTAATTAGAATCAATATCGATTTTCACATAATTGTTATCTAAATTTGATTATCAAATAACTTTTGATACTTGATATCAATTAAAATTGTTTCTATGAATTTAATCAAGTGAAATTATTTTTTAAACCAGCAAAACAAACACTCTTAACGAATATGAAAACAAATGGAAATTACTTTAATGTATCTACCATGTATCTACCGATTTTGCATCGAAATATATACGATTTATTAAATTTATTAAGCATCAAATCCAATTAATTCGTGACTTACCACCACCACCACCACAAAAAAGTCCCTCGCAATCACCAGAAATTCGAAACTCCCCGGCAAACCTAACACTCTCTACAGTCCAATAAAATTTAAGGCATGCCTTAGACCCCACCTTCCAAAAAATTGCCTGCTTTGCTTTCTTCAGTGTTACATTGCCCAATGTTGTTAATCATCAACTAAAGTGAAAAGATACGAAATCGTTTTTTAACTTAGACCAAAAAAAAAATAAATAAATAAAAATAAAGTAGTAAAAGTAAATTATAATGTTGTTTCACATTTGAATTTCTTATTCTGCTTTTTCTTGTTTGTATTTTTATTCTGTTTTGCAAAAAGCACAGCACACTAGAGGCAACGTTTATATTATATGTATATGTATATTGATTAATTATTTCATGTTTCTATACACTTTCTTACGTTTTATTGTTTTTTTTTTTGTTTTTTTCTTTGGAGTATAAAATATTTCGATCTAAAGTTTCGTTTATCTGTTGAGTTTTTGTATAGTATATATGCTTGTATATGTATAGCTTGCATTTATGTATTATCAATCTTAAGTATGTATTTGTTGTAGTAGTACAGATGTATTTACGATTGCATTTATTTTGAGAATTAACTAAATGGTGTATTATTTATTATTATTAGTTCATTTTATTTAAATAGTTTCATTGCTGTTTTCTTCTGTTTTGTTTTTTTTCCTTTTTTTTACAGTAATTACACTGTCTGCTGTAAATAGTTTTAAGTTAATATAGTAATTAGTAGTTGCTGCTGTTTCTGTTGTTTTTATTGCCGCTCTTTCTGCAAAAAAGTACGCCCATAAATATGCCGTTTTCAACAACTTAGCATTGTTTTAATAAATGTACTTGTTGCTTGCCGCTTTTGCTAGACTTGCATATAATTCTATTGCATCGACGTTAGTCCAGCTGAACTGCTTATGTATGACGAGGTGCCCAAGGTGGATGCCATATCTTGGTAACTAAACTATAAATTCATAAAAAATAATAAAAGCAAAGCAATACAAAAACTTGGTTCAGTACATTAGTTAAATAAATGTTTATAAAAGGTAAATAAAAATATGTATTACAAAAAATATGTACAAAACAAACAAATTAAAAACAATCTTAAATCCCAAGGTCAAATTTAATTTACTCGTGTTATAGTCATTTGCTGTCAAATAAAATATGAGAGTTTTAATTTTCTAAATATTTAGTAAACCATTTTTAGTTTCATTGAAAAATTTCTCTGAAACTGGATAATAATTTAACATAACTTCTGATTAATGTCATTCACACTAGATTATTCCAAATGTCGTTTAAAATACTTTGTGCATGAAAGCACTAACATTTGCAACTTTTGTGCAAATTTAATTACTTTATGTTGACTTATTTTATGTAGTTATGATCGTGACTTGATCATCAGAAAGCTCTTTTCCACCATTACACTTCCTTTTAGTTTTACTCTCATGATTTGATAACTATGAAAACTATACTGAAAACAATAAGGTTAGAGATAGGATCCTCTAGCCTCCCAACACTTTATGAACGATTATTAATAGAAAAACCATTATAAGCATTTCAGAAGGTTGACGACGAATAGTTTATGTTGCAGACTTAATAAAAAATAAAGGTACTTGAAATACCTGTGGAAAGAGTGGCTCTTCTGCTATAGAACCCAAGGTTCCAGTAGGATCAGGTGGTGTTAATTCTACACTCTCGCCGGTGAATTCTTTGTCGAAATAGCGTGTGTCTGTGTCAGATGTTACTTGAGGTTTAAACGGCGGTGTTATCTAGAACAGTTAGCAATTTCATTTTTAATTAGTGCGATTTTCTGAATTACTTATGTATAATAACCTTACTTTCTTTTGAACCAAATCCATCCAGTTAATACTAGCAAAGAAGGGATGTGCTTGTATTTCTTTGACATCTTCTTTTCCACCTCCCAAACGATTCGAAGGATCCTTGGCAAGAAAGCCACTTAAAAGACTTTTTGCCTCATCGGATATTGTCCGTGGAAATTTTACATCCTCCATCAGTATAAGGGTGAAAAGAACATCGTGGTCACGATTATAAAAGGGAAGACGACCACATATCTGCGTAGCATTGAAACATCGAGGTTGAGGAGTAGTGATTAATTATTGAAAAAGATGGTATACGAAATCATCATACGAGGTTTCTTTAGCTCGTCAAACCAAGCTACGTACCATTTCGTACATCACGACACCGGTGCCCCACCAATCAACCGCATGACCATAATCGTTATCTTCTAATACTTCAGGTGCCAAATACTCAGGTGTACCACAAAAGGTTTTTGTTGTCCTACCATACGTAATGTCCTCCTTACAGAGTCCGAAGTCAGCAATTTTAATGTGGCCATCTTTGTCCAGCAATAGATTTTCCAATTTCAAGTCACGATATATGATACCTTGTGAATGTAAGTAGCCCAGGGCTGATATGATTTCAGCTCCATAGAAACGTGTGCGATCTTCTGTAAAGAGACGTTCACGACTAAGATGGAAGAACAACTCGCCGCCGTTGACGTACTGCATCACGAAACACAGACGATCGTTTGTTTGAAACGAATATTTTAAAGACTGCAGAAATGTGATGAAAAGAAATCGGGGTTTGAAAGAAATAGTCATATTATGAAATGAAATGAAAGTTGATTCTTACAATCAAAAATGGATGATTCGTGGTTTTTAACACTCGGCTCTCAGTTAAAGTGTGTGCTACTTCATCTTTTTGTATAATGATTTCTTTCTTTAATATTTTTATAGCATACAATTTTGCGGTTGCCTTTTCACGACAAAGAATGACTTTACCAAATGTACCCTTGCCAAGAACTTTTAAGAATTCAAAGTTTTCTAGCGTCTAAATAAATAGAACAGTGAAAATTGAATTAATATTAAAGGGATCTAAGTCAATCGATATTTCGCGATACGTACTACTTTCTTTACACCTCCACTGTTTCGTGTAGAAGTACCTTGAACAGAAAACTTTTCGGATAACTCCACCTCAGCAATTGAAGCCATGTCAACATCTGCCATGTCTGTCGATGTCGATGGCGACATCGCCGTTTCGCCCATCTCACTTAAGCGACTTGCTACCGTACTGCAAAAACAAACACTTAAAAAAACAAACATCAATTGCATAAAGCTCTTCACCGTATAGCATCGGTCCACTGCTGACGATCAGCTTCTGTTTCCACGCTAAACGTGCGCTCAATCACCGTGGTCCACTGCAGACCGCGTATGATAAACGTAAAAGGCTTTGGCCTGTCTACAGTCATTATTTGGCAACCACGAACTGTGAAGTTATTCAGCTGTTCCGATGGAGCATTATTGGCGGGTTTATTGCGGTATCCCATCAAAGTACCATCGTCACGTAATATAAAATAACGGGAACGCCAGGTTCTTATGTGTTCTCCGCGTTTCTGCAGCCAACCCTCCTTGACAATCGATACATGCGGTGCACCTGTAAACGCATCATATGTTGTTGGTGGTGTTGCTCCCAACGATGGAAGTGAGGCTGTGGAAGCTGTGGTTGCCATTGCTTTTGAAGGTGTTAAATAAATTCCTTCTGAGATGTATAAAGGCGAATGAGGCGAGCTGTTGTTATTTGAACTCGAAAAATTTCCAGCGAATGCGGACACAAAACTGGAACCTAACAAGCTCGCAGAGGTAGATCCTGCTGAAGCAGTTGCACTCGTCTTATTAGCACCGGCAGCCGCAACTACAGTCGATCTCCTCGGAGCGGCAAATGGTAAGTAATTCGTGGCGAAAGCTTTATAAAACGTTACCAAAAGAAAATTCCTCCAAAAAAAAAAAAACAAACGCAATGGCAGTTTTAGTAGCTGTAAGAAAACTGAGCTGAAAAGAAATTCATTTAGGTTGTTACAAAATGCAGTGATTTTTAAAAAATATAACATACATATATAAAAAATAAAATATAATATACATGTAATATACATGTATATATACATACATATAATATTCATATACACTGCAAATAACAAAAGGACCTACATAGGACATATTTATTAAGAACAAGGACCTACTGATATTGTATGCACTATGAACAGGGAAATCTTTCGCAATAACAGATTATCATTACCCTCAACAACGAAAAAAACACAGAAATAATACATAATCACTGACCTTCGGTCGCCCAAAGCTTAGCAAAAAATAAATATCTTTCAACTTAAATTATCAAGCTTTAAACAGGTCAATAAATACATAACTCAAAGTTTTCATACTATAATTGATGTATTTTTTAGATTTATTAGTACTTTTGTTATTCCTCATAGACATTTGCAAAACACCAGCGAATTTATTGAAAATTAATCGGAATCTCTGCTTATTTCATACATTTTTTTACTTTCGAAATTTGATTTGGCAAGTGGAGTTGATCGTGAATTTAATTATTTTCTACTTGCTATGTCTACTATACTTAACGATATAAGTGGAAGGAAAAAGAGAATATTCTACTTTCCACCGAGAGGATAAGGTACAATGACCAAAAAAGCAAATTTTGCATGATTAACGGGAATGTTAACGGAGATTCTGGATCCGAGAATTTTACTGTACTCGTGTTCATTATTTCTCTGAACATACTGTCGTATTTACCTTTTTATACGGCAGTCGCTTGCGAGAAGCAAGTGAATGCTCCGAACCTACAATTCACGCTCTTGGAAATTACACCATTTACAATAAGTCCACAGGGAAAGGGGGAACGACAATGTCTATTGCGAATCAACTACGCCTTAGGACGGATGGGATGTTGAGACATAAATATTTGTAAGAAATGTTATAGCTTTATATCAAAAAGTTCTAATATTTTTCTTTTCGTATAAATTTGAAGGATTTTCACTTTTGTTTTTGTTGTTCCTTTATTGACTTTACTATAAAATGAACCTTCAGATTTTCTATATTTTTGGTGCTGTGTCAGCCTCGAGTAAAGTTCGTCTTGAAATTATTTAAATTATAAACGTGTTATGCTTTGCAAGCTATAATCATTTAACGTTTTAACTTAATCCACGTTTAAAGAGGCTTTTAAATTCCAAATTTACATCAAATTATTGTGCACATACAATTTTTTTTAATATGATAAAATTCGTTTGCAAAATATTATGATTTTCTACGCGGAGACGATAATCGCCATTTTTGTGTAATATTTTTCCTTCGTTTTTTGACGTTTCTTTACACTATTCCGTTCGTATATATTGGCTATTCAACGATCATTTAATGCAGTTTCCAACAGTTGGCTGCCCTGCAAAATGCATAATTAACGGCTCCATAAACAATTCATAACCGTAAAGAAAATTAAAAATTATATAGTGTTCTTCGTATCTTAATACCCTTTTTGGGGGGAATTCTTTATGTATCTAAAACAATATTAAATCTAAGAGGCATCTCGGATGCACATGTGTTTTTACTCGTTAAACCAAGAGATACCACTTATGCTGTTGTTTTCCAAAGCAAATTGGAAGAAGAAAATTCATTTCCGTCAAATTGTTAGTTTCGTTCTTTCGAATTTTAACTGCGTTTTTTTAGTGAACTGTATAGTGGTCGACCGCGATATCGACCAGTGTTTCGACCTGAGCTTAACTCGGTTCATTCAACTAGTGTTGATAGCATCATTCGTCTCGTAAAATCTCTTTACCTATTAATACTCTTTGTTCGTGTTTTTTCTTCAGCAACATTGTTATGTCTTTTTGTTCGGTGATGCGGTTTTCGTTTTGCACATCAAATATGTATCTGCTTTTTGTTTCTGCTTTGTTATCTGCTTTTCGTTCACATTTTTTGAAGCATTTCATTATTTTCGAAGTATTTTGGATAAAGAGTCAGAGCGTCAGAGAGAAAGATTTAAGAGAATTCCATAAGATTTTACAGTAAATTATTTTTTGACGCTGACGCTATTCGATGTGCGTATACATTAATGCAGTGAGTCAAAGATTCTTTAGGTCGTAATTTAGCTACAGTGCATGCACGGTGGGAATTTTACTCTAATTTCTGTGATAGGAGTACGTGCTTAAAGAGTGTGGTTACTTTTATGCTCGCCCCAAAGTCGCTTTCTTCAAAAATATATATTTTATAGAAATGTATAAATAAATATATTAGATTTGTATAAAAAAGGGAATGGGATACACACAAAACAACAACAAAAAAGTCCTTTTTGCCGAGTATGTTCGGTAGCCACTGCCTCGGTTTCGTATCATCATAAAGTAAATAGTATTTACAATTGCGAATACTATTCTACGTAATTGCTACCTAATCATTAACGAAGGTTCGCTATGTACCAAAAGGATACAGCAAACCTGAAGTCTCATTCAAGACTCCTTCTCAAATAGCTTCGATGACAAAGTGAATTTTGTTGATAATAAACTGTCTCCCGGTGAAAATTTAGGCCCATATTACATTGCAAGCAGTTGTTCGATCAAACAGTCCAATGAAATTAACTATTTTACTCTCCCGTCATATCTGTTTGCTTGCTATGTTAGGCCCATATTACATTGCAAAAAGTTGTTCGATCAAACAGTCCAAAGAAATGAACTATTTTACTCTGCCGTCAAATCTGTTTGCTTGCTATGTTATGCGGATATTACACTATGAACATTGTTTGTTGTCGATGAACCATTTCTGCCCTCTCTCAAAATTTTGTTCAGAATTGTAATTACACATGGAGCAAACAAATATCAATATTTACAAATACAAAGCAAAGTAACGGAGTTGCCTTGTGTATTTTTTTCTTATTATGAAGTACCTTTTATCAATAAAAGTGTAGTTATTTCAATCCTAAACGCGAGTACTATTTTGTTTCAACACACTAGAACACCGTTTTAATCGAAGTTTGTTGTCGTCGACCATAAACATTTCGTTTTGCTTCGTGCCATGTTTTCACGCCATGCTTCATGCCATTATTTTCACGCAGTCCACCTTTTTCCGGTATAAGTGCAGCTTTTTCACTCCAAAACATGCATACTTTTTTATTACACCACACCACAATTCTGTTCTGTTTGTAGTGTTGCACTCATCGCCTGCAAACAGAGTATTTGCTGTGCCAACAGTTCATCCGTTTTATTTGAATCTCTTACCATTTTATAGAGGTATACATATATTCTCCGAAGTGGGCCATTTAATGCATTTTTATTTGTACAACAATTACGGAAGAAGTAGTAGAAGAAGCGCGATTTTTCATAAAAATGTATACATTTTAAATAAATAAGTATTAAATACTGAAAATTTTAACACTAATTTTGAATAATTCAATTAATGTGGTGAAAACTGTTAGAGAACCCAAACCAAAATACATAACCCAACATGTCATATATCATTAGAAAGGGAAAATTAAGGGCTTTACGCTGAATGATTTAAATTTAGTTCTTAGTTCTTAAAACTAAATTACTGAAAAAATAAAAACATGCATATCCATATGACACCTGTATATTTCATACTTTAGGAGATAAAATTTTTTCATTCTAGGGGGTAAGACGGGGGTATTGTATACTCCAAAACGGATATGTATTCTTGATCACCTTCACCTCCTGGATCGATTTAGACATTTCCTTTCGTCTGTCTGTCTGTTGAAATCACGATCACAGAGGACTGGTAAAGATATCGGAATGCAATTTTACAGAAATATCATTTGTTATTGCGCGATGGTTGGTATTGCAAATGTGTAAACTCGGTCAACGAACAAACGCCTACTCTTTATACCGAGAACAAAAATATGCCTAGAAAGCTAAGAAACTCTATTTTCTTGGCATTGAAATAATTATGTAGGTTAATTGTAAATTTTAATTAGGAAAAAATTATGAATGGGAAAAAATAACACTAAAAATCTTAAATATCATTTTTTTCGAAAACTAATATAATAGTTTCTCGATAAAATATTAATATACATACATCAAATCCAATTTTAATAGCTTTTCATTATATAAATAACAAGGAAATATCTCATATAATTAAGTAGATACAGACAAGAAACTTTCAAATTTCGCGGGGCTATAACTCTTAAACCATAATGTAGCTACAAGAAGTTTAGTTGTTGTTGTAATTATCGTCTAAAACAAAAACGGAACAGATAGGCTCGTCGACCCCACCGATGTTGTTCTTATTATCTTATCTTTTTGGGGCCAGCACCAAAACAACAACAACTTTTTCTGCTCTCTTGTCGTTTCAAAGTTATAGCCCTTTAGGGTGGGGTCGACAAGCACCCTATATAAGCCACAAAAACAACCTCGGGCGTTTTGTACGGATATAAATCTGTTCCAAAATGTTTAATACAAGTACTTTCAGAGTTCGCCACTCGCCAATTAACACACACCGCTCAGCACAAAAACCTGGACTAAAATGTGTAGTTTATTCGGCCTTTAATATATTTACAAAAGGAACAGTATTTACTCTTCAACCCTGGTGAAGTGAAAAATTTTGTTCTCAATTTGTTGCAAAAATGAACAATGTCTTATCCTCCCGCGAATTTATACAAAATTTAAAGATCAAAGCTGATCAAAAGTATTAAAGCTGTATCGAGAGATTTGAGTTTATCGGATAATTAACAATTTCGCATTGGTTTTCGTCTACTTCGGAGTTTGGAATTTGTTTATTTCTTTTTTAGTGTTCCGTGAAAGTTAGGTGCGCTCTTATTTGTGTGAAAAATCGAAGAATACCGAGACGACGTACATAGTCGTATTTCGTTAAAAACTTGTTTATTTCTCATAGTGTAATAAATTTGAGGGTAAATAAAATCGCTTGTTTTTGTTTGTTTTTAAAAAGTAGAACATAATCGTTGAGTTCTACATCAAAAAATTAATTTTTGTGAAATTGAAAAGGAAATTAAATTTTTTGGCCAGATACTCTGGTTTTATAAAAGCATTACTTGTTTTGGCGCAAAAGACAAAGAAAACGGTAAGTCGTCATTTTGATTCTGTGGGGACATATAGTAAATGGAAAGAATTGCGAAAAATCAAAATTTTCTGATGGCTTTTTTTCTTCGCCTGTGTGCTCTGACTCCATATGTTGGCAGCTGCTGTTTATCGCTGTCTATCTTTCTATTTCGTATTGTCGGTCAGAGGCTTGGAGGCCGATGTCACACTTATCCTCACGATTCCTACATCGATTTAAATTCAATTTTCTGCCAAAATAGGGATCCCCCGGTAACGCCAACGCGTGTTCATGTTTTTGTAGTAGCTTGTGGATTAGACCCCAACAACAAAAACTGGAAGGTGAGAAAGTCCAAAAAGCTTCAGAAGTTTTTTTACGAAATAAATAAAAAATAACTTCCTGGCGAAGAAAGGCTTATATACTAGTTTAGTATATATTTTTTTTACATATCTATTTTTTTTAAAAAACAACGTTTGTTTGTGATCATATTGACTTTTTTTTATATAACCTGCATTAGTTACTTATAGGGACCAATTATTAAAAATATTTATATACAGTTTAAAAGCAAATTACATTTCTTTTGAGACCCATAACGATAGTATACGTAGTAGTTTTGTATATATTGGGACTACAAATAGAAGCCCGCCGGTTTTCAATAAAAGGCGCCAGCAATAAATGCTGGTCACATGTGCCAGATTAGAAACGTCACACAGTAAGGCTAGGCATCTGTCACCATTTCCCCGTCATTACATTTTTAAATTTGTATTGCCGTTATATGTATTTTTGTGCGCCAAAATGTCTACATTTGAACCAAATACGCTTCATTTGCGGGAGATTTTACTATTTCAGTTTAAATCTGCAGCTGAGGCACATCGAGTGATTGCAGACACTTATTGTGAAGCCTCTAATAGTGGAAGAACGTGTCGTGAATGGTTTCAGCGCTTCAAAAGTGATAATCCATGGCTCGAAACTCATGCTGTGTATTTGGTGGGACCAGCTCGGCGTAGTATATTATGAGCTATTGCGACCAAGTGATACCATCACAGGATCTCTTTACCGAACACAAATTATGCGTTTGAGTAGAGCATTGAAGGAAAAATGGCCGCAATATGTTGAGAGACACGAAAAAGTAATTTTACAAATTGACAATTCTAGGCCTCATGTTGCACAACCAGATAAAACATACTTGGAAACGCTGAAATGGGAAATCCTACCTCACCCGCCGTATTCTCCAGATATTGCTCCATGGGATTACCACTTATTCCGATAGATGACGCGTGGCTTGGCTGAGCAGCACTTCCGTTCTTACGAAGAGGTTAAAAATTGGGTCGATTTGTGGATCGCCTCAAAAGACGAACAATTTTTTTCGACGAGGAATCCGTATGCTCCCAGAAAGATGGGAAAAAGTTGTGGCTAATGATGGACAGTTCTTTGAAGGATAAGCCTATAGTCATATTTCCATAATAAACTCAGAGATTTTGAAAAAAACGGCGATTTTCCATTTGTAGTCCGAATATATGTATCCTGATTTTAGATTTCAACACACCCATATGTCGAAATATATCTATTTAACATCCACAACAAACAATAAGTATGGACGCCATTCAAGCATCTGAGGAACACCATCTTAAATCTAGCCACAAGCTAGAGGTATAGGGCAAATAAAAATGAAATTTCAAAAGGCTAAAACTCAGGGACCAGGGGCGCCGGATAAGTTGTTGTTGTTGCTGGGGTGTGCTCAAAAAGCTACAACAACGCCATGGGCGTTACCGGGTGGATCGTTATCTGCTCTGAATTAGATTATTTAATTAAATCAATTTAATATTATATAATAAGACAAAAAAAAAAAACAACACAGCTGCCGAATGGCTTTTTCATTTAATATTTTTTCTACCGGCTTGTTTTCTTTGTCATTGCTATGCATCATATAGCAAAAATGAGAAGGCAACATATAAGAAAAATGTCTTTACTGTTCTTCGAATTCTGTACACATGTGTTAGTTTAAAGCGCGTGAGGCATCCGAAATTATAGCACTAACGTTGAGGCGAATGTGGAGCTGTTCCACTTTTTGCAATCAACCAATTGGAGCCTTGTCTGACAACGGCCACTGGCCGAGCCTTGGAGCCTTGTCTGACAACGGCCATTGGCCGACTTGAATAAATTCAGAAATGTGTAGGAATCCGTTAATTTAAATTCCTCCACATTAGACAAAGGCGAACATCGAAAATAAGAAAGTTGCCAGGTTTATTTTGTGAATCAACTACAAATGTTTGGATGTGGGTGGAAGACATTATTGATTATTCATTGATTCCTTAAAAGTTTTGACAACATTATTAGGAAAGATAACAGTTGAACTATAGAAAAGAAATAATAAGGGTTTATGTATGTTGTGAAGGCCAATAATTAATTTTAAATTATTCACTTGATGTGTCTGAGTATTATAGAAAGTGTTAAAATCAAGGCGGTTCAATTTCAAAGTTCAAAGGGCTATAAAATCGGAAGTGACCACCCCTTTTTGAAGTTGTTGTGGTCAGCGCAAAAAACAACAACAAGAACAACACGATTGGGCAGTGTGTACGGTGCCCGATTTATGCCAACAATTTAATAAAGGAAATCCTATTTTCTAAAATATATTAGAACCGCAACTTTCCGATATTTTTTGCATTCGGTTTAAGCTAGTTATTTAAACTCTAGTTATTTATCAATATTATTATAGTATAATTATTACAATAATTCCTGTTCAGTTGATTGCCATGAATTAATTCAATTGATTGTGCTGTGTAGTCGAATTGATTCTTATAGTACATACTTTGACAGCAATCAAGTTTCTATTTGTCAACCAATTCAAGAATTTATGTCGAATTTTACAGTATCACACATCTTAATTAGTTTAATGTTTTAAGAAAACTTTACCTGGTCGAAATCTATATAGAAAATGAATGATTTGTGTATTTGCGAATAATTTTACTTGTTTTTTGTTTGTTAAAAGATTAATAACAGCAGATTTTTATTGAGAATACATATATATCGAATATTTATTGTCATCTTAACAGCAGTTGGGTTGATTAACCTTATTTGGTTGTTGACTCATTTTTGAACTCATAGTTTATTAGAATGTTATTGTGTTAATATATGTTATATTTTATTAGAATGCATAAATCAATTCCTTGTTCTTTAAAAGTATGTTCATAAAAGAAAATAGGCGAGCTAAATAATTTGCGATATGTACATCTGTATGTATGTATGTACTTATACCTATATGTATTATAGTTTTTTTTTTGAAAATTAAACGCCAGCAAAAATCGAAATCACAAAGTACACTACAAGATTCGAATCACTTCTGCTACAAGTTATGCTAAATATACATCATTAAAAAATGTGCCCAAAATAATCAAACCGCTTCGGATTGCGGGAATAGTCTGAAATTCCTCAATTAAGAAATGCAGACAGTCGTTTGAATAAAGTACATGTTGCATTCTGATGCCGTTTTAGTTGAAAAGTAATTCATTGAGAATAGTGTCGGGCAGTTTTTTAAAATTGAGAGTGACTTAAATATATTACTTTTGTAGAACGTAGATATCATTCTTATTATCAGCTTAACACCAGGAGGTAATCGCTTGATAAATAGTCAAATAAGTAGACGTTAATTATTATCTATGTATATATATAAAATCCCTGTGTCTGTCTGTTAGCAAAATATGCCCGGGACTTTTTTTTTTACTTCCACATCGCTTAGAAACCTGGATTTTTTTCACAGATGTTCCTGGGCATCTAATGTTGATGAGAAGAATCGCAAATTTCAAAAATCGAAACAGCTCCGCAATAAATCCGATTGGGAGGAAATTTATATTTTTTTTCTTAGATTGTGCTGATTAATTTGTCAGATTTTATTATGAAAAATTTAATAATTTAAAAAATTAATAATTTTTCATAAGTGTAATTTCTCATAGTAAGGTGAGAAAGTCCAAAAGGCTTCGCCTTTATACGAAATCTTTATATTATACGAAATAAAGGAAAAATAATAACTTCCTGGCGAAGAAAGGCTTACATACTAGTATTTTCATAAAGTTAAGTGTTCTAGTTATTTATTACGAAAAAATAGACTTTTTCATATAGAATAGACTTTGAGTATTGCAATTAGATATCATCGAAGTGAAAACTTTGGAAGCATTTCGGTATTTTCTTAAAAATGTAAGAACCTCCGTGTTGTTTAGAGAACATACTTATAATTTTAGTTTTTAATATATACATATATGAGCTGTTATTTTTGAAAGTGGAATAAGTACATTTTTTCATGTATCGAGATATTAAAGGTTTGCGTTTGAATCAATTTAAAAATATTGGCAACCGTTAATCAATCCGAGTGATGTTTTTAACACTACACACCTATTAAATTTTATTATGAAATAATAATTATTGAAAATATTTCAAAAAATAAGGGATTTTTTAAGCTCCAAATGGACTTATACCACATTCAAAAATAACTTTTTTGCGATAAGATTTGTGTTGTTATATTTGAAAGTGGAATAAGTCCATTTTTTCATGTATGAGAATATTTAAGGGTTTTCATTTGAATAAATTTAAAAATATTGTTAAAAGCTAATCAATTTGAATGATTTTTTTAACACTTTTTAATTTTGTTATGATGTAATAATAATTAAAATTATCTAATAAATAAACGATATTTTTATCTCCGAATGGACTTGTACCACATTCAAAAATAATCAATTGAATATATGATTATAAATATGGATAGAATGTGTCTATATCTTACTAAAATTACCCTTAACTCATTTTTCTTTAAAAATGGACTTATTCCACTTTCAAAAATAACAGCTCATATGTACATAAGTATTCAATATCCATATTTATAAATGTGTTAGAATATAAAGTGCTGTTATAGGACTTCGTGTAACCATCTTCAATCAATTTTCTATAACTGATCTTAAGAATTATTTAAGAATTTACGCTCTTCCAAACATGAAGTTAATGATGCAGATCTGTTTGCTAGTTAAAAAATTCATACCAATACGATGTTTGCTTAACAATTTTAATATATTGTATGTATTAGATTTAATTATTTATTCTCCCTCTTAATTCTCTTTTCTTCCTGGTTGACTGATTATTTGCAAAAAAAAAACTAGATAATTGAAAGTAGATTTTAATAAATTATTGTAGAAAAAAACTTATTCATTCAAGCATTTCTCCTTTTTAGAGATCGTCGATAAAAAATATAAATCGTAGTTATTTCCTGTTCCCAAACTATTCAATATGTCGGAGGATACAGAATATAAAAAACTTCCTGTAGAGGACCGTTGTGTGCACAAGCTGTGGAAGGCTCGTGTAGATGGCTATGAAGAGGCAGCTAAAATCTTTCGCGAAATAGACGATGAAAAATCCTCAGAATGGCAAAAATTTATAGGGCTTATAAAAAAAATGGTGGTCGATTCGAATGCTATGGCTCAAGAAAAAGGTTTAGAAGCTGCTCTCATTTTCGTCGAAAACTGTGGTAACGCTGGCCGTACCGTGGCCGATGCTATGTTTGGCATTGTGCAAAAGTGCATCGCCGCACCCAGAACTAAAACTAAGGAGCTATCTGTACAGGTGACCTTAATGTACATTGAAATTGAGAAACAGGACCCTGTACTTGAGGAGCTTATCAAAGGTATGGAGCACAAGAATCCAAAAATTGTTGCCGCATGTGTGGCTGCTACAACATTGGCACTCCATGATTTTGGCAGCAAAGTCATCAGTGTAAAACCGCTAATAAAAAAGTTGGCTCCATTAATGAGCGATCGTGACAAGGCGGTGCGTGATGAAGGTAAACAATTGGCCGTTGAAATATATCGGTGAGTGGTGGTGGATCACATTAATCGGGTGTTTTAGCATTAAAAGAAGTATTCAGAAATTAGTGATTTACTTTCATTAAAAACATTATAGTTGGATTGGTGCTGCCATGAAGCCACAAATTGCGTCCTTACCTCAAGTAACCATCAAAGAGCTGGAAGATGAATTCGAAAAATTAAAGGGTGAAAAAGCCGAACCAATCAGGTAAAGAAAAGTGGGTTAAAACGTATGGGATGAATTACAAAAATTCAATTTTAAGATTTTTAAAATCGCAACAAGAAAGGCAGCAAGCAATATCAACTGCAACAGGAAATGTTGAGGAATGTGGCGAAGGTGAAGTATTTTATTACATAACTTTAATTCAATTTTACTTAATAATTATATTGAATGTATTAAATTATTTAAAGCCGATTTGTTTCTTTGTTTAGATGATGATGGGGAAACAGGCGGTGAAGAAATCGACCCTATGGATCTTATTGATCCTGTTGATATTCTGTCGAAAATGCCAAAAGATTTCTATGAAAAGTTGGACGAAAAGAAGTGGACTCTACGTAAAGAATCCTTAGAAGCACTTGAAAAATTGCTTGCCGAAAACCTTAAGCTAGAGAGCGGAGATTATGGAGTACTTGTTAGTTCATTAAAGAAAGTTGTAACAAAAGATACAAATGTTGTACTCGTTGCAATGGCTGGAAAATGTTTGGCACAGCTGGCGAAAGGGTTGGGAAAGCGATTTTCAGCATATTCATTGGTGAGTAAAATAAAATGTATATACCAAATCAACACCAAATTAAGTTTTGGTTTCAATTAATTTGGAGATCAACCATTTAATAGAAGTAAATGTAAAATCAAATAGAAAATATATATGTTTCATTTCTTTTGTTTCAAAGGCATGCATTTCTTCTCTTTTGGAAAAATTTAAGGAGAAAAAAGCCAACGTTGTCACAGCTCTACGCGAGGCTGTTGATGCTATTTATCCATCGACCAGTCTTGAAGCTATGCAAGAGTGCATAGTCGAGGCGTTGAGTAACAAGAATCCAAACGTTAAGTCGGAAACGGCTTCATTTCTGGCTCGAGCTTTTACGCGCACTCAGCCGACGACTATAAATAAAAAACTTCTGAAACTGTTGGTAACAACACTCATCAAAACACTCAATGAACCCGATCCCACAGTTCGCGATTGCTCAGCAGAAGCATTAGGTACTCTGATGAAACTCATGGGAGAAAAAACGGTTGGAACTTTCCTAGGTGATGTTGATGCCTTAAAGCTTGCCAAAATAAAAGAATGTCAAGAAAAGGCTGAAATTATTATTAAAGTGCCTGGTACAAAAAAAATATCCTCTGGCCGTCCAGCAACAGCACCGTCGGCGGCTTCAAAACATGCACCATCAGTGTCCCGCGGTGGTGGTGGCGACGCAAAACAAAATTCCACTCGTCCTGCTTCAGCTGCAGCGGGTACAAAGAAAATGCCAAGGAAAACTGTTGGAGGAAACAAATCTGGTTCAACTAAAATGATGACCGTAGAACGAGAAATGTCTCCAGAGGAATTGCAATGCAAGTCAGAAGAACTGCTCTCTGCCGATATACTTTCTGGTCTTGTGGATTCAAATTGGAAAAATCGTTTGGCTGCAGTGGAGAATATCTTGTCACAGGTGGCTGATTTCGACAGCAAAGTTCCTGGTCTGTCGCAGATTATCATACGAACTATTAGCGGACGCAAACCGGGTTTGAAGGTAAATACATTTATAAAGATTCATTTCGAAGCTTATGAAATCTTCATCAATTTTTTTTTCCTGTCTGGTTCAGGAGATGAATTTTCAAGTTTTGAAAATTAAGCTTGACATCATACGGATTGTTGCTGAAACATATCCATTAACTACAACTACCGTAGATTTTGCCATAAATGATATTACAGAAAAATTAGCAGATTCTAAAAACGGTTCCGTTGCTGCTGATGTACTCAGTGCATTTGCAGAAGTTCTAAGGTTAGAATTTGTCGTCGGAAAAGTTTTATCCTTTGCATTCGAGCAGAAGTCTCCAAAAGTGCAGTCGGAGGCTTTAAATTGGGTTAGCAAAGCTATCCTCGAATTCGGGTTTCAGCTGCAGGCAAAGATGCTTATTGAAGACGTTCGCAAGGCAGTTCAAAGTACGAATCCCACGGTGCGTTCGGCTGCAATAGGGCTCGTCGGCACCATGTCCATGTATATGGGTAATGCGTTGATGATGTTCTTCGACAGTGAAAAACCGGCTTTAAAGTCTCAGATACAAGTTGAATTCGACAAACATTGCGGTGAGAAGCCACCCAAACCTATCAGAGGACTACTGAAGACGTCCAGTGCTGATATGGAAACAGGTGATGACGATGATGATGCAAATGAAGACTCAAGTGCTCAAGTTAATATAGTGGATTTGTTGCCCCACATCGATATTTCATCGCAAATAACAGAGACTTTACTGAAGGAAATGTCCGACAAGGACTGGAAAACACGAATGGAAGGACTGAGTAAGTTGCAGGCCATACTTTCAGATGCAAAACTTATCAAGCCAGCCATTGGGGATCTGAGTACGGCTCTGGCTCTGCGTTTATTCGACTCAAATGCGAAAATTGCGCAGACAACGTTAGCCATTTGTGAACAGTTGTCCCATGCAATGGGTCCTAGTTGTAAAGCACACGTACGAACGCTTTTCCCAGGTTTTCTTCATGCGTTAGGCGATAACAAAACTTTTGTACGTGCCGCTGCATTGGCTTGTATGAATAGCTTTGGTGAAAAAGGCGGATACAGAGAATTCTTTGAAGGTTGGTATTACCAACAAACAACATAACTATTTGAACACTCAGAAATTTGTAACGAACTTTTATTGTATCTTATAGGTGAAATGATATCCGATGCGCTGAAGACCGGTTCGCCTGCTTTAAAATCAGAGTTGTGGGCTTGGTTGGCTGAGAAAATGCCCAACATTCCTCCAAAAACAATTCCCAAAGAAGAACTCAATTCCATGATACAACATTTGTTTGCACATGTCTGCGATCGGAATGCTGATGTGCGTAAAAATGCCAATGAAGCTGTGCTTGGAGTAATGATGCACGTGGGTTTCGAGGCGATGGTCAAAGCTATGGACAAACAGAAACCGGCATCGAAGAAAGACATCCAAGCTGCTTTGGACAAGGCGCGACCAAATTTACCAGTAAAACCATTGCCTAAAGGTAAACAACAAGCACCAATAAATGAGGAGGTCAAGAAAGTTGTCCGCGGTGGAGGTGCCACTGGTCAAAAGTCAGGTGGAAATGCAAAATCGGCTTCTGAAAAGTCTTCAGCTTCAGCAGGCCGGAAAAAGGAAGAGGATGTTGACACTTCACCTCTGCTCTCTGTGAATAACTCGAAGAATCAGCGTCTCATTGATGAGCAGAAGATGCGCGTTCTTAAATGGACATTTACAACACCACGTGAAGAATTTACGGAACTGTTGCGAGAACAGATGATTGTGGCCAACGTTAATAAGGGGCTAATGGCAAATATGTTTCATGATGACTTTAGGTGGGTAGTAAAAGTAGTTCAACCGAAGTTAAAGTAGCGTAGGTTATATGCATTTGTTACAATTGTACACTTACAGATATCATTTGAAAGTGATTGAATCATTGAATGAGGATTTGTCCAACAACAGCAAAGCTTTGGTCTGTAATCTGGATCTAATACTGAAGTGGTTGTCATTACGTTTCTACGATACAAATCCTTCTGTGCTAATTAAAGGTCTTGAGTATCTTAATCAGGTGTTCCAGACATTGGTGGAATTGGAGTATATCTTGGCAGAGAACGAAGGAAGTGCATTCATACCACATCTTCTGCTAAAGGTACAATTTTCAAAATGTTTCTGACCTATATAAATACTTCGTTTTATATATTTTTATATATATGTTTTATATTTTATTTTATTTACAAACGCTTAGCTTGGCGACTCTAAAGATGCAGTACGCAATGGTGTACGCAATCTTCTGCGTCAAATACTCCTCGTCTATCCCTACACGAAAGTTTTCGTGTATATTATGGATGGGTTGAAATCGAAAAATGCACGTCAACGCACTGAATGCTTGGATGAATTGGGATATCTGATCGAAAATTATGGTCTGACTGTGTGTCAGCCAACGCAGCAAGTAGCATTGAAAGAAATCGCGCGTCATATATCCGATCGTGATAATTCGGTACGAAATGCTGCCTTGAATTGCGTTGTGCAAGCATACTTCTTGGCCGGTGATAAGATATACAAATTAATCGGTCAAATGAGTGAAAAAGATCTCTCAATGTTGGACGAACGCATTAAACGCGCTAAGAAAACAAAAAAGCCAACTCCACCATTAGAGGTTAACTTAAATCCCGCGAAAGCCGCTACTACTCTTATCGTACAGCAGGATAGCATTGAAATCGATGATCCAGCGATAAATGGCTCGGACGAACTACCGGCTCCAGATGAGCAAATTTCAAGTGCTCAAAGGTATGTCAGTGTAATGATTCCTGTAGCGTCAAACGCAATACAGGTTTCGACTATCTACAACAAAAAACTTTTAAATTAAACTATCAGTGACTGTAGAAAAAATGGGGCGTGATAATTATGGAATGATATTGATGTAGGGAAGTTTGTATACAATTTTATCTTTTGTTGAATATATCTCGAACTTTTCGTGATATGGTTTTTCTTTTTTCGTTTTATTTGATTTAGAGTTTTATTTTGAAAATTTCAATAAGAGTTAGATCTAAATTAAGGATAATAGTTCATGTTTTTATTTAGACTAAATTTTTATTGTTTAATGTAACTTACGAGCTTATATAATCTTTAGTTTCTCTGATGCTATGATTTGTTTTAAAAATTATTCCTTCCATAATTTTATTTACCAATTTGATTAATTGATGTATTTTATTTACGATTCAGTTATCAAAACGCTAATGAAGCTAACAGCTCCACGGAAGATAAAGAATTGCGTGCTACTCCACTTATACGACAAGCGTAATTTTAATATTTACTTTTTGTTTAAATTTAGTAGCTTTTTTCATTTCTGTAGCTGTTTTTCTTTGAACTGCTTTTAATTTATGTGCATAATCCTGTATTTTAAATTCATTAGTGAAACTACTTGTAGTTGTCTGAGTTGAATGAGTTGTTGTAATTGTTATGCATTCGTCTCTCCTTCATTTTGTACCATTCAAAATTATTGAGTTACACATTTTAAACCAAATTTATATAATTTACTTATATACGATAATAATGCATTCTTAAAATATGTGCGAAACTTTCAAAATTACTAGAATTCAGACATAATTATGAGATTTGAAGCGATGAATTTTAAAAAAATCTTTATTTGAATTTCAATTTTGTAAAACATTCCGTTAAATTGTATCGACACACTTTTATACCATATATGATGTTTCCTGTGTTCGTATGTACATATATAATAATGCACATATCATAAAAATATATATCACTGTTTACATGTGTTAATATAAAATTTTGTAGATTGTTGTTTATTCAAATTTTACTATTTACATTTCGTGCATTGAATTCAATTGCTCAACAGAACTTTTGATCAACCTGTAGCAACGCAAGCTCATCAACACCAACTATATCAACCGCCAAAGCCAAGCGGTCCCTTCGGTCTTGACCCCGATGTTATCGCAGAAATCGAGAAGGGATGGGTTCGGGTCGATCAGATGCAGCAGGTAGATCTCCCGCGGGTCGATATCTCTCTGCTTTACGAGCCCATTAAAATAATACCTACACGTGACGGCAAACAATATCCGCAGGATAAATTCGAACAATTAATAGCTCGTTCAAATTATATGCAAACACATTCTACTCCTCCTCCCCATTCTATGCTCGGAAATCCAGGCAGCGCGATTTCTTCGCCGTACATGAGTCCTCAACAGCAGAATCACCAACAACAACAATTCAATGCCACCTTTTACACACAAGCAACTGGAGGGTCTTACAACAACAGCAGCTGCAGTAGTTCACCGAAGTAAGTTTACCCTGGCTGGTGATGAATTCCAAACTAAATAATATGAAAGATACTAACAAAAACATTAATCTTTTATATTTAAAACAGTATTGCTGATGTACTGCCCAAGCATGATCCAAATTTGATAAAAATAATTAAAGCTATTTCAAGTACAGACACATTAAAGGCACGCGCTGCTATAAATGAACTCGCAGAAATAATCGATTCAACGGAGAAGCAGGCTGTATTACGCGACTATGAAGAAGTCTTTATACAGAGTGTGTTGGCACAACTAAAGGTAGTTACGTTGTTCTTGTCGTGTGGTCTTTGACATTGTTTTTCCTATTGTTACTGGTTTAATCGAAGCAGTTATTAATTTCATATATTTTTATATTATAATTGAGTGTTGGGTTTTAATTGTTGCTTCCTTTTAGAATCTCTCACATGTACCTATTGCTGAATCACTGGTTGTGTATCAACCTTTATTATCCATCCTGTATTCCTTTTTCCACTCAAAAACCCTGGGAAAAACACTAGGTGTACCCTGCCTTAAGAATCTCATGTCTGCTCTTTTGAGTTTGATGGCCGATCAAAAGTTAAGCAACGGTGAAGATGGTCAATACAGTAAAGTTATTAATGGAATCTGTCTGAAAGTATTGGATAAAACGAATTTTACAAATTTAAATTGGTAATTTATGTCGACAGATTATTCCTGTAAATTTGTATTAATGCTGTAATTTCACTATTTAGCGCTCTTATTCGCTTGCTTCGAGAAACAAGTCCCGTCGCTGGATTGCCCAAATTTACTGACCTGCTTATGAAATGTATTTGGCGCAATGTTAAGATTTTGCCGGAGCGGTCGAATGAATTAAATTACGATGCTGTCATTACTGAAGTGCATGAATTTATGCTGGCTCTGCCCAGCATCTGGTGGCAAACTAGACCATCTGATACACCATTTCGTACAGTCAAGACGATCATACACAATATGGCAAAAATAAAAGGCAACGCGATATTGCAGCATCTCAATCAGATACCCGTGCATTCCGAACTGCATGCATATTTGATAAAAATTTTAAAAGTAATTCCGTTAGTCGTTATTAATACGCTTTTAATTCAATATAAATTTTCCTATAGAATTTACAAAGAGAAGGTAACCTACCGAGCAATGCATCGCCACAGCGCTCAACATCGTCTAAGGATATGCACGCAAAAAGGATTTCAAACTATGCACACGAAACCATGTCACAGATATTTAAACTTATTTCCGACAAGGAGACAAAACACCAGGGCCTGCAAAAACTCTATGAATTTAAGGTAACTACACATATGGCCAAAATAATAAGTACACGTTAGTGTTATTTTCATAATCATTCATTTATATTTTTGTAGAAGTGGAAGTAGTAAAAAACTTATTCTTAACAAAACTTTGTATATTATACTATATATTTAAAAAAAGAAAAACCAATTATAAAAACTAAACTAACTTCAAACAAATGGCCTGGACAAAAAAATAAGTACATCTCCTGTCTGTGAATAAAAAACATATTAGTATGATTATTTCATCAGATTTTTTTGTTGATTTTACATTTGTGATCTCAGTAGCACGTATGTCCACTACTACATTGAATGATTTTATTCATTCTTCTTGGCATACTGGATATCAGCAAGCCGCAGTTGGTATCTCCATACCACGATGTTTTAACAAACGACCATAATTGGTCCCTATTTGAAAAAGTTTGTTGCGCTAATTTTTGCTTTAAGGCAGCCCAAAGATTTTCGATAGGATTTATATTGGTCAACGTCACATTGTTATCTTCAAACCAATTTTTTACTACTTTTGAAGTGTGCTTCGGATCGTTGTCTTGCTAATAGATCCACCTAAGAGGCATATTTTCCTCGGTATATGGCAACATTATGCTCTCCATTATTTCTTTATAAATAAATGTATCCATGGTGTGCGTGATTCGATGTATTGGACCAACACCATACCACGAAAAACGTCCCCAAATCATTATATTGCCGCCTCCATATTTGACCGTTTTTTTGTGAAGCGAACATGAAACTCTTTGTTTTTTGAACGACGCACATTTCTTCCATAATCATTGCCAAACAAATTTGTCTTCGTTTCGTCGCTCCAAAAAATGTTGCGCCACTTCTTTTCCCCATCCGGCCCAAACCAAAGGAAGTGTCTTCCAAAAAACAAAAGCATCAACAACTTTTTCTTTCGAAGCAACGGAACTCTCCGTCCTATTCGTCCATTCAGATTGGCACCTTGCAATCCTCGAAAAACAGTTCGTGACGAAACTTCATTCATTATACATAGCAGCAGAAATCACTCTCGATGACTTAAACGGATCCCTTTTGGCTATAGTAATGATGCGAATGTCCGTGGTTTTTGATGTTTTTCGTGGCCTTTCGCGAGTTTCTTAGGTTCTTCTTTCTGTGAGCGCATTTTGCACAAAACAAACAGATCGCCCAAGAGTTTTGGCCTTGGAACGAAGAGTAGTACCCTGGTCCCTGAGCCTTAAAATCATTCGTCTTTCTTCGGGAGTGCAATGCGAATTTCGGCCCATCTGGTTGCTTAATTATTTTATATCTTATAACAAATAAGAGCTATTATAATTTGCTATTGTATAAATGTACCAATTTACTCAAATCGAAATCAATGTCTATAAAATTTATGAAAATTTAGATATGTACTTATTATTTTGACCAAGCATAACTGGAACTTCAATCTCAATTTCGAGTGCAAATATCTAACTCGTGAAAATACCGTTACTGTTTTTGTTAGCAATATCATTGTCAAATTGAAATTATTATAACTAAAATTTATTTTCGAACAGAGATACAAGAAAACTTAATAAATGAAGTCCAATTGGTAGGTAAAGGAAGTGTACTTATTATTTTGGCCATGTGTGTACATTAAGAGTTTATAGAATATTTTAATTTTAGTATTAATTTGAATGATTTCGTGGATGGTATTCGAGACTATACGAATGTTTATTACAGAGATTATATGTTTATGTCAAAACTACAATAGCAATTCTATTACATATCCTTTAGGTACAAAATCCTGACATCGATGTCGCATCATTCCTTAAGGGCGCCAGTCCTAGCTTTCAAAAATATATCGAGGACGGACTGGCTGAAATTGAACGATATCGCAGTGAGAATGTTGAAAACACATCGTCGAATGTTTCATGCGGCCAAAGCAGTGATAACAGATTTGGTAAGTTGCATATATGTACATGCACCCCTTGCCAAAAAAACTACCGCATTAATGAGTTGAAAACAATTCTCCTGGGAATTGAATGGCAGAAATTGCTGATTTGGTTTTCGATTCCTTCGTCGTACCACATTTCATTCATAAAATTTTTTAGCTCCTAAACACATTTGGGAGGTTTCTCTTCGTTGCTCCATTATTCCCCACAAATCTATATACATAAAAATGAAAGGCCTGACTCACTTCCCATCAACGCACAGGCTAAACCCTAGGACATAGAACGGCACATAGGTTTCTTTTATGATGTACTAATATATATACGTCGAATAAGAAAGGATTTTTCGAAATGTTACTTCTAAGGACTTCAAAAAGGACATACACAGAATTTTTTCTTTGCACAGGCTAAACCCTTGAATCTAAAAAGGTGAAATTTTGCACGGAGGTTTCTATTATGATGTATACAAGGTAAAAGAAAGGATTTTTCGGAAATTTTACTTCTAAGGACTTCAAAAAGGACAAACACATAACTCTTGTTAGCCATCAAATATGGATTTTCTTTTTCCACAAAAACATCTCGCGTATAAATGCCTCAAAACCACTTCAATCGTTTTGTTTTCATAGCCGCTGTAAGAGCGGCTTTCTGGTAGGCCGATGAGCTGCAAGACCCCATATCCTTTAGGCGTCTTTGGATAGTTTTTTTGCTGATATACATTCCGAGGTCATTCTAAAGGTTTCTCCTCAATTCCCTAGCTGTCCGTTCCAAAACCTGATCTTCCCGCTCTGTAGTGTCTTTTGGTCTTCCACTACCACTTTTTCCGAATATTTCCGAAATTCTTCCATTAGAATAATTTTCGCCACATAAAATTACTTTCGATTATATTGCTTTGAACTGTAAAAGTAAATTTTGAAACATTGTGTCTTTTTATAGCAGAAAAATGTATAATCAGGTAAAAATTAGAGTTTTTATTATTATTAAATTGAAACCCTTTCCTCAAATTGTTTACCTCACAATCGGAAAATTTGGTGGTGCGGCTTTTTGTTTGGCACTGGGTGTAATTTTACGAATTGTTGCGATAGTGGTGTGAATACATTGCTTCATCATGCTTTTCTGCGATTGGACTTTTGTAGTTTACTTGAAAATATTTGAGAGCATACAGTTACCCCCACCCCCTTTTTTTGGTGCTCCGTTTTAATTATTTGTTTATTCTTCTTTTTAATTCAACATAAAGCAAAACGTTGTTTTTCTCACTTAACAGATTCACATTTTCAATACTGTGCGACCTCTAGTAGCGGCCTGAGTGGGGGATTATCTGGAGATAGAACCGATCCCGAGTTCTGGATGGACAGATTAAATCATTTAAGAGCAAAGGCCAATTTGGCACCACATCGCAATGCTGATGGGTCTTTAGTATCGTCCACTCAAATGCTGGATAACAAAGTGACCGATGAGAATTTAAGTTTAAATTCAATGAATTCTCAAAAAGCCTCACTTATACGCATAGATGTAAGTACCACCTGCCCTGATATGGTGCATGTTTTTTTCTTGTGCTTGTCCTTCTTATCCTCTAATGACTTTACCTTTGCATTCATATATTGATTGCAAATCTTTTTGCAGAAACCTGAGCTGTCACCCAATCGACTGCTACACATTCAGGCCAAACTGGCTCAAATAAAACAACAAAATCACAGCTAAACAGTATTGATATAATAAATCGGTCGAGAATAAATTTTCTTGCATTAATTAAATTAAATAACTACTACACTGCTAATACTCAACTAAATCTTATTTGCAAAATGCAAATGTAGCTGAAACTGTGCTTCTACTCTATTCTTAAATTATAAACTACAACCCAAACTATATCGATTTAGATTAAAATTAGTACTTCTTGGAAACAAAACCATTTAATTACTTCCTTAAGACACTCGAAATATGTAATTTGAAAGCGATAAAACTTAAACAGCTAAACCACGAATTTAAGTTATAAAATGTCGTAAATACATAATGAAAATTTATTTTTAATACTGAGTCCAAATAACTGTATACCTACATATTCACCTCATATAATAGTAGCTATTTATTTCATCGTGGTAAGCTTTGTTAAAATTAATGTACGTTTTCCGTTCCTTTAATATAAAACGTTCCTACCTGCCCATCCCGTCTCGTGGCGTCTGCGCCTTCTGTCCTGTACCGCCCTGTCCCATCCCTTCCCAATTCATTATTTCTAAAGAATACATTTATAAAATTAATAACTGTTAATCCATTATATTTACTATTTAGTTTGCATTACAAATTAATTGTTATCCAGAATATTTTGTCATTATTTAAAAAATATACATTATTAAACCAAAAACTAATAAAACTACATATTTAGATATCAAAGAAAGTATGAAGTTTTTAGTAAGTAAAGGATCCAATGATAATCTTTTATTTATATTTATATATATGCACTCGTAATTGAGAAATTTACAAATATAGAGAGCACGTTGAGATTTTCGTGGAAACATGTTTCGCGGATCAATAGTTGTATTGGTTTCAAGTATTTTTCGTTGCTACATGATTCAAAAATGCGGGGGAGGAAATCTTTGAAATAGTCTAGATGTGTGACTGGGCTGTAAAAACCCTAGAACTGAGTAAAATTATCAGATTCTTAGAAAGTATAGGGCAATGCAAAAATAGCGGAGACACAATAGACCATGAGGTCGCGGTGCATTACTCTAGTACAACTACTACTACAGGATTACAACCAACCAACCTTCAAATTGCCTTTTTATTTAACGATAATTTAAACCAATATCAACAATAATACTTAAATGTTTAGAATAACAATGCCAATGCAACAAAAGGTAAACAATTGCAACTATGAATATATTTTCTATAGCTCCATACAAACATACTCTCCAGCAAAGTATAATACGAGCTTAGCTCTTAGATTATCTTATGCACCTGTCTCTTCAGTGTCTTTTGCGAATTGTTTGAATTTTTTACCATCAAGTCGAGAGGTAATCGTGGCTACACGTATGGCTGCTTTAAAGCCTACGCGCGCCTTCATTTTAGCTAATTTATTTTTCCAATCTTCGTCACGTGAAGGCAAAGCACTCAAATAGTTGACCATCTCCTCATTATTAGGATCAACTATAGTTAACACCGACAAGCAACCATCGACGGTACCCAGGACAATGCAACGTCCATCCTTGCTGCTCTTTATAGCTGTGAGCTCCGCTTGTAATCGATAGTTGGCTATTACTTCTGAATTCGATGCACGAAAGACACGAATGGTTTTCCGACCGCTGTGGTAGTAGCACACGTATTTGTCGTTCTCGGTGAAAAGGCAAATAACTGAAAAAACTCCTTCGGCTACTTTGGGTATGAAAGTCTTGACGGTTGTGCCTTTGCGCAACTCGAGCATTTCAAGCCCTCCTCTGTAAAAAAAGAACAAAACTTAAAATAGCTTTTTGCTCTTCTGGGACTTTTCTCTACACATGCCCTCACTTTGTGGGTGCATATAGCCCATATTTGCCATCTTTGGTTATGCTTCCGCCCCACTTTGGTATGGAGCGCAAGTGTTTCTTAGTCTTGATGTCGACTATTGTGCCTTTTTCACTGCTCAAGACTGCGACTTGGTTGACTTTGTGTGGCATCGGCACTAAGAACCAGACTTCCTGTTTTTAACACATACAAATTTAATACAGACAAACATTCGAACAAAATTGTGATCGCAATTTAAACTCTTATTAAAAATATCTAGGAGACTTTCCAAAGTAATAGTCTTGGACTAAAGCCCTTATTTAGAGCCGAAAATATGTTATATTCGTAATGAACATGATCGATCATTAGCTACTGTATTCAGAGCTACTGCAACTTTTAACGTTTGATTTCAATGGAACAAAAGATGCCAACAATGACCCAATATCTATGTATGTGTAATAATGTATCGATAGAATAAGATCTATGAGAAATGTTTCCCACTTAAGCTAAGTCAGTAGTTTGACGAGTAGATGGAATGAGTAATAAATAAAAAAAATAATTCACCCTCATTGCGCATCGTCTAAGCAATATCTTCGAAACGAAATTTCCATTGGTCGCACTGTACACCGCCAGACAATCTTTGTAGGATTTGTCGATAGTGCAGACAATTATGTGTGCGCCATCTGCGGAGATGACCGACTGGCGAAAAGGCATACCTGGAATCATACGAATGGCGTACTCAAGTCGAAAGAGAACACTCCCTTCTGTAAGAATGATATAAAAGATACAGCAACACTACCGCATTTTTACTCAACCTACCAGGTACCATTCTTATAATGGCTATAGCACTCAAACGTGAATTCTCTGCATTACTGTCGCCAAGTATACTGTCACGTTGATTAATGTTGGGACAAGAAACTGCCATCACTTTACATCCGCCGTCCATAAATTTCAACTGTTGTATACTCGGCTGATCCTCACGGAATAAGACTTGCTCCGACACGCGGTTCCAAATTAGGAACTTACCCGTCTCCGAGGAGACTATGTAGCGGCCGTCCGGTGTTATAACAGCGTGTGTGACAATAGCTCCCAATGGACTGTCTGCCAACTTAGCTAGCAATCTTCCGGAAAGAGTTTCCCAGACACCAACACAAGAACGTGTCACGGTCACAGCCAGATCAACCTCCGAAAGACTGGAAGCACAGCAGAGTTGAAGATTATTTAATCATTACTGATTAAACTAGGATGGTAAATAAATGTATGTACCTTATATTGTCAATCTGTAGCTCATGCCGATCGATGACATGCACTTTTTCAAATATATTATTTATATTCCAGACTTTCACCGAACGATCAATAGAGGATGTTACCACACTGTTCCAGTTACCGATTGTTAAAGCTTCCAATTGAATTATACGACCAAAGTGAGCGTCGAGCACCTTCGCTAGTTGCTGTGTCTCCAAAATCCAAACGTATAAATTCTTCCGGACTCCGGCCACAGCGTAATCACATTTGGAGCTAACCATAATAGAATTGGACTGCATCATTTTGGTGGTAATATTGCGTACACCGTGGGGCAGAGCAAAATACATGGCCTCATCACTAATACGGTGACCCTCATGGCCGAAGTCCCAAATAACAAACCCTTTGCCCGCCGTCCCCAATAACATACGGTCGTATTGGTCCAGACGTAGTTGAAGTATCATTTCCTTATCGTCGTTCTCAAAACGAGGCAGGTGTTCCCGAAATTGCCAGCCGAGGAATCCAGTATCAACCTCATCATTTAAATAAAAAACGCTAACCTGGAAAAGCAAGGAATGTATGGTGTACTTTGCTTCAGGGCCTTCAAAACGCTGCATTACTTCAGAACTGCAATAGTCTTTCACCGCTTCCAAGAAATCTGCTTTACCTGAAAATTATCTTCGCTGGCACAGCCATAGAGGACGTCACGTTCCTTGTTCATAGCCAAAGCACTAAAAAAGTAGAGTGTTTGGGATACAGCTCCACTACGCCGTATTGTGTCCAGTCGCAGACGTGTGTCATTTATGGAACCCGTCCAGAAAATTATATTATAGTCACTGGTTGTGAAAAATTCCATGGCTTTAGAGACAAAAATAGGATTATGATAAGATTTAAGAAAAGGTTTAAGATCGCTGGAGTTTATTGCTCCACCTTCATTTATCGGCGGACTTACTTAGTATTTCCAAGTCATATGTCTCACCACTTATAGTGCATATATCCACCAAATTTCCACGCATATCAACCTGGGCCCATTTTAATTTGCACAGAAGAAATAAACTACAAGCAAGCAATTTTTTGTTGATTAGGTAAAGTGTCATATAAGAAATGTCTTGTAAAATTCGCCTAACCTTTGGTTCAAAAGATACAGTCCTGAAACTGGTCCATCAGCTTTTTCAAATGGACTGTCGATCACAACAAATTCGCTGGACAACATGTTAAGCAAAACCGTCTGATTGTTGTTCGAGTAAGCAGCGGCCCATTTATTGTCTGGACTCAAAACAAGTTGCTGCATGATGCCTTCAATGCCCGGATTTACATCTCGCGTCAAGTCGCTTGTAGATAAATCGAACGTTATGAAATGGGTAGAAATGGAGACCATGTAACGCAGATCACTGGTTAAACAGAAAGAGAATACAGCAAATTGGTGACCTTCCAATGAATACTGCATGATTAGAAGATTCGTGAAACTTATTTCCCACATTAAAGAACAGCTCGAGTCCTACCTTGAGTGGACCACCTGGGGTATGAAGACAATGACTAACTGGTATCAAGGCACAATCCTTTGGTCCGCAATGATCACAAGCACGGAGCAACATCTTGATGTTTGCATTTCCACCAATTTCAGGTAATAAACGTCCGATCAACTGTGGAGCCAACATGTTTGGATAGACCGTCAAAATGGCGCCACCCAAACGCAAAGCATCCGCCACAAGCATCAATTCCCGTTTCGCGTCCTTGTCGTCAGTATTTGCTGAGGCATCCTCGAAGTCGGCCAACACCGACTGCAGGGGACAGCTGGAGAGCTTAGCGTGCAGCCAATCGTAATTGAAAAGAACGTGTTCGAAGAGGTCCTTGAAGCGGCGAGCACGCACGAAATGAAATGGTAATTCACCGAACTGAAAATAAGGATTTTGGAATTGCGAAGAGAATATCTTCTTATGGGGTACATTTCTGATTAGTTTACTTTTCTTAAATTATAGCGCCTGGAGCTGCCGTCTTTGCTGGTGAATACTAGCGGTTGTATTGGAACCTTACGATCTGCAGAGCCTTCTTTATCAGTTAAACCAAATCTAAAATTATTTAGTTTTTCTAAATATAACCTTGTGGAACTTAATCGAGACATCGGCAGTGATTCTACAATTGCAGGTTACCGTTACACATGCATACCTGTGTCGCTGTATTTCGGTGAACTTGAATGGTTTCGGTACACCGCCGCCCCAAATTCCAAGGTAATAATCAGCAATCATGGAATGGAAATACATAGCCATGTTCATGTTCTTGAAGTAGCGCTCTTTTGCGGTGTCCCGAAATTGTCTATGATACCAGTTCATGACATTCACACCATCAGCCTCCCTCTCACTCAAATAGTTGGGCAAATCATTGCGTATGCGCGTCCACAATAGCGGTGGTATTCGCCGGACCGGCGGCAAGTGATATTGATAAACGTCATCAAGCACTTTGTCATCCAGCGATATCAAATCCTCCAGTTCGCTTTCTGAGAGACCTGACTTAGCAGCTGTTATATAGGCCAATGCGTGGAATACCAAGATGCGACCGTGTTGCTTCTCGATGCGTTCGAACAACATCATTATGGAGTCCATCACTGTATTTGCCAGATGCGTCTCCTGTGGACGCGTGTAACTGCGCCAGCGACAAATCTCAGCAAAGACCAGCTTAACAAAGATCGGCAACGAACACTTACTTATCGCGTTGGCCACTAATCGCCACTGGAAGTTGTTAAGGTCGCGGCAGGCTGTCTTCATCCACATTCTGACTACATTCATGGCCAATTCCTCACCCAAAGCAGTTACTTCAATGAAGAGATCGTCGATGTCGATCATCTTTCGGAGTACATGGTACTCGTGAGAAACCGTTGGATTCGATTCCTCGTTTGCACAGGAAATTATGATCTAATAAAAATGTCGATAGTACGAATATTATGGTGAGGAGTTGAGAAACGTTTATATTTTCATTTGTTTAAGTTTATTCACATAATTTGATCAATTAATTAGATCCAATTTATTATAGTTTTGATTAATTATATAAACTTCATCGCCTGCAGCGGTGCTAAAATCCCTTACCTTACAATGAGGTGGTAATCTGGTTGGTATCCAGGACACTTTGTTTGAATCTTGTGTGCCCGTCAGTTGATCTACTGAATCGAGATAGAGTGTCAGTGGTTGATTCTGATTAGCATATGTTAGCAATTGCTTAAAATATGCAGTCAATGGTACGAGATCATCAGGAATACTCTCAAAGGGTAACATTAAGTTATAGGATATCTGCAAGCGTAGAGAACTCCTCTATAAATTTTTGCAATTGGCACTTAGGAGAATGTATAAATATACCTGCTGACAAATTGAGATTAATGTTGGCGGTAGCGCACTCGAATCTGGTGTGGTTCCTAGGAATCTTATTATATTTAGAGGACGTTTTTCGGCAAACCAATCGCTGGCTACTAGTGCGGCACTTTTTGCCAGCAGCGAGGTTTTGCCACAACCGCCTTCGCCATAGAGGACGAGTGGCTTATCTGAATCCCCCAGCATATAGCGTTTAATATGTTCGAGATTAGATTCACGACCATAAAACACTTGAACCGAATTGTTGCAAGCGTGTAAATGCTGTAGGATCTCGGTTACTATCTGTCCCTGTGCACTCGAGTCCTCCTTACGCATGGCGCGATCGACCAACTTGATGATGTTCTTATAGAAATGAGATATAAAATGATTTAAGTACTCCTCGTGTGTTTCAATATCGAGCCCCTCTCGTCCAATCCACTCCACCGTGTACCTTAACAAAGTGGTAAAGTAAAATGTGACATAAATTTTGGCATATTAAAAAAATTAATAGAATCGTCTCAGAGTTTTCTTTTTATTCCTATGTACATATTTAATTTAATCCATAATTATTATATAACACCCACCCAACTTACTTTTGCATATTACTCGCCTCTATTTTGTTTGGCAGACGCACGTCACGCAAATCGCCCAGCAGTTTGGCGGATTCAGTATCTAGACTGCGATTGATGATGTCCACAAAAAGGGAAGCCTTCTTTAGATTTTGCAAATTAATGTTGTTGATGTAGCGTACATAAGCCAAGCAATGATTCTTTGTATTCTTCACATCAAGTATGCCATTGATGACCTCACGTTCAGTAACTACAATAAAAACAAAGCTACGATAAAAATGATTCCTAACCGTCACACTTACCAGACATGAAATAATTATGAACGATTTCTTTGTCCATTTTTCCACAAGCACCAAGCGACGCGGCTGCCTTTCGCAACAATTTTTGCATTTTGTTTAATGTATCCCACCATATAGCTTGATCCTCAGCTTGCAACTTAGGTACCCGCTAAAAAAAGTGATAAGAAAAGCAAACGGACGCTTTGGATAACGCTAAGATTGACAGAAAGTGATAAACAATGTTTGTATGGAGATTTAAGAGCTCAAATACACTATTCAATGGATGGGAATTCGTCCTAAATTAATTGCTCAACTTGTCCAAAAAGCTCAAAAAGATTTTCATTTCTTTTTTTCTAACATAAACTCATACAACAATTTGGGGAAATATGTAGGTTTATACATGCCTTGTTATTGAAATTAATCAATATCGATGATATCGGCTGTAGCACCGAAATCGGTGGGACCGCATTGCTGTCCTTCTTGTACCAGAGATCCAAAAGTGCTCGATCGACGACACCCATCGAGGTGAGTTCCTCGCAGATTAGTTGCAACTCGGAGGAAACAATATAAGTTGGAATCGGTCTGTAGCCATATTTTTGGCCCAAAAACACTATAAAATTCGGGCCCATTGAAAGACGTTGACAATTTTTGATTTCGCGCATGCAAAGTTCAGTTGTCATGTGGTCATCGGTAGCCTCGTCGCGGACACCCCAACGCATATCGACCACCTACATACAATTCAATGACATGTTTCACTACTAAATTACAAGTAGTCGTGATATGATATGTATGTATGTATATAATAATATTATGGCATATAATTGTACACAGTGACTGATAGATCTGAAAGGAAGCAATTTTATTACTTGAAATTCCAATCCATGTTTCTCGCGACAGTAGTCTTTAATACGAGGATAACATTTTGCCATAAGAGTGTTGCGCTCCATGGTTGTGTCTTGGAAAGAGCAACGTTTTTTAGCGTTTTATTGATAAGTACATATATAAATACAAAATATGAAACAAAGTATACCAACCAGTAAACGTGGAACTGGTAAAGATACGAACTATTTTGGAGCTCACCGGCGGCAGTGACTCCAGAGAACCAGCAAAAATTAAATCAATCGTAAGATCATCCATTTTACTATCATCAAATCCAAATCAACTCTTTATTTTGAAATTTATGTTATTAATTTATCAATTTAAATGTTTTTCAGATTTAAATTTAATATTTTTAATATTGTGCTTTTAATGCTGAAACAAGAAATTGAAATTCGACTGCAGAACTGACAAGGAAAATGGTTATAAAATGGTTACATTTAAATTGTTATAAAAAATAAACAAATGCACATCTAGGGTTGTTGTTGGATCAATAAAATTACTTCACATCATAAGGAACTGAGTATGAAATCCATTCAAATTCGACATTCTAATAGTAACAATGATATGTTATGTTTTTACACACGAAATTTGCGCTATTGTTAAAAGTGCAGCGTTTTAAAATCTGCAAGACATTTAAAAATGTCGAGTAACACCTTTCAAAATTTAAAATTTTTTGTTTTAATTTTAATTCATTAAAATTAGTCTACGTTTCGACTAAACAATTTGTTTCAAGAATCATGTAAAAGTATAGCACTTTCATCCCTATCTCGAATTTGTTCGATGCATCCTAAAGAGAGTGGACTTGACACGAGTCCACTCAATCCTGGACACTGGATCAACTTGTCCTTGTCGATGGCGATATTGGGATCCAGATGCGGGCCACCGGAGATCTAGGTACGTCCTTGGCAGGGACGAGATAATCTGCAAGCTTAGCTCGGCCCATACCCGGCTGATCTCGGCCACGCTGCGCGTTAGGAATTCAAAGGAGAATCTATCCTCGCACTTGATTATCCGGCACCCCCCTGAAGAGTCGAAGAGAGGAGGGGATGCATCCGCATGACCCAACAGGAAATCGTTCACCATTATGGTCAGCCTCGATTTCTCCCCACCTCTCTTGAACCCTCCGTCCACTCTTGGTTGTGCCGTGATGACCTTGTGCTCGGATTTCGTTTTAGATACCGTTCTACCGGTCGGGCTGCGTCTGGCCTCAACCGTGGACGGTTTGCTTGAAACTATTGTTTCCTGGCTGGAGGCAAGAAACTCCTCCTCCGATCTCGTTGGTTTAGAGTTAATTTTAAGGCCGATTCGTTTGCTGTAGTCGTCAACATTGGGGAGTCCGTTTGTGTTTGTAAGTTTCTATTTCAACTGTTTCGTACGACTGCCTGCTCGTACTAGCACTCGCTGGCAGTCAAGGCCCTTACTATAGTAAGGGGAAAGGGTCCTCCGCCACGGCAACGCCCCATACCGTGGTAAGCCCAGCGTTACTTCCTGAGGCGGGCCGGTGTCAGGAAGGCTGCGTTATAAGACAGCCGGTATATACCCTGTCACACTGGATTAGGGGTGAGAAGTTTATCGATGCTCAAGTCTAGATCCGGAGTATTCAGCGAGTGCGACACCTCTAGCAGGATGTGATTCCTCACGACGTACTTCGGTCCTGATAAGATAGAGGCTAAATGCCCTGCAGGAGCAGGGGCTGTATTCGCATAATCTTACCCTGCATCTTTTACCAATGCTTACCACCATATTACCACCATAAAAAAAAAGTAAAGTATACTATATTAAAATATATTAAATAAAAGATGATATTTTCTTTAAATTTATGTGTATGAAAATAATTCCTATTCTTAGACGATTAATAATAATTTCATTTGATATGTAGGTACGATTACTCTTTTACACATGACAGTACATGCACAATATTCTTTAAAACCAAAAGGTTTCTAAAACCAGAAAACGGTAGAAAAAAGAATTAATATAAAAAAGCCACTTTCGCTCTAATAAGATAAGATTAGTGGTGCACCAGGCACCACTCCAACATATTTTAATATAACCTCTGATATTTATTTGAAAGAATTATACATTATTATAAACAAAATATCTACAGACGAACCAAAAATGTAATAAAATCATTACCAATGAAATAAATCCTTAAGAATCATCCTGGCTGGTTATAAATAAGTCGAATTTTTTAGAACTTTTAAAGTATGTAATAACATATAACTTGCTTTTGCAACTTTCTCTAATTATGTCTAGAAAATATACTTGAATCCGATTTGAGAACGCTTCAAAGTGTAAAATTTGTGGAAATTGAATTGGAATTATTTTCAGAATCATCTAATCTAATCTTCAATTACAAATGTATAGTAAAATAATGTGCACTTGTTCAGTGCCAAGATATCGAATCTTTTCTAGAACACAATCTGTCCTCCATAATATCGTAATCGCATTAAAATAGTCGATAAGTTTTATAATTTTTTGTTAGAAATCTTCGTTATACAGTGACACATATTCGTATAAACGCACTCTTAATTTTCATTTTGCTGCATTCTCTCTCTTTTATCAATGCATTGCTCAAAACAAATTCCAACTCATATTGTTTACTAAACTAATAGAAATTGGTATTGAGTGCAAAAAACTATTTTCGCTGTTGTTGTTATATATATTATATTGAAGTTTAAATATTTTACTAAAAACAAGTACATATTCGTTTAAACGCACCTGAACAAGGAGGTCGAAAACTTATTAGTGGTTTAAAGAAATAAGTATTTGCTTGCATATAATTGACAATTGGTAAGTTTTCTTTAATTTAAATGTAAAATTATTTTCTTAACGATATGTTTTTAAGATTTTATCAATATGCCAAAGGGAAAATACCTCAATGACACAGAAAAAGTCCAAATCAACATGTACCCATAAAGAGGGTTATTCAAATCGGGAAATTGGAAAGAGAATTGGAAGATCAGAAGCAGCTGTGTGCTCTTTTTTAAAAAACGATTAAAAATAAGGGGTAAAAAAACCCATGAAAGGCAATCGAAAACTGAGTATTCGCCAAATAAATCAGATTAGGAAGGAAGCCACCACAAATTTTTTGAACTCAACTCAAATAAAAGAGAAATTAGATCTTCCAGTGACAACGAGGCACATTGCATACATTTTACGTAACTCAGATAATGTTAAATGGAAAAAACCGGAGAGCAAGCCTGTGTTGAAGCCGCATCACAAAAAAGTGCGCCTAGACTTCGTCCAAAAACACAAGCAGTGGTCAACTGAGTGGGGCAATTTTGTGTTTTCCGACGAAAAGAAGTTCAACTTAGATGGCCCAGACTCTTACAGTTGTTATTGGCATGATTTGCGTAACAAAGACGTACGTATGTCAAAAAGAAACTTTGGTGGTGGCAGCGTTATGGTGTGGGCGGCATTTTCATCGAGAGGTAAAGCAAATATTTGCTTTGTGTCGCCCAAAATGAATTCAAAAATATACACGGAATTGTTGGATGATGCTCTCATTTCATTTATGGATGAAGACAGCATTTTTCAACAGGATAACGCTGCCATTCACGTTTCTTAAGAGTCATTGAAATGGTTTGAAGAGCACAACATCCCACTTATGAAATGGTCTGCATGCAGTCCCGATTTGAATCCGGTGGAGAACCTTTGGGGGTGCATGTCACGAAAAATCTATGGATAAAAAGCCCAATGACACCTGTACAAAACTGTGCTAGAGCTCAAGTTGGCCATTAAAGGAAGCTTGGGAAGATTTGGATCGTCAGTTGCTCCAAAATTTAGTGAAGTCGATGCCAAATCGTATTTTTGAAGCCATAAATAAAAATGGTGGACCAATTAATTATTGAATGTTAAATAAATATGTTCCTATTGAAAATTAACTTGATGCGTTTAAACGAATATGTACTTGTTTTTAGTAAAATATTTAAACTTCAATATAATATATATAACAACAACAACGAAAATAGTTTTTTGCACTCAATACCAATTTCTATTAGTTTAGTAAACAATATGAGTTAGAATTTGTTTTGAGTAATGCATTGATAAAAGTGAGAGAAGGTAGCAAAATGAAAAGTAAGAGTGCGTTTATACGAATATGTGTCACTGTAGAATACGTGGAAAAATTTATAGACTTATGAGTTTTGAAACAAATCCGCCGAATTTCTTAACATTAGAAATTCATTTCTTATAACATAACATAAAACGATATGAATGAAAGTTTCGTTTAAACCAAAATCAAACAATACCCGCTGGATTAACTAACACTGCAAAGCTTATCATGTAAAGCACCCCCTGAGTTCAACAATTACTTTTTTATATCAGAACAAACTTTATTTCAAGCACCAGATAAAAAACTTGAAAGTACAAATCGGAATAACTATAAACATACATACATGCATATTTGGCTAGTTGTGCAGTTAGAATGGCTGAATACATTACTATATTATCAGACACCTTAGACTAATCGAATTTTAGCTAGGCGTTATTTAAGCAAACAAAGCTGCAAGTGCACCAAGAAATCAGTTGACTTGTAGCGCTTGTGGTGTACAAAATGGAATTAACATTAACACTTCTGTTAGTCGTGGCTATATTGGCCGGGGGGGTTGGAGCTCAGGACTGGGAAGAGCAAGAGTCCATTTTCGAACGCACTTTTAGAATGATGCACTACGAACCGCCACCCCCGCCACCATCAGCCGACTCCCGAAGCGGAAGCGTTAAGACTGTATGGATCAAACAAAATTTAGACCATTTTAATCCAAAGGATAAAAGAACATGGAATATGGTGGGGGATGTGTAGACAATGCATGGATTTCTTTCTTAAGGAACTTAAAATACATTTTCACTTGATTGCTTGCAGCGTTACATGGCGAACGATCAATTCTATCGAGAAGGTGGGTCGATTTTTATTTACGTGGGAGGTGAATGGGTGATTAACAGCGGCAGTTTGATGGGTGGTCATATGTTCGACATGGCCAAGGAGCACAATGGTTACATGTTTTACACAGAACATCGTTACTATGGGAAAAGTGAACCTACCAGGTAGGGATGCAATGCAATCACTGTGTCCAAGTTTCTGAAATTACGTTAATTTTTCCATCATAGCGATCTGTCCACTGAGAACTTAAAATATCTACATGTGCGCCAAGCTCTTGCCGATTTGGCACACTTCATCACCACAATTAAAGCAACTATACCTGGGTTGGCCAACTCCAAAGTGATATTGGTTGGGGCCTCCTATTCGGCTACTATGGTTACCTGGTTCAAGAAGCTATATCCTGATTTAGCAACCGGCTGCTGGGCTTCCAGTGCACCGCTTTTCGCTAAAGTGGATTTTTTCGGTAAGATTTTTGAATGTACTGTTGCTGGCTTTCAGTATATACATTTTCTACTCACTAGAATACAATGAAGTCGCAGCCGAGTCCATAAGCTTGCTTGGTGGAAAGAAGTGCGTAGATCGTATCAGGAGAGGCATAGAAGAAATGGAACACATGTTTGCCAATAAGCGTGGTGCTGAAGTTAAAGCTATGCTCAAGATCTGCAACAACTTTGACGAGTGGAATGATATGGATATGTCATCTCTGTTCACCCTAATTTCGAATTTCTTTGCAGGAACAGCACAACAGCACAGGTGAGTTCATGGTTAGCGCTGGCTAGTGTGTGCTTTTAACCACTTGAAATTACTTATATTTTTTCGGTGCAGGAATAACACCATACAGAAAATGTGTGAAGAACTCATGGAAGACGAAGAGGATTTATTAAGTGTGGTCAGATATATGGGTCTTCACCACACCAAGAAATGTAATGACTTCACTTATAAATTCATGATAAGAAGTCTTAAAGAAACTAAATTTGACAACGGCATGTGTAGGTGAATCCTGAAATTCTATCAGCGACAGAAAAAATATAGTTGCATTCTTTAGGGCGTCAGTGGACCTATCAGACCTGCAACGAGTACGGTTGGTTTGCCACTTCTAACTCCACACGCCAACCTTTCGGCACAAAGTTCCCCGCTACCTTCCACACGACAAGGTGTTCCGATATTTATAGCGCTAAGTTCACATTAGAATATATTCACAAACAGATAGACGGAACCAACGAGTTCTTCGGTGGCCTGAGCCCCAATGTGGAGAATGTCTATATGACTCATGGGCAATTGGATCCATGGCGGGCTATGGGTATCCAGAGTGAAACACAAGCAATAACTATACCAAGTGAGAAAAGTGATTTTCATATAACAGAATATTCACTAATTTTCCATACATTTCAATTAACTTTCAGTGCATTCTCACTGCTCAGATTTGGGACCGCTTAAAGACACGGACACGCCGGAAATGCGTTCTTCAAAAGAAAAAATCGCTGAATTGGTACGCAAATGGATTGGCTAAATTGAATTGATAAAAAAAGTTCCTTGAATAAAACTATATCACTAATCACTTTACTTACTAGTCGTCACAATTATCACCAGACAATAAATTTCCAATAAATCTATAAATCATTTGATCTATGTAGTTCAACATAATTTGTAATTATTTTTTTATTTAAGTACATACATATGCATTTGTTGGTTTGGGGACAAAAATTTTGCTTTAACATTTGGTAATGAGGAAAAGGAAACTCTGAATTTATATTTTGAATACTTTGTTATAGTGTTACTATGTTACGTTAGGTTAGGTTATTAGATTAAGTTAGGTTAGAGTGGCAGCCGATTGCACCAACCGACTCAGACTCTACGTACCCATTGGGATGCTACGTTGACAATTTCGTTGCTTAAATAATAATGGAACTTTAATGTTATTCACATGGCTGCCATATGCACATAATTGATCGATGGGATCTTTTCTGAAACATTTATTTATTATAGGTATAAATGTAAACACAATCTTTCAGTTTCTAAAATTAAGTGTTATTTTGATGGCAACCCATAATTTATCAAAAAGATCTTCAAATACAACACGTACTGTAGGTATAAAAGGGTTGATGGAGAGGCCGTACTTTATATCATTTGTAGTTTCCTGTGCTTTTGTCACTGAAGATATTACATTCAAAATCTTTTAATAACAAAATGCATATCATCATCATATTTCGTATATTCTACGGTGTTCAGGTACATTCATTTACAGAGGTACTGGTTTGCATAGAATTGTGCTTAATATGTAATGTTAATATACTATATATTTTAGTAATAAATATACGTACAATTAAGTATTTTAATACAATACCTTAAATATTCTGAAAGAAGAAATTACAATAGATCACAATTTTTTTATAATTAATCTGAAACTGATTTGGAGTTTGATTGTTTGGTTGGATTATTACATTTCAGTAACAGATTAATTATTCTAATGCTATGTTGTTGCTTGGAGCAGATCTTCTTGATATACAGTATTCTATAGTAACCGATATTAAGTATATAAATCCAAAAATAATGAAGTAAGCGCCATAAACTGTGTACTGGCCTTTGGCACTAAGTGCAAAGCCAGATCCGGAAATGACGACCAACGTTAAAATAGTTTGGAATATTAATGCGATTAAAGTGTTTATACCAAAAACAAGGCCAAAGCTATCCTCTTCTAAGTAACGCGCAACTTCCGCACTTAAAAAGATAAATTAATGTTCATTCCAGCTTAAAAATAATATACAAGTAAAATCAGAATTAGAATAGTCTTTACCTGGCAATTGTTATTGTAAAAGCATATAATGCACCAAAAATAATGAATCCAATATAGGAAATATATATATTCGTTGTCCAAGAGCACATGAAAACACTTCCGCCTTCTAATATGGAGAGAGTGGCCAAAAATAATAGACTACCGCGTGGTTTAAAGAGTCCTGCGTGTAGGTAACCAGCCGCCAGAGCACAGAGAGCCGCCAGACCAGTTAGAACCGCGTCGACGGCTCCATTCCATGCTATCTATTCAATAATATTTATTTTATAATACCTCGCAACCATTTCTTCAACATCCAATAACTTACTGATGGCTCCGGTTCAATATCCTTCCACACCACCTGGATGTATGACACAACTTGCAGGTAGCCACACAGCCCCACCGCATACCAAATGCTCCACTGCACCACTTTCACATTAGTGTATGCATTCCTAAAATGGCTCCAGAGCAGTCGCAGTGGCGGGGACGCAATCACTGTCACCTTATGGCTGCTATTGCTCAAATTTGATTTAGCATCTTCTAATTCTTTGCCACCAGATTCAAAAGAGGCAGCCTGACATTTAAAGTCTTTGCGATGGAAATATAAGCTCCTGTCCACCTTCGGCAAACCCAAAGCCCAGAAAGTAGCAATTATTTGCGCTAGAAGTTAAGGTGAGACACAAATAAAGAGAAAATATTAAGTGGACATAAAATGGATGCTTCTACAGACTTGCCAGACTAATGTAGTTGAGTTCCTTGTAATTCATCAGCTCATAGTTAACCAAAATTTGTGCCGAAATTCCAGCCACCAGCTTTCCCGCGAACATCGCCGCTCTGGTGTGCGATGTGACGCGAGGATAATATTTCTTGTCTACTTTGGCATAGATATACGTGAAGTAGGCCACTTCGGTGGCCATATAAGTGCCATAAAAGAATTCCAAAATCTGTAAAGCCTCCAAGGAAGTAGTCCATATAAGCAGGCTCCATACGACGATACCTGAAGCTCCGATTGTGATAATAAGTGGTTTATATCTGAAATTGGTAATATGTGAACTAAAGTAATATTGTGATATTGAAGTTAGACTTCAAATGTTCACTTGAAATTTAATTCTTACCTGAGAAAATCAGTGATGAGAAAGACAACAACTAATTGTGCCAAATAAGAATAGGTTCCAATTGGATAAACATCACGATTTACCTAAGAGAATATTTTGAATATTTAGAAATGAATACTAAAAGTATATTAGTCCTTTCATACATAACTTTATATATTTAAAAATGATTATAAATAAATATATTAAATGTTCCAAAGTGTGAAACCGCCAGTCAAAAATGGTGGGCAAGCGGTCACAAACGTACGCACCAGGATTGTCGCTGATAAAGGCGATGCTGTGTGTATTGAAGCTAATCGTTCACCATGATCTACTTCCAGTTGGTCGAACAATTGATTCTCAACTCGATTGTGAACAACTAGAGAGATTACGCCAGACAATTGAAAGACGGCCGGAATTGACTAATAGAAAGTTGTTGTGTTCCACCATGACAACTCTCGACCACACACTTCTTTGATGACCCGTCAAAAATTGCGAGAGTTTAATTGTGAAATTTTGATGCAACCACCATAAAGTCCAGACATAGCACCCTCAGACTACCACTTGTTCCGATCTCTGCAGAACTCTCTGAATGGAATTAAGCAGCTTTCAAAAGAAACCTGTGAAAAGCACTTGATTCAGTTTTTCAAACATTTCTTCACTGGCATCATGGCTCTACCCGAAAAATGGCGAAACACTGTATATAATCATGGAGCATATTTGGTTTAAATAAAATAATTTTCAGACTATAAGAAAACTAGTTGAATTTTATTAAAAAAACCCTCTTCCTCTCTCTTCTCTTATCCTAATCTACGAGAACACATACTTATGTAATTATATTTTCGTTATCACTCACCTGATCTTGTGTTATGTTACGCCATCCACCGAGAAGAAATTCCGTTATGTACGGCTCAGATGGACGAATCTCTCGTACAAAACCAAAGACGCAGAGAATACATGAAATCTTCAACCATTCTTTCATATTGATCAAATCAACTAACAAACAATTATCGAGGCTGAAAACAAATGAATCAGTTCTACTATAATTTTTACTTTATAGTTTTACAACTTTACTTCGGTTCGGTTCGGTTTTTTATTGCCACTTATTAAAAATTAACTCAAAAAACATCCACGTTTGGTATTCGATTTGTTAAATGGTGAGTATGTTAAATTCGTCGTTTGGTTGTTTGTTCGCTATCCGCCTAAATTTCTCATTATTTGTAGAGAACCAACTAAAAACTGGCATAAGAGCAATAGACACCGACGAGGTGTTCCCTCCCATATTCTGGCTTTGACGGAACAGCTAGGACTTGACTATAACGGAAAGAGGGATTAATTTCTATCTATAAAATATCTTTATTCATTATTCTCGGTATCTTTTTCGTGTTATTTAGTCGTTTAAGTAGCAACAATTCTCTAGTAAACTACATTTATTAACCAAATCAGTACATACCACGTGATGCTGACTTTTCTTTTTAATGTAAATAAACTCAAAATGTTCTGCAAGCTTTAAAGAGTTATAGTTGAAAGCTTACAATGACACTTTACTCTGATCACACTTCGAAAAAATTAGCGCATGAAATTTACTCTCCGAGAGCGTTTGTCGACTTGTCCAACGAAGGAGATCATACTTATTTTAGTATGACGCCGGTTGATATTGTGTACATTCGGTATATCTCTTTGCCATTTTTATACATTTTGCTTACGCTTCTATACTACAAAACGTCTTAAATGTGATATGGAAAACTGTTCGCCCAGAAATTGCTGGAGTAAAATTTTACCCCTGGATGAACTCATCATTAAGCAACAACAAAGTTTTACCCATTAGGGTGATTTTACCGAAGTCTGATCACAGCCTTAGAATTTGCTTAGAAAAAGCTTCCACTAGGATTTGTCAACGTAACATTTTTATTTAATATACATACATACATACCTTTACTCGTATATGTGACAAAACAGCTGAAGTATTTGTACTCATCCATCCATACCCATTCATACAAATAAATTCATCTGTAGCTACAAGCCGTAACAGCCTAACTCCGTTTTTTGTTACTTTTCATGAGAATTATATAAAGTTTCAGAGCATTTATTTATTTTATTCTTTTCCTGCAGAATTGACCGCATTTTACACTTATTGACTTAATGTAAAAAAATCATTACATTGATGTACATGCAATTTAGGCTATCTATTTTTAGGGCATAACTTATATAACTTATAATAAACTTGCTACAAATATACAAAAAATATTGAAATTAGATTTGAATAAGCTCAATAGTAGCCAATATTAATTAAAACTGCAACTCAAAATGAACACTGTAATACATAACAGCATTCAATTATTTATAACGGTTATAAAAACATGTAATCTCGACGAATTGGCAGCACTTTATCAAACAACATATGAGCTGTTATTTTTGAAAGTGGAATAAGTCCATTTTTTTAAAAAAATGAGTTAAGGGTAATTTTAGTAAGATATAGACACATTCTATCCATATTTATAATCATATATTCAATTGATTATTTTTGAATGTGGTACAAGGCCATTCGGAGATAAAAATATCGTTTATTTATTAGATAATTTTAATTATTATTACATCATAACAAAATTAAAGTGTTAAAAAAATCATTCGAATTGATTAGCTTTTGACAGTATTTTCAAATTTATTCAAATAAAACCCTTAAATATTCTAATACATGAAAAAATGGACTTATTCCACTTTCAAATATAACAACACAAATCTTATCGCAAAAAAGTTATTTTTGAAAGTGGTATAAGTCCATTTGGAGCTTAAAAAATCCCCTATTTTTGAAATATTTACAATAAATATTATTTCATAATAAAATCTAATAGGTGTGTAGTGTTAAAAACATCACTCTGATTGATTAACGGTTGCCAATATTTTTAAATTGACTCAATCGCAAACCTTTAAATATCTCGATACATGAAAAAATGGACTTATTCCACTTTCAAAAATAACAGCTCATATATAGTTATCTGCATATACGAGTGTTTCCAACACCTGCTAATGTAATGTTATGTTGTCAAAAAATAAGTTCGATTTTGCAGTGCAAAATATAATTCGGTTCTTGTATGCAAAGAATAAACTTTAAGCAATAACACGTTTACATATACATATTTTCTATTTAGTTTGTGGTCACCTTTTAGCATCTTTATTTCAACTTCATGGCTCTGGTCGTTATCAGCAAAAAACCGAATCAACTGCGATTGAGGCAGAACACAATCATTCGAAAAAGTTTTACCACTCGTTGAATTATGCAAACTTCGCAATAAATTGTGATGAAAAGTGCCTGGTGGGGGCTGTATGTGGATATGGTACATCGGCCCAAGCTCCAATAATTTCGCAAGAACGTGTGGGCACGTGTGGTGTAGCTTTTCAATTATCTGATTCTTTTCACTAGACAAAACTAATGTTTCAACTATAAACCCATTACAAAAAAACCCATTTTTTTAAAAAAATCCATACTAAGTTATAAACACTAGTATATATTTTTTGTTTACTTTTATTTTATTCTTATGCCAGCTAAAAGTACAATATTTACAAATTGTTTATTATATTATTTTAGGTGATAAAATTTTCTACTATTTCTGCACTATTCTGACTGGTTTCGTCATTTCTATTCCAAATTAATTAATAAATAAAACGCACTTCTTTTATTAGGTTTTAATATTTTACAATATACAATGTATAATATATACATAAATAAGATTGTTTTTTTTGCTTGTTAAGTTTTATAAAAATTCGTTACTTTTATTAAGACTTTAAAAATACAGAACAACACTATAGAATGAAATAAAAGCAGACGAATATACTAAGTTTTTTAGGTTAATAACAAAAATTGTGATCGATTGATACTCCGTGACTTTTGAGGAATCAATTATCAATGGATTTATCGACTCAGTTCAGCAAGAAGTTCAGTTTATCCTCAACATTCCTTCTGTAGTGTTTATAAGAGTTGCCTTATTGTTGGGCGATGGCCGTGCCAGGTATCGCTGTCGCTGTAGCGGTCGGCGCTCGACTCTTCAGGGCGTCCGTAGCGACAAATTCGATGGCAGCCGAATTAATGCAGTAACGTTTGCGCGTTGGCTTGGGACCGTCCTCGAATACATGACCCATGTGGGCGTTGCACTGGGCGCAGCGTACTTCTGTGCGAATGCGTTCTGGATGTTTAATTAGTAGTAAAATATTACCCCCTTTTAATTAATATTTGTTTTTCACAAGTGAGTCGGTTTGTTAAGTTTTTGGGTTGTTTTACAGGTATATTTTTACAATATTTTGTTGTTGTTTATTATTATTAAAATTGAGATTAAATTAAATTGTTAATTTCATATTCGTTTAGCATTCATTTCATTGCAAATAATGCGATTAGAACAAAAAGAACAAAAGAAAAGTTTAAAAAAAAAACAATGAACAAATAGTAAAAATAAACAAGAATAATAAAATAATTAAGAAAAAATTAATGAAAACCAGTATCATAGAAGCGGAAACGGATACGAAGACATGAAGAAAAAAAATAATAACAAAAGAAAAATGTTCGCAACATTTAAGTCAATGAGAAGAGAAGAGCAACGAAGAGTAAAAGATTGATCATGATGATAATGAAAATAACGAAAATATAAAAACACGGTAGAAGCATTAGTGAGAACGAAAAAGGAGTAAAGAATACAGCGTACGTTTGGAGAAGAAAAGAGGCGTGGAGTTCAATTAATAATTTTGCAAACAAATTAAAAGCGTAGTAAAGACAAATGAATTATGATAAAAATTAATAAAAAATACGATATTATAAAAATTATATTATCAGTTTATCGATGATTTCAATTACGCCGAAGCAAAGCGCATTTAATTTATATTATATTTATATATACAATATTAAATAATCGATGTAATTGTGTCATGAATTACATACATACAATGGTTATAATGAATTTATTTCAATGAATTAAATATAACTTGCAATAATAGTTTGTTATATGTTTAAAAATCAAATCACAGATGAAGGTTCGATACGATGTTTTGTTTGGAAACATATGAAATTTTATTTTATTTATTCATATTAATAATGTGATATAAAAATAGTGAATGTGTTTGTGTGTATATCAGATGTAATGTTTTTGTTTAAATTTGATGTAATGTTTTTAAATAAGACCCCCAAATATAGGCACACATAAGAAGCAAAAGGAAGAAAAATAGAAAAATATATATCAGAGTATATTCATTATTGTGACGACATTTATGAGTATAACTATGTATATACCAAAATGTATTTTATTTTTTACATAATGTGCTTATAATTTAAATTAGTAAAGCATGTATAGAGAACAAGAAAACGTCTCAACCGAAAAAAATATACTGAAACAATCGCAAGGGGGGGAAAATAGCAGAATGAAAGGAACAAATGATAGGAAAAGAAACTGCAATCCGACCGGTTAATAAAGCCATATTAAAACCACAAAGGGTTTTAAGATTTTCAGGGACTCACAATCGAAGAACTTCTGATATTTTTCCCACTTCAAATATTATAAAACTACATAAAAACGTATATAACAAAGCTTTTTGAATAATACGATAATTAAGAATATGAAGTAGAAATATTCCAATGTGAAAACATGTGATAAGCAAAAATCGGCTGTGAGTATGTAAATAAACAATGATATGTGACAGAAAAAAACGATGATGATTCGTATGGAAACAACAAAAAAGCTAATATCAGAATATGACTTCAGAAATGAGATGAGATTCACAAATATTATCTGTACTTATGCATATGGAATTATAGAAATAGATATGAATTGCAAAAAAAACTGTTCTTTACGAATGAAAAATTATTTAAATTATATTTTTATTATACATTAATAACAGAAAAATAAAGGAAATACAACCATTGATGTGTCCAGTCCTATTTTTTTGAATAGAGGAATACAGGATTTTCAGCGACTTGAATCACCTTGACAGCCGAATCTATTGTAATTCGATTAGCACAACACAACATAACAAAATGAACGTGGAGATGAATTTTAGTATACCTCATCTTGTTTTAAATTTAGAGCAAGTGCTGTTTATATGATGTAAATAATTCAATGAGCGGGGTTGATTGATTGACCTATTTAGCAACTGAACAGTAATGTATAAATATAGATAAAAATATATGAGCCGAATATTTTTTGCGCCTCATTATAACGAAGATAAAGGATAAAAATAATACCATGGAGATGAAAATTTTATGTTATAAAGATCACATCATCGCTGTACCGAATGACAATGATGTTCAGCCCTTTTTGTATCGAAAGTAAGTCTGATTTTTCAGAAAATCCGGTAAATTAAAAAAAATTTAAAGGAAAATATAATTGTTCAATAGACTAAATTATTTTTGATATATGAATCGAATCATATTTACTAGCATTATTTTCTTTTGAAAATAATGTATTATTTGAATATATTTTTGTCAATATAACAACCGATCGAATAAAGTTTTACTTTAAGACCAATTTATTTACTTGTTTTAGTTAAAAAAATATATTATTTATAAGTTTTATAACTTATTAATCAACGTTATTAATATTATTATAGCATGATATACTATATTATTGCATCAGAGTATATATATTATTTGATAATCATTTATACAATAGGAAAAAGATCAAATAAATCTTAGTTATTAAGCAAGTTCTCAATCTTTCTGATTACTTTTACTGAATTCTTTCGAAAAAACTATCTAATCTAATACAAAGTTTTCATAATTCCTATAATGTGTTTGCTTTCCTTTATATTGTTGTTTTGTTGCTACGAGGTGTTCTCGTAAATTTGTAAAGTTACTTATTGAAGCCAACGAAATTAAATAATATTTTTAATTTAAAACAAGTAAATATGTACTTGAATGAAAAGAAAGCTTTATATGTAAATCTTTTTCAGTACTTTGATAAATGTATAATCGAATGTTTTATTCGTAATCTCGGAATAGTACTTTAATAATTATCTAATAATAGCTGAATATAACTATTAGTGTTTTCAATAATGAATAACTTGCTAGATATTCTTTGAAATAGAAAGAATTTACTTGTTAGATATTATTATTAAACTTTATTACATTTTTTCTTTCAATTTATGTTTGTTTTTGTTGTTTTTGTATTTTTTTATTTGAGGTAAATGCTAGTAATTCCCTGCTCTTTTGATAATTGTAATTATTATATATGTACATATGTATGTACTTAATAATGGTGGAAAGATATCGAAATGTCATCCGAAACTTCCCGAAAACATAAAACCTATAATTTGTTTCATCCAAATTTAGCAAATAACAAACACAAGTAATGAAACTTTTAGTTTTAGACACCTTTGCAAAGTACCACTTATTCTACACTTTTAATAACTTGTTTTTATACAATCTCCAAATAAATATTATCCACAAAATTTAGTAGAGAACAAGTTAAATCAAAACTTATACCAAATAAAATTATATTTAAGAATTTAAATTATTAATTATTAAGAATTAATACCATGAATAAAATTATTGTATATTTGAAACATTTTTTAGATATTCTTCTAAATATAATCCATGTATTACATGAAATAGATTATTTTAATTGAAGGGATAATAAATCTATGACTATCGAATTATTATTATTATACATAAGCATTTGCAGGCAAAGCATTACATGATCTTATCCTTATCTGCCATACTCGACTCTACGTACACGGTACTTGTAGTGATTAAAAAAAACACATTCTTTATAATTATTTCTTTGGCTGGCCACTATTTGGTTTCGGTGAAGTCTTCTTAACAAAATCAATCGATGCTGAATTGATGCAATAGCGAAGATGCTTCGGTGGAGGGCCATCATCGAAAACATGACCCATGTGCGCTGAACACTTCGAACAACGCACCTCCGTGCGCACCATTCCTAGCATTTTTGAAATTACTACTATTTTTATTAAAACAAATTCATTCATTATTCATACATAGTATATATAGCAATATTATTATCAGAATTCCATGAATAATATTCATTAGCAATTTAACGCATTTTCCATTTTTTGTATTTGAAATATTTCAATATTGTTGTTGGTTTTTAGTTTTTTTTTTTTTTTTTAAGAAGAAAAGAGCAAAATTTGTAAGAAAACAGGAAAAACCTTGTTAGTTCATTTTCAAGAACAACATTCATACAATCGATCACAGCTAAATACGAACAAAGCAATGAACAGGAACGGGAACAGGAACAGGAAAACACGAAAAACGCATCACAAAGTAAATCTAGTGAAAACACTAGAAGTAAACATCTATTGTACTCTTCAGCGTAAATTGACATTTAACAGTTTTCATCCATTTCTAAGAATTACAGATTGTTTAAATATCTGTCATAAGTTATCTTTACAGTAAAGTGGTACACAAATATTGGTTAAATGAATAGAATTCTCTTCTGGGACAAAGGTTTGAACAGGCGAGTCGATATACTGGAACAGATTAAACATTAATTTAAATTGTTTTTATTTTGTGTTTTGTGAGAAAGCGACCTGCTTAAGAAAACACCTTCACAAACCGACAGACTCTATCAGCGCATGAAACATAGACAGATTATTTGTGAAAGGAAATAATTTAAGCACAAAACAAATAACAAACAAACATATATGTATATACAATAATAAACAAATACATTTGATTGCGTCAAACAAATTCGGTACATATGTAAAACGTCCAAAAGTAAAATATTACATAATCTTTCTGGTAATGAAAATCATTTCGGTAAACAAATTTAAGCATTGGCATTTTGTCAAAATAAAAATAAATCTCAGAATCATTTATTTACATTAATTAAATGTATTAAATGAATGCACAGAACTGCTTTCAGGAAACAGTTTAGGAAGTTTAGAATGATTTCTTTCCTTTAAAGGCATAACAATAAAAATAGTTATTTTAGACAATAGATCAAAAAAGTAATTATAATAAAACTTTAAATTAACCAATCTGAAAAGTGATTACCACGAAATTTAAAAGTATAAAAAGCTACCTACCTACCATTATCAGTTTTGAATAAAGTCAGTGCTGAATAAAGTCGTCCTGTACAGAATCTAATAACATTAAATAATTTTCTTGTCAATAGCTTAGATTATTTTACTCCCAACTATTTATATACGTACATACATGCATCTAAACCAAGCAGTGAATCAACTACTCACCGTTCACAACTAATATTGTAAGATAACAATGCAAAACACTACTTATGTATGCCAAATAGTGATATGTGTAATTGTAATATATGTAATTACCTGGGATACTTGCATCACGATGCAGAGTGACTTTTCCTTTATCCAGCACATCATTGAATGCTGGCCAACCACACCCAGAGTCATATTTGGTGTCAGAGCTAAACAAGTCTTGGTGACAAACAATGCACTGATAGACTCCCTTCTCGTAATGTTTATTATAGCAACCTGCAAATTATATTTGTTGTGACATGACAAATACTTAATCTGGATTTTATTATCTAAACTGACTCACCTGAGAACGGGCGCTCAGTAGCTGCCTCTTGTGTAACTTGATATTGTAGCGGCGTTAGGCGACTTCTCAGTTCATCTTTGCTTATACGCGCAGCTTCAGTTTTGTTTTCCATACTATTCTGTGTTTTTTCTACAGTCTTCTTAATATCTGGAAAGATTTACCTTTTAGTATAAAGTTTGCTCATATTATAAAATCTATTTCTATCTGCATGTATGTGAAATTTTGGTATACACTTAGTGCTAAAGTGACATTAGTTTAAATTTGTTTATGCAGCTTCACACCAATGTATTTTATAAGATGTTTTAGCTTCAGTGTTATGGAATTCCTTAATGTATTATTTTATAATATACATACATATGTACATATTCGTTTTATCCAGAGCTATTTTAATAATTTTTAAAGTATTAAATAAATAATACATACGTACATAAGATAATATATTCATAAGAAAATACAACTGAAATATACTATAATTATTATATGTACATATATACAATTTTTTTGGGTGCGCTAAAAAAATTGGGCAAATTCTACATAAAATATAGTGAATATAAAAACTTGCCTAAACTAACAAAAAATTATAATTAAATGGTTCAGTAAGTCATGAAATTAGAAATTTTACATGCATATATATGTATGTATATAGAGATATACATACATTTATCCATTGTACATCAATGTAAACAAAAAATATCTAAAAATAAACTACTTAATGAAGCCCACGAACAGCTTTTAATAGCCGAAAAAATCAATTTAAAAAATTTTAATATGGAATTCTTGCTTTCAAAAACAATCTAAAAGTAAATACATATAGAGGGGAAGAATATCAGATGGAAGATTGTGTATGTGAATTCACTAGATCTAGTTTTCGTATTCATTGTCCCGCGAGGCTTCATAATGCAAGCAGTTACATTTAACTAATTGTTTAAACTTTAAACCATTACACTTTAAAGCAACGTAACGTTTTCAGCAATGTTTCTTATACGGACGTCAGCAATTTATGATAACAATGTTTTAGGCAGCAAAACACGTCGTCCGCAAATTAGATTTCAGAAATGCTAGTCTTTGGAACCTTCATGGCGTGATGCACAAATGAAATTAATTCGAAGTCAGTGTGTATTAAATTACTCCAGTGTTTTTTAGCCACAAATATATTACTCACCAGAAAAGTTACGCTTATTTGAAGCAACCGTTACAACCACAAAGCTTGCTTTGCAGTTTCCATAAATTGGTCTATATAAAGTTTGTATATTTTGAGTTTCTCTATATGCATTTTTTAAAAACAATTGTTTAAAACTCGAAATACGATTCAATGAAAGTGAAAACATTTTGCTACAAGAGGCAATGCTTAAGGCCAGAACAATAACTACACGCAGTTCCAAAAACTACAAATTGGTTATTTGTCGATTTGCAAATTCTTATGCATTTTCATACTTAAAAAATAATTGTCAAGAGAATGTCAAGCGAAAGCATTGCAACACAACCAATAAATTTGTCATTTGGTTGCGCAGGTGTTGGGAAATTCTATATATTTGCGAAATTAAAAATAATTTCATTTTTGTAAATTTGATATTTTTAGAAATTTATCACACAATTAACGGATTGACTAGCTTATTTAAAGATTTCCCTTTAGTACTCCATTCGACCTCACCTGTCCTTTTTACTATACTGCTTTTGATTTTCTTACCTTGACTTTCAATTTTGTATTAAAATGAAATACCGAAAAAACCCGATGCACTTCAAAACACCACCTCCAATGGAAAAACTAGAAAGAAAACACCGTGCGACCCAAAGATTTCAACACAAATAGTGGACATCAATCGAAAACAGCGATGTTAACTAAATTAACACATTTACCAGTGTTGCCGCTATATTGATTAAAATGTGTCAAAAAAATGTGTCCATTTAAAAATAAATGTTAAGAATAAAAAAGATTATTTTTAAGGTTTAAGTGTAAACACTGATGTTTGCAAAAACATGTATTTAATTGTTAAGTAATATAAATATATACATATGTAATAAAGTCATGTAAATTTGAAAGTAATATAAAATAACAGAAGCACTTAACGTTTCTTAAAGATAATGTAAATGGTGTGATGTAGTAAAAAGTTACTGTTTTTGCTCAAAAATTAGAAACATATTACGGTAGGAACGGTATGACTACTGTATTTTTGAAATATGTAAGTTTCAACATAACAGTTTTTATTATAATTCACGTTATTGAAATTGCATAACATAAAATTTTCGGCATAAATGCAGAATAGCTGCCAAGCTCAGATTTTGTTAATTTTTTTTTTTACCGGTACTTGGGGCCCTCAGGAACGGAAGTGGTTGGTGTTTATATATTTTATAAAAAGATAAAGATAGATATAGATATAAAGATAGACTACCTATTTTATAAAAAGTCGACCGCTAAATAGTTGAAATGGGCATGGCAATGATTTCAGTCGCCGCAATGAGAAAACTATAAGGCTTTCACAGCTGGACCGCTGCACCGATTTTGACGAAATTTTATATGGAGATACTTTGAGCCCTGGGGATGGACATAGGCTACTTTATAAAAAGTCGACCCCTAAATGATTGAAAAGAGCGTGGCAATGATTTTATAAAAAAACTTTACACAAAACCAACAATTTGAATCTCAGTAGTAGCTTTTCGATCCAAATTTATTCAATCTAGGGATATTGGAAATCATCGAGGATTTATGTGTATATTATTTTACAAAAAAGTAACAAACGAAAATACCAAATGATCGGTGATAAAATCTGAAAATTGTATGTTTCATACATATAAACATTAAAACATTAGATACACATATTCACACTATACCATCGCCCACTACTCTACCACGCGCACGAAGTCGCGGGTAACCAGCTAGTAATTAATAAATAGAAAAGGCAGGCAACAAAGGAAAAAATAGCGGGACTTTGAACCGATTGCGACCCATTAGTGAGTTCCATGAAATACTAAGGATACTCATATAAACAGCTAATTTACTAGTTTTGAACTTATAGGCGTTTACACAAAGGTTTAAATGAGCGCATATTTAATGTGTGTGTAAATCGGTCAGCGGTTTTAGTTATAGGGCTTTTTAGGTTGGTGACACAAATCTGCATGCCTTCAATGTAAATTCGCTCTTAGAAAACAGCTGAGTTTGTGGTCCTATTATTATATTATTATTAGAAGATTATTTCGTTTTTTAAAGTAACTTAAGCAAATGGATGCTAATATAAGAAATGTAATTTAATGGTTTTCTATCAAACAAAAACATAAAAAAACAATTTTAATGTGTTGTTTTACAGTTGAAGGATTTTCTCTTATTATACAATAAAGTGACTGAAATCTGCTATAACCGCTGCGTTGATAATTTTTACCAACGTGATTTGGGTGACGATGAGGTTACACACCGCACTAAATTTTCAAAAAATTAGAATTAAAACTTATATTTTTCAGAATTCATGCATTAATAACTGTGTTACGAAATTCGCACGTTTTAATCAAAATATGATGAGAGTTTATGTAGAGGTGCAGACAGAAATTAACAAGAAGCGCATGTTAGAAATGCAGGAGAACCAGAAAAAATTAGAAGCTGAAGCAGCTGCTCAGAAAACAGTTGAAACGAAAATTACAGCCAACACGATAGCCTCATAACCATTATAGATAGCTATAGTTGTTAAATATCTATAAATATATACTGTAGATATAAGAGTTATATAATAGAAAAAAATCGACGGGGACTTTATATGATTACTTTTTCCAACTTTTATTCAACCAAATTCTGTTTACAAATGTCACGAATTTGCATAACTGTGTTGGTCGGCTTACCGGCTGCAAGTAAAACCACATTTTGCCAAAATCTTCTTAGTTTAGCTAAGCTGCCATTTAATGTTACACATGTTTGTTTTGACGATTTATTTCCATTCAAGTTTGATCATACTCCCCGGGGAGAAACAACATCCGAATTTAGTTATAAAGCAGAACGCTCAAACATCTTGGCTTTAATTCAATCCATTGTCAGTAGCATAAGTCTCGAAAATATTATTCAGTCACCCAATGATAACTACAAAATCCCCACAAGCTTTCACAACACCACAGATTACGTTATATTATTTGATGATAATAATTATTACACTAGCATGCGTTACAAAATTTACCAAATGTGCCAAAGAAATCAAATTTACTTTTCTCAAATATACTTTCCAGTTGATTTGGCGCTGTCATTCGAAAGAAATTCTCTTCGAGGTATATGTGCACAGGTTCCACAAAGTATAATAAAGCAAATGGAAGCACGCTTTGAAAAACCAAATTCAGCGGAATATTTTTGGGAGTCCGACACATTTGAATTTGAGAACGGAAAAGATTTCACCATTCAAACTGCAAACTTTTTAAGTTTTATTGTTAACATTCTTCAGCGCCCAATACCACATTCATACATACCTAATTCCTCAATCGAAAAACAACACACTTGTTCACCTGTACATAAGTTGGATGTGTTGCTGCGACGTCGAATAAAAGAAATTCTGGAGAAATCGAAAGTAAGCGCAGCAGTTAAAAAATTTGAAGCCGAGCGATTAAATAAAAAACGCAAAGAAATTTTACACAATTACAGCAAGTGTCCGGAAAAGGAGATCTTAAGTTTTTTCGAAAAGTTATATTGATGATTCAAATATTCTCTCGCCAGTAATTTTAATTCAATATTGTTCATAATTAAGATATGTACATTAAGGTGGACCTTATTTTTCGACCCTAACATTTTTACCACGCTTTAAACTTGTACTATTTCATAAAAAAGTAATTTGTACAAAATTTCAGATCGATTTGACGTCGGGAAGACGTAGCACATCGAACACCAAGTCTTGAAATAGAAATAATTGTGTTTCTATATTTATATAGAAATAGTTTTTGAGAAAATTCATGCCAAAGTTAAAATTTGGAATTAAAATTCCGAAAAAAGTTTTTGTTCGCACTTTGCTTTTAAATACGGTATTAAGTATAAATATTTTTTGGACCATAAAATTCTCTAATCAATTCTAGAGAGAATGCTTCAAACCGGAGGGATCTATGTTTTGTAGTTTCCTAGAAGCATACTTTCCTTTCAAATACCAATTTTTTGGATACTTGTGTTTTATTACTGGTGCAAAAATAGTATGAAAGAAGACTGCTCTGCGCAAGGAGTTTAGATCGTAATTTTCACTTTTCTCGGAAACTACAAAACATAGATCCTTCCGGTTTGAACCTTTCTCTCTATAATTGATTAGAGAATTTTATGGTCGGACAAAAATTTATACTTAATACCGTATTTTAACTAAAAAATTGCGATCAAATATTTTTTTTTTTGAATTTTTATTCCAAATTTTTACTTTGGCATTAATTGTCTCAAAAACTGTTTGATGTCGGAACATAATTTAAAAAGGATGTTAAGAGGCCGATATTTGGCTTTCAAACCCAATAAGCGAAAGTGATCCAGATATCGCCGTTATTTTTTAATATTTTTCTTCGGTTTTTAGTCGAGTTTTTAGAAAATGGCCCCTCCCGCCTAAAGGGGTGGAAATGCACCACCCTCCCATACGATTTTTTTCTTGTTTCGACCCAACCTACATACCCTAGCCTTTTGCCTCCTCTTATGCGAAACATCCTGTATAACTAAAAAAAGGGAAACTCACAATAAGATGCATAAAATTTAATATCTATAATTTACAAAATGCGGGTATTAGTTAATTATTATGCTGAAAAAACTATACTGTATCACTAATATTATGCATATTCTTGAATATGAAGAACATTTAACCATTATTAAAAATGTTTGCTTCATTCCTTTTCGTTGATACAAACTTCCCATTTTTTGCAAGTTTCATATGAATGTGCCACGTCTTTCTGTTATCCGATCAACTTTATATTTTACAGAAATTATTTCTTTATCCAATGGAACAATTTTAGGGGGCGGCTTAAAAGAATGCTGCAAAAAAATTTCGCCCAGTATAACTAAGGTCCACCCTAATGTACATAGATTTTACCAGGCACTGTTTACAATTAAGACTAAAATATATAGTCAAAATATATGGTCGCGCTAAAAATTTCTTATTTTCCGTATATTTAACAGAGATCATGCATTTGGATTTATGGCAACATTTTTGATTTATTCTCATTAGTTTAATTTATAATTGAATTATTAATTTAATTATTCATTTTACATAAGTAATTCGCACCGTTTGTTATAGCTAAATGGAGAGGTTTTTTACCTTTATCCTTAGAATATTGATTGCTTATATACGATTGGATCACATAGATTGGTTTATAAGTCACCAGGCTATTTTGAGCATGCTATTTTAAGCAATGCATCACCATTATTTATTAAAAAAGAAATTTACAATATTTCTAATTTGTGAAGTAAATAAAACAGAATTTTTTAAGAGGTTTTTTTATTTTATTCAATAAGTAATATCAATTTAGTAATGCTAATTGCACTTCAGAACAAAAATAAAATGTATGAAACAGGAAAACATTAGAAAAGTTAACTTTGCGATACACTTATGACCGCTGAAATATTACAAGAGTTATTGATTACATAGTAGTCTTTAACATTCAGATATACATATAGATGTCTTCTATATACAGACATGGTTTAATATATTAATAAATTATCAACTTTAGTTGGTTAAATGCTTTTGTTACTTTAATATAAAATCAGATACAAATATGTATATATAATACAAATGTTGAATTTTTTTTAAGATGTATTTATTGTGTTGAAATCGCATTCACTAAGAGATTTGAAAGTTGTTATTGAGTTACTTACAAACTGGGCGATATGAATACTCATTATCATCTACGTCCATAATATGTAACAACGATGAACATACATTATATTTGGCGTATATTTGTGTAATGAATGAAAGTTTAATCCTAAAATATCGATCATTTATTTAATTTTTCAAGATTTCTTAAAAATGGCAACATTCAGGAAAGTATTTCGTGTCTCAATAAAAATTGCGATTAAAAACTTAAGATATACGTTCATGAGCAGTAATTCGGAGTAGATTACGTATGATCTCTAATTTGCCGAAGATTAGTAGAACTAATTAGAAAATTCGAAATTCGTTATATAAAAGGAAGCGAAATTACCATACTACGATGTGATACAATATAAATGTGATGTTTTTATTATTCTTTAATTGCACTCTGCTGCTAGCTAAATCTTGTTCCTTACAGTTCAGTTACACACACATATTTATATCTTTTATAACTCTCAGTAAGTTAGGCCAAAGACTACAAGACTGGAAACTCTTTCTTCGCTTTGAATGTGTTGGTGAAATCATTTTGTGACGGTGTGGTAACAAACCAAAACGGTTTACGTTTTCAGTTATCTTGCTTTATAATAGCCGCTTTTTGCTTGTAACAAACAATTTCACCATAAAATTCACATACACTGTACGTGAGCACGCTGACGGACATTTTTGAGCTCGCTCACGAAATCAGAGGAGTTTCCAGTCTTGTAGTCTTTGGGTTAGGCTGGTTGTCAATATTGTTTTTGTTAACGTTTACTACACAACGATTTTGTAAAATATGCAATTTTAGATTCAGATCAACGCTCATTAATAGGTATTAGATTTTGATTTTATAAATACATATAATATATAACTGCGAACCGTTCCATTTATATATCCGTGATTATAAGATAATAAATGCAATTTTTTAAGGAAATTTTCGCGGCAGTTGTGAACTGTCTTTGAAACGCATTTCACAAAATTGTGCGAATTATTTACTGAGATTCAACCCGTCATTTGTGAACGAATAACCAATCTGGATAGGAATGGCTGATATAAGTTATACAAAAACACGGCTAGGCGAATGTGTTTTTAGCGCCAAAATGATTACAACTATTTCTGAATGAAATTATACATTTCCATTTTGAACCGACATATAAATTTGGCATGAAATATGTTTGGAAATGATTTTTAAGCAGAAAAGGTTGTGTACAAAATGAGTGCTAAAGAACAAAGTAATATATAGAGAGTAAAAAAAGATCGTTACTAATTTTATAAAAAAAAAGTTTTCTTCAAAGCAGCACTTTCGTGGTACATTGAGTGCACGTTAATTAATACTCAAGAACTAGTAAGTTGAGTCAAACTAACCAGTGCTGTTTTGATTAATAAAAACCCCATTGATGTTATAATACTACGCCATGTGGCGCTGACATTGGCACGGAAGGACCTCCACAAACCGGCGCTAATTGTTTGTCTCACGCTGCCCAACGAGATTTTTGTAAATCGATTTGGCCCTCCAAAGTCTTTGCCAAATAAATAACAAACAATTGTATCAGTGCGATTCCCAGAGCAATTCCTGCAATGGCATACAGATTGCGTTCAGCCCAGACTCGTACAATTTCAATACAGCCGCTGGTCCATATGCGCTTGCTAGCTGAGGCAACTGAATGCTCTTGGACATCATAGCCACACATAATGTTGACGAGACCAGAGCTGATGTCGGTAGCATTGATGCAGCAGCTATATGGTACACCACACTTCTCTACACTAGGGGAGGAACAATTGAAGTATTCATTTTTGCCTACAAAATATAGCAATAACAAATGGATATGAATAAAAATTAGTCATTACATTTACATTAATTACATCTTTAATTAAAGAAAGAAAAATAAACCTAAAATATGAACTTACTCCAATCCTGGTAACCCGCGTTGCTAAGACCGCAACACTTGAACTCTTGCTGTGCGAAATCAATGAAATTCTGTAAATCTGGATCGTCACGATACGAATGAATTATTTTGTCCGTAAATTTTTCCTCCAAAAATGAATTCATATTTTGTGGGAACACAAATCCCATTATAGCTATGGCCATTTCCAGTAAGAAAAAGAGCAACAAGCACATTGAGTAAAATTTCAAGAGACAAGTATTTTCACGGAGTGCTCCTAAGCAACCTGCAAAACTGACCACAAATATTACCACGCCAGCGATCATCATAACTAGCGATATGTTCAGAATAACATCATAGAATGTTTCCAGACGCACCCATCCCGTTGCTTCCCATTTATCCATGAAAGCATAGAGACCAATGCCCAGCAGAAGGCCACCGAAAAGCCAGAATATGAAGTTTAACATAAATATCATATACTTTACGCACGAACTGACGTACGTGAAGTTTTGGGAGATCCTCGGATGCATATCTCGGACTTCAATGCCACAATATCCACCGCCGTGACGATAATTACTCATCCCTTGTCCTCTGTAGCTAGTGTCTAGATATCTTGTGGGTAGGTACAGTAAATTCAACAAATATGTCACTGGCGTCCCGAAAAAAGGTCGTTCACTATTAGTTCTATGGTTTCCTTGTTCTCAAATGGAATTGGATGGTGAAAAAAGATTATCCTCCAATACCACCCACATATTTGGCCATGATATTTTTCCAGAAAACATATGTCCACTACCTTAATTCACAAAATAACTTCTCTTTAATATATATAAAATTTTCTAAATATAAAATTATTAACACGACATATAATTTAGATTGACTTGAATTTTCATTATAAATTTTTATCGAATTTTTCAGGAATTTGTAACAAATCTAGATCGAAAACGACACTCATCTGTTTAGTCCACGAATTGAGAAAACGTCAAATCGAAATATGGTTGGCAACACTCATTATGACGACCACATTAAGTAGCTTTCACAAACATATCATTACAAACAGACACTAAGGGTATTCATATAAACTCGTATAATACCCTTAAAGTTTTTAAACCATTCAATATAGCAACGCAGAGAGTGTTAACTGCGGCTTGTACGAAGTTAATATATCCTACACACGTATGCGTGGCAATGGGCTTAATTTTAGGGAACAAATGCAGAACAGCTGCCAAGCTCAGATTTTTTTACCGTTATTTGAGACCGTTATAACCGGATGTGGCTATCTTTTTTCGGGGGCTGGTCAGCCATCTAGGATTTATGACCGTTTGAGGGTCAAATAAATGGTACTAATAAAAGACACTTATTTCATAAACTAAGTAAGCTAGCGGGACAAACGAAGTACTTTTGGTAAGGTATTTTTAATACCTTTCATTTATGTCATACACATTTTTAACCATAACATGCCTGTGAAGGAGTTATATTGATTTTTAGAAAAATGTGACAAGTTGACCTTGAATCAACAATTTTTTTCTTCCAAACGGACACATTAAGGCATAAAACAAATTACAGTTATGGAAAGCTTGTTCTTCTACCTTTAAAATGGTATATAATATATTATACTTACTATTGTATTACAATACTTTAGCTGTGGTACAAAATCTGATCTTGGCAGCTATTCTGCATTTATGCCAATTTTAGTAGTACCTGCGCGTTTCTAATGAACTGTATTCTTCGTCACATAAATGACACTTACCCAGATCTCTATATAGGTTATAGCGATATTTAAAGATTTCCCCCTTTTTTGAAATGTATCCAACTTTACTCATTCAAAAAACCTCAAAATATAATATGGAAAAGCTATTTTGCATGGAGACCTGTAAGTTCCTTAACAAAAGGCAATGAATGATCTTTTTTTCGGTAGGTGTACTATGGTACCTAAATAAGTGCGTCGTGCGTTGCGTTTCTCTCAAAATGAAATTGGAACACGCAGCCTTATGGAAGTGGCTGAAATAAGAAAAGCACTGACGGAGACCACTTTCCAATTTTGACATGCGCTCCGAAGTGAAGTTGGCGGCAGATGTCAAAAAACTGTTCATGAGCGTGTGAATGTGTAAAAACTTTTACAGCCTTATGCCTTGAACACATAGAAAATACCACGACGAATATTTCGGTGCGTATTACGTTTATTATTTAATCAAACATTTTGTCCAGCGCAAATCGCTATGTGAAATTTTCTTATCGAACTTCAAATCTACGTACGTAACTTAATTCACATATGGTATAAAATAATACGCCTGAAAAATTAAATAATGAAAGATAAAATTGTAATGCATTTAATTAATTTTATGCAATTAATATAGAAAAACCTTTTCTTATTCGAAAAATAAACAGCTCAATGTATTGGTACTTTGTTCTTCAAATTTATATATTTTATCCATTTTTTTGATTACAGTTACTTTTTAATTAATTATCTTCAAAAAAAAAAAATTATCTTCAAAATTTTATTTTAAAAAAATGTAAATTAGTCTAATAAATCAAATTAGAAGTTGTTTTCGTTTGTTAGTATCGGGTATTTATAAATACATAATATATATTATAATATATTATTTATTTATCGCGTAAATTTAATACAGATCTTATCGTTATTTAAAAATATTAAATTATTTTTAGTTTAACTCCAGGTTAAACGTACATAGAATTAAATTCAGTTACATTATTAATTTAATTAATAAAATGTTATAGATACAAATTTTATAAAAATGTATAAACATGTAATACAATAAAATAAAAATGAAATTAAAAATAAAAATAATGAAGATAGTGCAAAAATGTTATTTATTTAAGGAAATTGAATGTGATTTATTTTATAAATCAATTCAATTTAAATATAATGGAAAATTATATGATTGATGTCTGATGTTGTTGTTGTGTCGGTTCAAATCGCGCAGAAAGAATTTAATTTTGTTCGATCTTTGTTGTTTTGTTATGTTAAATTATTAAAGATATACAAAGGACGAATACGTAAGGATTAAAAACTTTTCTTTCAATATTTGATTATATGTACACTCGCCATACCGTGAACTAATGAAAACCTATATTGTTAACGAGTACAAGGCTGTTCACGCTAGGGATTTCGATGAAGAGTTATGTTAATTCATTTACATTTAAATTATTTGCCTGTTTCTTGGGTGTAGTTTTCTCTAATAATACACGCTCTTGAGAAATATGTACGCAGATATTAGAGTGATAGTGCGATGGTTTCCCTGAAAAGAAAAGATGAGGGAGAAGAATAATAATAAAGTTCCGATAAATATTAATATTGTGTATTCGTATATATAATATATAGATTTATATGTTAATATTTGAGAAATATTATTAATACATATTTGAAAGCTCTATTATATTAATATTTGAGAAATAAAGTATTCATTAAAACAATTCAAATACCTGCCTCTACTGTCAGTTATTAAACATGCCACGACTTTTCATTTTGAAAATTACCAGCTCGAAAGCAAACACTAAAGATGCACACAGAAGTCCCAGCACGAAGACCAAACCAATCGACTTGAACTCCTCGAAACTCATAGCTGACTGCTCACGAGGAACGACGCTCAAGTCGGCGTGCAGATTGTGTTCCAACTGCACCAATTCGTTTAAAGCTTTACTCTTCCAGTACTGTAACAGGCCGAATTCGTGCACCTGCTTTATGGCCCTGTCCAAAATTTCGCCATAGATTGAATTCGCGGGCAACACGAAGATCAAGTGACTGTTCTTCTCGAAGCACATTTCTTCGGAGGAGAAACGAAACAGTTTGCGAGACATGCGTTCCTGTCGCGCCTTCCATATGGGGCAGTCGGTACTTAACATCGGGAGGTATAAGCATACGAGGTATTCAAGGCTTGACGCATCTCGAGGAAATCAGTGAACGGATCGGCTATGGAGAACATTGAGGCGGACTGATTGATTGCCGACAGATTAAGAATAGGGTAAAATTGTGCCGGGATCATCAGCTTCGTGGTGGATTGCTGCAAGTCGTCGAAAGTTTTGATCGTTGGTTGCAATGGAGGGTTTGTCGTGTATGATTGTAGATACACTCCATAAATGGTGTTTAAAGCTAGGCCCGCTAAGAACATCAGGATCACGGTGAATTTGATGAAGAAGTTGGGCTTTTTCATGGCAAAGGGACAACTTAGACCCAAAACTCCACGGAAAGCCTTCTCGTTAAACAAGATGTCCAACTTGCTGAAGCGACAGTTGGCACGATGACGCGAACGCCGGAGGACGAGGCTAATCAATACGGAAAACAACAACTGCATGAAAAGCGTTATTAGAACCAAGTTCCTGATGAGGTACAGGTAGATCAGGGTAATTGGATATTCTTTTTCCACATCGACGTCATTTTATTTTTTTCTCGTCTCCCATAAGAGGCCGTGTAATTTCGATAGTTCGCACCGAAATATTCGTCGTGCGATTTTCTATGTGTTCAAGGCATTATAATGTAAACAGTTTGAAAACGAAAACACAAATGAAAACGAAAACGAAACGAGCCAAACTAGTATAATAGAAGCTTTTCGTTCGTATAGCAGACTTTCGTTGTATTGCAGATAGAAAATGTTGCCATGTAAACAATATTTGAGGCATAAGTAATTTTTAGAAACGCAAACATTTCGGGTGAAATTCAGTGCAAAAGCGTGTCGGCAACATTATACGCATACAAATTCGACACATACAACTCGACAACTTGCAAAACTCAAACAATTTTACACTAGACAATAGCCTTCTTGCTTTCGCGTGGTTTGTCGACTTTTTTCCTGGAAACTGCCGATCCATTATACCACACGTACCTGATAAAATCTGCAAAGCATGTAAAAATACCAACAACAAGCATTTTTTGCGTTTAGTGGATTTTACTCGAGTTTTGTTATGCCCACAGCCTTATAATGTAAAAAGTTTCAAAACGTAGACGAAAACGAAACATATGTTTTTCATGAGTTTTGTTTTGTGCTTTTCGTCATTTTTCGTTTGTTTGACAACTCGGTGGCAAAGTACGAAAGCAAAATGCAGCAAACTTTTTTCTCGATCTTCATAAGAGCCCGTGTAGTTTTGACAGTTAAAAAATGAATTTGCGTCTTGCGTCCCTGATCACTCTTGCTTGGTTGTATATTATCGAAAGCTATTATAGCATTTGATATTATCCTTGTACGTGCTTCATACATTTTTTATATTAACAGCCTTATAAACTAAAACGACTCGTAAACGTAAACGCAAACTCAAACTGAAACTGAAACTCAAACTCAACTAAGCCAAACTTCGATAATGTAAGCTTTTCGAGCCGACATTTGCGTTTACGTTTAAGTTTGCAGAGCGCCATTGTTTGCAGACAGAAATGTGATGCCATATGTACAATATTTTAGGGAATTTTCTAGAGAATTTTTAAAAATCCAAAGATTTGGTGCATGAATTTGTGAGAATCACAGAGAAAGGTCGCGGTGGTGGTGTCGCGACAATCTGGCATTTATATGTTGATGTTTCTTGTGTTATTATTGTGGAAATTATTTGTGAATTAATTACGTTTAATTTTCACACAGAACTGTAATTAAAATTGTATAATAACATTGAAATAATATATTCAGCAGAATATTGCAGCAACACGTGTATTCACCATGTCTTTTCACTAAAAAATCACTTTTCATATAAACATTTATTTCTTTATATCTTTAATGCCTTTATAAACGATGCGTTGCGTTTAACTTTATCGATTTAATACATACTTTCTCATTTTGTATGCAAAATAGTAATTATAATAACCCACAATTACACTAAACGGTAGCCTCTTTGCTTGCGTCTGGTTGAACATGTTTTTCTCTGGAAATTTGGCTTCCATTATACCCGTTTCGTAAACGCAAGGCTGCAAAGCATGTGAAAATACTAACAACAAACTTTCTTAGCGCGTGGTGTATTTCATTCGTCATCGTTTATCCTCCGTCTGTCAAAAGAACGAAAAACTACGAAAAGCACAAAACAAAACGGGTGTTAAACTGAAAAAGCGTTTATCGTTTATAAGGGCGTTAATGTCTTATTTTTATTTATAAATTATAATACGTAATATAACGATAAAATAAACTTTCAGAAAATATCAAAAGCAAGTATAAGCCGCTGTATAAATAATTAAATAAAGTATTAATGTTTATTATTTTATTACCCAAGGGATACATATCCAGTTGGTGAGAATAATCCGTAAAGTTATAAACAAACTATAAACATAATCAACATAGTTGAACATTGTAATAAAACCAACCATTCCCACCATCTTTGAACCCAAGGCAATATTATTTATTTGAACCACAAGTATTATCTCTGCTACAAGTTAATACTGCTTCATGCTCGCCGTTTTAAACGAAATCACAATCAATTTTTTAGTTGTACATTGTATGCCAACATTAAAAAAATCTGCTTATAGAAATTGCTGTGCGCTGATAAGGAATCACATTAACCATTTATGATGGTAATCGTGGTGGTAATGGTTAAGAATAAAATTTGCTAGCTGTATGCTAGTTAATCTTGGCGTAACAGCAACAAAAAAAGTAGACTGATCATATTAATAGCCTGCAATAGTTTTTGAGTGAGCAACTACTATAGAAATTCAGTTTATCGGTTTTTGATTTGATGAGATTACGATTTGATATGAATTTTTTAGTACGTTTTGTTATATTTTGTTTCGACCCACTTGGTATATTCCGGAAATTGTTTGTTCGTCCTGCCGTCAATGTTGGTGTTAGAGCGTTTGGTAATTTTAAAGCCAAAGCGGACGAAAAGCTTGTTACTATCAAGGAACTAGTGCTACGCTTGGGTTTGGTATCGTTTGCAGTGGTACTTATCATATGGACTGCTGGTTTCATGTATGCATGCTTTTACTACGCATATATGCCATCTATATCCCACACTAGGCCAGTGCATGTTCAGTTCAAGTAAGGAAACATATTTTACAAATTAAAGTGTAAAAGAGTGTAATTTTGAAATTTATAGAGCTTGTGTGGATACCAGCGTTCCTTGTTCCTTTCCTCATGCGCATGTGTCTCTAACCAAAAAACAACAACTTCTAATGGTGGGCCAAGCATACAAAGTAATTGTAAACATTGAAATGCCAGAATCGCCACAAAATCTTGAGCTTGGAATGTTTATGATTTGCGCTGAAATGCGCGACCAAGAATCGATGTTGCGCGGTCATTCCTGTCGTTCTGCTATGATGCGTTATCGTTCACCACTCATACGCACGATATCCACCTGGGCGATGATTCCCCTTTTCGTATTAGGTTTAAAAGAAGAATTCCAGCCAGTTGTAGTTGAGATATTCTCACGTTATTTTGAGGAACGACAGCATCCTATAACCGATGTTTATGTGGAAATACAATCGCAAAAGATTCAATTCTACACAGTTACCTTGCATATTGTGGCGAATTTTACCGGATTGCGGTACATCATGTTCAATTGGCCGATTTTATCAGCGATTGTGGGTGCGTTTATATGTCGTTGAAATGGTAATTCTGTTTTGTTCCTTCTGACTTTTCTCTAATAAATTTTTGCAGGAATCAGCACGAATTTATTCTTCATTTTGGTGATTTTTATCTTGAGTTGGTATCACTGGTCTGATACCACTTGGTTGCACAATATTCAGCAGAAATACGTGCGCATAACCGACACTATTCAGACCAAAGCCAGCAAGGCGATAGAGTCCACTTCGTCCGGGTTTCAGGACAGTGAGGAGTTAGGATTTCTGGATGAGAAATTCAACAGCTCAGAAATCGATGACATAAGTGGCGGCAGTATCAAAAAGGACATAAAATTAGCCGTAGATTTGGAACCGCCGGAAGAGCATAGACTTAAACTTCGTAAAAGAACATCACAAAGAAAGGCGACATAGTTATGTATATGCACAATAAGTTTACAGTTAAAATTATACATATATTGCATATTATAGTATGTATGTATATAGTTTAGAGGGATTAACCGGATTAACCTTTTTTATTTATAAAAAACTATATTCAGTTTAAAAACGTAAACAGAAAAACAAATCTATTTTTTAATTATAGAACTTTTCTATACATATGTACTTTATTTCATAAAAAGATCAAAAATTATAGAGAAGTATTTACAGGATTAAGCAGTTTTGTTTATAAAGCTTACAGCTGAACTGACAGAAATAAATTAAGAATATCTTGACGTCCTCATTGGATATTGACCACACTACGAATGCTTTCGCCTGCGTGCATTAAATCGAATGCCACGTTTATTTCACTAAAGTTCATGGTGTGCGTTATGAATTCATCGACCATTAGTTCCTTCTGCATGTATTCATGCACCAGTTTAGGCACATCCGTTACACTTTTCCATCCACCAAATGAACATCCCTTCCATGTACGGCCCACAACAAGTTGAAATGGCCGTGTGCTTATTTCCTGTCCAGCAGCCGCTACACCAATGATAACAGATGTTCCCCACCCTTTGTGTGTCGATTCAAGCGCAGAACGCATGGTATTTACATTCCCAATACACTCGAATGTGTAATCAAAGCCACCATTAGTAAGATCGATGAGATAATTTTGTAAGGGGCCCTTCTCTGCGACATCCTTCGGATTGACAAAATGGGTAACGCCGAATTTTTTTCCAAATTCGTATTTGCTTGGATTAATATCTATGCCGTAAATTTTTGAAGCACCGGCGCGTTTGCACCCCATTGCAGTAGCTAAGCCTACTGCACCAAGTCCCCAAACCGCACAAACACTGCCAGGTTCAACCTAGCGTATATATCATGTAATTTTGTAATGTGGCAAATAGAAAAAAATAAACATCCCACTTACCTTTGCGGTATTCAGAGCAGCGCCATAGCCTGTTGATATGCCACAACCTAGCAAACACACCTTCTCAAGTGGAGCTTTGTCGTCAATCTAATCAAAGCATAAGCAGTGAAGAAAACACGAAATTTATACTTAGCTCCTAACATACCTTACACAATGAAATATCAGCGACCACTGTGTACTCGGAGAATGTTGAACAACCCATGAAGTGAAATACTTTCTTTCCCTTGCATGAGAACCGAGTGGTACCATCAGGCATAAGTCCTTTACCCTGAGTCACACGAATTTTCTGGCAAAGATTCGTCTTCTTACTTTTGCAGAATTTGCATTCTTGACATTGTGGAATATATAGTGGAATAACATGATCTCCCGGCTGAAATCCCGTCACACCCTCCCCGACGCTTTCGACAATACCGGCACCTTCGTGACCTAATATTAAATGTAACTAATATTGTAATTTATTACAATGTACAATGTAATTTACCTAATATTACTGGAAAAACGCCCTCAGGGTCGTGGCCACCCAAAGTGTATGCATCAGTGTGGCACACACCCGTGGCAATTATTTTGATTCGCACCTCATTTTGCTTCGGTGGAAATACTTCAACGTCCTCAATAACGAGCCGCGTTTTTGCATCCCATGCAACTGCAGCTTTGCAGGTGATAACCTTGTCATTAGCATAAAAGGGGTCAATGGAAATGAAGGTTTATTTACTTTATGTCAATTGAAAAAACATACTTGGCCTTTAGTGGATGACATTGCCGCACTAAATTCAACTGTAGTATTGTCTGCTGTCCAGAGATAAAGGTGCTATATATAGACTCGTGTTTCTTCAATTTCACTGTTTATAGCAATTTTGACTAGAAAATGAAACCTTTCTCCAGCGGTGAAAGTGAGACGACACACTTTTTCACAATCTTCACGATTCTTTGTTCTTTTCAAAGACCTTGCGTTGGTTGGGACATACTGTGGTACCTAAATTAGTGCGTCTTGATGACGTTGATCACTGCGTCTTAAAAAACACGATACGCTATATCTAAATAACAGCGTTGCGTCAACATATGTTTAGACAAAAAGTTTTTAAGCATTCCAGGGACATGAACATTGTTTTAACATCTGTCGCCAACGTATCGCATACCAAAATTGAAAATTCGAAGTGCCCTCCGTCATTGCGTTGCTTATTTCAGCCACTTCCATAAGACTGCGTGTTCAAATTTCATTTTGACAGCAACGCAACGCACGACGCACTTATTTACCTTAGATAGGAATACCAGAAATTTTGACATCCGATGAAATTTTTAAATTTCGCACAAGTTGTACATTCGCTGGAAATTTTTAAGTAACATAAGTTATAATTGTAATATACTAAATGGAAACTTAAAATATTTATTGGAAAGAGCCATAATGATAGATTTAAATATTTCAATAAAATATTAAACTTTTAAAAATGATAAAAATAAATATAAGAATAAAGAATATACCAAAAATGATATATTCGAAAATATATAAATTATAAATAAATTTACAATATTTACAATATATTAATTTGATTAATATTAAATGAAAAGTCTATGCTGTCTATATATAAATAGGCCACACGAAAAGGTTTCCATCCCTCTAGCGTCTGCTCTATTTATTCAAGTTCAATGGAACATATACCGAAATGGGGAAAAGAAATTTTATCTGCATTAAAAGATATCAGGTATTGCGTCTTAATAAACATTGTTTATTAACATATGCTGAGATTTCTCGTGTGCATTCGAAGACGATTTGGTTGAGCTGCTCATTTTCAATTCATATGAGTCGCCCTATACAAAAATTTAGAGAATGTAATTGTTTAACAGTTCTATACCTTGCTATCCTGACGTCGGTTCTGATTATCTTTGATTTGAATGACAGTTCATAGTTGATCTTTGCATTATTAAAATATCATAGGAAAATTTTTGAAGAACACACGCTAAATGGAGGACCAGGGAATCGATACCATTTATGGCGGTTGTGAAGGACCAGATGCCATGTACGTAAAACTTTTATCTTCAGATGGACACGCATTCATAGTAAAGAGGGAACACGCACTCACATCCGGCACCATTAAGGCAATGTTATCTGGTCCTGGCCAATTTGCGGAAAACGAAGCCAATGAAGTGCACTTCCGTGAAATACCTTCCCATGTTCTTCAAAAGGTTTGCATGTATTTCACATATAAAGTGCGTTATACGAACAGTTCAACTGAGATTCCCGAGTTCCCAATTGCTCCAGAAATTGCCTTGGAGCTACTAATGGCTGCTAATTTCTTAGACTGCTAAAAATGTGCTGACACTGGTTTCGTGAACAGAGTACATAAAAGGGTGTATGAATATAAATTTAATTAAACGGTTTTCAAATAAATTATTTATTCCTTTTATTAAAATTTAGAGTCCCTACATATTTTTATATTTAATATTTGTTTTTGATAAATAAGTATAACTAGTGAATTGGACGGAAAGATATGGAAACTCTTACTGCTTTATTGGTTTTCAAATATTTGTAAGTCATACACATGTTAAAAGACAGCTCAGAAAGAAAAGAATTTAAATTTAATTCATTAAACAAGTTTTACCTGAGTTAGAAATAGTCCTGTGTTCTATGAGGTGAAGATAGATGGAAAATAGACGAGTCACAAGTAAAGAATGTCCATCACATTGGAAGTAGATAGATTTTCTAATGCACAGCAGACCTTTCAATATCCGTAGTAACTAAATTTTGAAATTCTATCGTAGCTTGCAAATAAGCTGAATATTTTCTACTGAATCAAGTTAATATTTTCAACTATTAGTATATGAATACTTTTTTATTAAATAGTCGATTAAAATTGTAAAATGAATATTTATGTATAAATTTCGATTACAGTTATTGAATATTCAGATAAAATATATTTTGCGTAGAAATGTATTTCAGTTGATAAGAGTACTCAGGGGAAAAAGCAGAATTTGGAAGTTTTATCAAATACATTCATGATTATAGACTTAAACATTATATTATATTAAACACTATAAAAAACGTATAGCCAAATTGAGATTCTCCTCAGATTTATAACAAAATCGCTCGTGAGGAGGATGCGAAGGAAGGAAGCGAATCCTCTAGGTAGATAAAATGACTTTAGGGTTGAGTAGCCTGCGGATTATTAGTTGTTGCAATGGGAACATTTGTCGATAGCGGTGGCGCAGTTAAAGGCGGCACTGATGGCACTGCATTTGGATTCGGCTGCTGCGTGAGTGATGTTGAGAGGGAAGGAGTTCCAATATCCCCTACTGATGAGCCTGATGCTGATGTTGACGGAGATGTTGTGTCTATGAGGAGTTTGTCAAAATTAACAGTATGGTTTAATTTATTTTATATGCTATACCCATTGCTGTTGGGGGCTGTTGGGCACCTACACCAACTGGCGCTGTGGATGGAGCTTGTTGAGACGTAGCTCCTGCTGGACCTGGTGGAACGCTGTTTGTTGTACCACCTGCCGATGGAGGCATTTGAGTACCTCCCACGGCGGGAGCTGAACCTGCTGGTAGTGCCAGATTAGTTCCCGATCCGCCGGATGGACCACTGGTACCACTTTGCCATTGCTGTTCCTGTTGTAAACGGTGATGTGCTTGTTGTCTTGCTCGGAATTCAGCTGCCTTCAGTTGTTCCAAATGGAACTGCTGACGTTCTGTAATCAATTGCTGTCGCTGATATTCTAAACCTTCACGTTCACGTTCCATTGTGGTTTCAAGTTCTTCGAAGTGGCGTAATTTTATTTCCAACTTCTTCATCTGTGTCTCAACCAATAGCGCAACTAGTGACTTTATTTTACGCTCTTCCAAAGCAGCCAAATGTTTGGCCTTTACAGCTGCTGATGCCAAAGCAGCCGCTGCGGCGGTTTGGACATTCGCTTCATTAAATCCTTGTTTATTTCTTTCATTATCCTTGCTTGCACTACAGTCGCTATCACCGAGGTCTTCGGATTTGATCTCTTTGTCGTCTGCAGTAGAAGAAGTTGTTTTATTTGATTTTGTTTTTTCATTTGATTCGCTGTCAGCCTCATCCTTTTTAGTTTCAGTGTCTGAGTCAGACTTAAGTAAATCATCTGTTGTTTTGGACTTGCAATCATCTGGAGGGAAAATTTTGACATGCAGGACAAAGCGAGGAAGTAAAGATGGATGGAAGAATAGGAGAAAAATAGAAAATTCAAAAATCTGAATAGCAATTCCAAAAAATATATAACAAAAACTCGAATTTTGTTTCGAAACAAAAATTATTTCGAAAAAAATAAAAGGAAGTTTAATAACTTGTTAGGTTGTAGTGGACGTCCGGGATAAATATTTTTTATTAAGATTAGATAATACAAAAAAATACCTATATCTTTTCTTGAAAAGTCCTTCATTTCTTCGTCTTGTGCTGAAGATCCTAAGTGTGCATTTGTTGGATCTTCATCTTCTTTGTCGATACCAGTACCAGCGATTCCACTATTTGCTAGTCCATGAGTAGGATTAAATTTTCCCGATGCCGATGCCTTTTCAACATTCTTCATATGGTTGTCCATAATGGTTGCTGGTACTTCATCCTTAACCAAAATGTTAATTTCTATTTTATTGAAAATATATCTACTGAAGAGACCCAGCAGGCTACTTCATTAATAAAGTGTACCCTGGGAAAACTACTTCTGAGCTGTTATTCAGCTTACCTTGATTGCAGCGAATTCTTCCATTGCTGCCTTTGCAGCTGCTGCAGCTACCCTGGGATCAACTACAGAAGCTAAGAATGCTACTGTCGACATGATGGGGTTTCCCGATTTGCTGAAGGGTATTGGCTGACAACCCAGCGGTCCCAAAAAGCCCCCATCCTCTTCCAAATAAGGATCTTCAATTGGTAAACGCAAGAAATGCAATATGCATTCATCTTGCGTTCGTGTACCTACATGTTCACATACCTTGTTCCAATCATCCTTATGCATTTCTAACCCTTCGAGCAGTAACAGTGTTTCCTGATCAGTCCACTCGCGCGCCATGCTGGCTGCAGTACGATTCTTCATTGCTGCTGGTTTCTTGGCATATTGGTCTAGCTTAAGACCAAACTGGCCAACGTTGGCGCCATTCTCTAAGGTTTCAGTTTTTATTGTGATTCCTCCACCAGGTTTGTCGGCCTCGACAGAACCTTCCTTCTTATCCTTCTGTTTGTCCAAGTCCAGCAGCGCTTTAGCAGCTGATGGCTGTTGTGTTTTCTGTGGATTAAGTGACTGCAAGCCGGAGGGCGTATCAGAGAGGATGTGGAAATGAGATGTCGGTGGTGGACCCATTGGTGTTGGGCGTAAATCGGCATCAATTTGATAATTTATTAAACCCCATTGTTCAAGGAAAGCATGCACGCGCATAATGGCGCAAACATCGCCAGCCAAGTTACGGCGACAAGCAGTGCTCGTTAAGTATTCAGTTGGGTTTAATCTATATAGGAAATTAGAGGTATTGAAGAAATGAAAGTAATACAAATGTGGTTATAAAGATATAGTTCAATTTGAAATCCTTGACCAATTTTTACGGTTCAAATAGAGTAAATGGTTGCGGTGAAAATCACCAGTTTAGGTAAAGGTATGTAAAACATTTAACGCTGACCTGTAAGTATCAATCATAAAGTTTCTGTATGCCATGTATATCTCCGGCGTCTTGGATTTGTTTTTGCTATTGAAAAACTCTGGCATCGCACGCTTTTCGATGACATGAATAGAATTGTAATCAAACCAAGCAGAATATGATGGAACAATAATGTGATGTGTTTGCTCAGTAACATTGTCTTCCATATCTTCCTTCAGAGAAGAGGAGAACTCTTGCGTATTGCTGTTGTCGCTGTGCTTACCAGTTTGTGAATTGTCGCCATCGCAAGCGGAAAGGGCGTGAGTAGCACTGCCACCAGTCATTTCATCGTCTAAGTCTGTCATTGTTCCGCCTAAAATGTGTATGATTATAAAATATAAGTACAATGCAATTAATAATAAAAATTAAATGCGAAAACTGTTATACCCTTAATAGGCATCATATCATTATCGCCTCGAGACTTTATCGCTGGGGCTGGACTTGCTGTTGATTGTAAAGTTGAAGATTTGACAATTTCCTGTATATTGGGTTCGGCAGGTGGATCGTCCATGTCACGCGTCAAGTCTTCGTCGTCATCTTCAGCACGTGTTTTCTTGTGCAACACTGCAGGCGATCGCTTACGTTTGCCCGGTTTAGAGGCTAATGGTGATGGGGAGCGACGACGTTTCTGCTTTGAGCTACCACTGGAGCTGGTTTTTTTCTTATCATCAACAAACGACATAATGTCATCAATGGACAAACGCTGCTTATGCATTTTTTTCTTTCCTTGCTCATCTACCTCATAATCTTCTTCAGCCATCCATTCATTGTACTGTTCTAAGTCCAGTATCCATGATGCTGAAACACGCCAACGTTCAGCCGGCGATTCCGGATTTTCCGGAACATTGTCTGGCAGGTCAAACGAGTTCGGTGACCATGTATCATAGGATTCCGGAAAGTAGTACCAGTGCAACATAACATGATGGCCACGCTTAAAAATAGGTCGAGCGTATTCATCGGGATGCGGATCAACAACCGGATAAATAATATGCGTGGCATCTTCCTCGTCTGTCACAATTTCTACACGACGTGTTGACAAAATTTCGCGTAGGCGAGTGGCAAATGGTTTTTCGATTTCAGGACGTATATAAATGTACGGAATACGATAAAGATCGGCCTCAACAAGCGCTTGTTCTATGTCAATAAGTAGCTGAATATTTGGGTCCTTACGAGTTGGATTTTTTCCAATTGAAAAATCAAACTTCTTGCCGCGTTGTTCCGAACGGAAACGGAACATGGTTGAGAAGATGACACAGAGACCGCCACCAGGCTTGAAATCAAGGAAGCATCGCATCTAAAAGTGTTTACAGAGCGAAGTTAAACAAGGGATTTTCGTTAGCGATAGTTTTTATTTTCATCATACCGGGATCCTAGTAGCTGCTGGATCTGGTGTCGATTTTCCCAATTTCGCTTCGACATATTGGAGAAACTGTATCAACAACTGCGCAAGCGACTCTTTCGTAATCGGTTCTGGGCTGTTAGCCAAATACTACAATAATTATTTTTACATTAATGCACAAATTTCCAAATTTAAAAAATCTACTTAACATAAGTTTTCTTGCAGTGAGTGCTACTCTGCGGAAACCTTGGTGTGTATACTTACTTTTTTGCAATTTTTCTGAAGCCAAAGTCGAATAGATTCAAAACCCTGCAATGTTTCTGATGATTGAAAAAATTCCACGTTTGGACTACCATCCTTTTTAGGACTGAGACTATTCATATTTATAAATTAATTTCACAACACAACAATATAATCCAAAATAGTTCCAAACACAGAAATCAGGGAAGCGCTTGACAACGTTGAAAATACAGATATAGAGTCAATGAATTTTCTTTTCAATCATCTTCTGAAGCCGCATTTATTTTGACATTTAAAGGTGGTAAAATTCACATAATGATTCCAGGGTTGGTTTAACGGAAGAAATGGCGAGTGAGAATTTATTCTGTACTAAAGTATTTTGGTTAATATAAAATTCATGCTTTCAAGATAAGTTTAATATTTATATATATAATTCTCGGTTTAAATCTGTACCTCCACGGTTAATACTATTTTGTTGTTGTTGTAATTTTTAACGGTGATTACAAAAAAAATGTGGGCTCACTTCCGGATTTATAGAAATTTGAAATTTAACCGCCTATATCTCCTACGGTATAGCACACATGCAGTTAGCGTACATACGGTTAGAAAGATAGGAGCAACTTTACCGTTGTGAAAACACCAATATTGTTGCTGTTATTTTAACTTTTTTATGCTGATTACAATTACAGGTAAGTTATAGTTATATGTCTTTATTTTTCTCAATTCAATAATTTTGTTCTAAGTAAAATGATACCGTCCTAACGGTAAAAAATACCGTTTTTTTTCTAATGTTACATACGCCAACCGCAAATGTGCTCTAGTTTAGGAGGTAGAGGCGGTTAAATTTAAAATTTCAAACGGCTAACGAAATTGGCCGAACATTGTTATTGTTGGAATCACCGTTAAAACCTATATCAGCAATAACAACAAAATTGTAGCAACCGGGAGGATCCAAAATTGCTTTCTTTCAGTTTTATGTAGTTAATAATGTTTGAATAATTAATTATTTTTAAGTTGTATATTGTGAAAAATGCTTTTTAAAATAACAAAATAACTAAATTTGTGGCGTGTGAGTAATCGAAGTTTGAGGTTTCTGCATATCATAGTAAGCTACTTTGTTATTTACAATCCTTCTTTGTATGGCTTTTATGGTATTATACTTGGGCTGAATTTGCAACACAGGTTGTGACAACGAAAGTTCATGAACTCACCGCGAAAGTGTCAGCCAAACAGCCTTAAATCGCCTGACAACCAAGGAATGGCTGACAGTATAAATTTGACTTTCAACGATGTCTGCTTTCCCTGGGAAAAGTGGAAATTTGCAAGAAAATTGCCTATATATTCTTGCGATTAAACCACGAGTTAAATTAAAACGTTAATAAAGACTGAAGTGCGGCCATAAATTCAAGAAAAATCAATTACAACTGAGTTAATTGAAAAGGTACCAGTTTTGTAGCTCCATTTCGGTTTCATCTATTCTCGTTCTTAATAGGACGGTTCAATGAGAAAAGAAAATTCTAAATTATTGCATTTAATAGAATAAATTTTGTGCTTCAATCCTGTAGTGCTGAGTTGAGAAAAAAATTAATATGTACATACAAACTTGTGTTTGTTCTGCTTTATTCCAGTCCTTTTTCTATAAACGAGGCAAGCAAGTGAATTTCTGAATTTGTTACGTGTTTCTTTCAGAATCCAAATGAACTTGGAGGTTTTGCTGCGTCTATTATCGCCAACTTGCCGTAGAAATGCGTTTATTTATTTAGTAATGTGTGCGTTTGAACTTATTACTCGCAGGCGCTTTACTGATAAAATGATAACGATGGTTACAATTACGAAATTGTTGGGGAGAAATAAGCCAACTCTTTACAGTACAGCACACTATGTTTCTTTCGTATTTAAGCGTTTCGTTATCGCAAGGAAATACAGTGTTCGAAAGTGTTACAAAGTGATGCCAACAACGCAAGTTTACTATGATTAGCTTAAATAAATTTGAAATTTTGAAACAGACGCGCTTACGCATTATCTTATGTATGTACTTGTTTAGTTGTTTAACCAGTCAGTATGGCAGAGATTCAAAGGGCAGCCCTTGAGACCAAGTTCCGATAATACATTTGTTTATACATATGCAAGTCTGTAAGCAATCCACTAATCAGACCAAAGACAATATAATACAATAATAGATTATAAAATATAATATATTATAATATAATATAATATATAGTATATTATATTGTCTTTGATCAGACAGTTTTAAATACACCAGATTGACGATTTATTTCAATCTTGGTAGTATTTGGTAGTTCATGGAAAAACTATATTGATTTATTATGTATGAGATGGTAGATGATTTGTTCTACCGTTTTACCTTTTAAAGAATATTTGTATGAAGATGTACATACATATGTATTTATAATTTCGAATTAATAAATCTGATTAAGGGCTAGAAAGGATGCCATTTTATTGAATATGTGATATTTTATTAACCAAATTCGAATAGTTTTCATAAAACAATAAATACATCAATTATAATAGGAATAAATGAGTTAAATTTAAATTCGGTATGACATTTTAAAATAAATAATAAACAAATAAACAAATAATTTTACGAATAATTGCAGATTGTAATCCACGCAGCGGTTTTGAATCACTCCAATATTTAAACAGCTTTCGTATTAGGAACAAAAATAAGAATTGTACTTTGAAAAGGAAAACAACCATTAAAACTTTAATAGCGCACAACTTTACACTCAAAATCAAAGAATGACTTCGCGGTAAGTAATGAAATGACCAATTCTTAGAGAAATAATACAGAATTAAAAATATATGCATACATATTTAAATAATATGCTATAATGTTTTATCTGTTTTCTATAGACTCGACCGTTTGTTTATTCTATTGGAATCGGGTTCGTCTGCTGTAACGCGTCGCGCGGCTGCTAAACAAATTGGGGAAGTACAAAAACTTTATCCACATGAATTGCATGCATTGCTAAATCGCCTCATCGGCTACTTGCATAGCTCTTCATGGGACACACGCATTGCTGCATCGCAAGCGGTCGAAGCAATTCTACAAAATGTGCCAGAATGGAAACCTGAATCGTTCATTGCCGTGAAAAAAGAAGTCAAAAGCGAATCCAAAGAAATTAAAGTCGAGGTATCTACTGATCAGCTTCAGGAGGATCACAGTAGTTCCGATCCGTTCGAATTTTCCTCAGCGCACTCTTCGTCTTCTAATTCAACGACAACAGAAAGACTTTTCGATAATGAAAGACTTTTATCGTTTACGGAATTTAATCTGGAGCAAGTGCTACATAAGGGCGCGCGTCTTATTGGGTCCGAGGGTATGGAATTTGATGATTGTCAAGATGATGCTGCTTCGATAACTGCCGAAGTTGGTAGTGCGGCGCGGCGATTGAGTCGTCAGCGTGCATTGCTAAATGAAAAACTGGGACTAACACAAGCATCAAAATTGGGTGTTAATCTTATGGAAATGATAACCGATGAAGACATGATCCACACAACTAGCGCAGTTAATACAAACGATGAAAAGGTAGGTCTTTTAAAATTAATTGTTTGTTCCATTTATTTTTATGTTCAACTTAATTTGTACCCCTTTCAAATGGTTGTAGGTTCCTGTGGAGCATATTTTAAATATTAAATATAACATTAATCATGGCTCCCCGCAAGGACATAAATTAAGTTGTAGGGAAATAAATCGTGCCAAACGAAAGGCACGACAAAATGTTAATTTATCCAGTGTTGCTACATCCTCTACAACTGTATCATCTACACCAAGTCTAAACCGTAGTTATTCAAGCAACTCCCCAAATGGTGCTGGCCTCCATGTCGCTGATGAGCCGGATAAGAAGAAATCGAAGTTAGAAACACAACGCCAGGAAATTTACTACAGTTTGAGTGGTACGTAGTTGAAATTACCAAATCTTTGATTGATTTCCAGCTATTTTAATTTATTGATAATTCAATTTATAAAGATCCAGTGCCGGACGCTACTGGAACTTGGATTGATGCCAATAGTTGGCCTCTAGAAAATTTTTGCGCACGTCTTTATATTGATTTGTTTAACCCAAAGTGGGAAGTGCGTCATGGAGCAGCAACGGCTTTGCGTGAATTGATCAGCAACCATGCGGCGGGAGCTGGGAAGAGTTTAGATATGAATATAGAAGAAGTGAGAGTTCTTTGCCCACAAGTATTTAATTATTAAACACTAATTATTGTCTTTACTGTGTTAGATGACAAGGAATCATAGTAAGTGGCTGGAAGATGCTGCAGTACGTTTGCTCTGTGTTCTTTGTCTTGATCGGTTTGGGGATTTTGTATCCGACCAAGTTGTGGCACCTGTGCGTGAAACGTGTGCACAGGTTTTGGGTACCATTGTGAAGGAGATGCAGTGCGAGAGAGTCACTCAAATCGTACAAATCCTTCTCCAGTTGATTAAACAGAATGAGTGGGAAGTACGACATGGAGGTCTGCTCGGCCTAAAGTATGTGTTCGTTGTGCGAGAAGACCTCTTGCAGATATACCTACCGCTTACAATTTCGGACATACTCGTCGGTCTTTTCGATGGTGTAGATGACGTGGGCGCTGTGGCTGCATCTACTCTTATACCTGTTGCTACTTGGTTGCCGAAATTGATGAATGCTACACAAGTTTCCTCTATCATAAAAATGCTATGGGATCTTCTTCTGGACCAGGATGAGTTGACATCGGCTTGCAATAGTTTTATGGGTTTATTGGCAGCAATATTATGTCTTCCAAATGCAGCCCGTTGGATTCAGTATGTTGAATTTTCATCATAATACTTTCAACTTGTAATATGTGTACATTTGTTCTTGTAGAATGGAACCAATGTATACACTTGTACCCAGACTTTGGCCTTTCCTATCTCATAGCGCTAGTTCCGTGCGAAAATCAACTTTAATTACACTCCAAACACTCACAGAAAATAATATAAAAAGCATAGATTATGCAAGTATTGTGGCTTCCAAAACAATTAATAACACTACTAATGAATCTTCCATTGAAGCTTCCACCTCAACCTCCGCGTCGATACCTTCTGAAAAAGACATGAGTTTTGATTCTAAAAATTTGAAAATTAATTTTGGTGTAATTGAATGGGAGTCGAAACTGCTGCAGGAAGCATTACGTCACATTTTCCAAAGAATTCTAGTCGAACCATTACAAGAGGTTCAAGAACTTGCCAAAACGGTTTGGCTTAACCTTATCAACAACGCCGATCTAAGCGCGCTCCTCCATGCCGCCTGTCCTTACGTATCCTCGTGGATATGCCTGGCTATGCAACCACCAAAGCTTGCCTTTGACTCTGCCATCCTCATTCATGCACCCACAATGCATACAACACCGAACAATGGACTTGGCACCGATACGCCACGTCGTCGAGCACAGCGTATTGGCGATGATCTAGGTAGTGCGGGCAACTCAGCTTCAGCAATTCAGAAACTGTTTTTAGGTGGAAACGAGGCAACACCCTTGGAGGTGCGCGATCGTAATTATGTACGGGCTCGCATAGTAGCCGCTAGAGTGCTGGGAGCACTGTCACATTATCTAGTCCAACCGGCACCAGGTGTACTCTATACTGCTGAAATGGAGAGTCCCATGGATTGTTACACAAAAGTTTTATTGGGACATCTTAATTCACGTTCTGCTGTACAACGTTTGGTGTGTGGTGAGTGTTCAGAAAGGTTCAAAGGTAAAGATGATTTTAAATACTTTTTTTATAACGTTTTAGGTTTTATTATTGCTTTTTGGGCAAATTCCGATCCTTCTGTTCGTCCTGGAGCACCAAAACTTCAAGAAAAACTGCGGTACTGTGTAATGGAGTATGTTTATTACGACGAAGTCGCTGTGTCATTTACGAGGTTTGTAAATACTAAAGTAAATTAAATAATGCTAAAGTGAAATACATGCTCTATTATATTTGTGCAGACTTTTGCAAGAATCTCACGATTTTATTGCCACATTGAAACAATATAAAATTTCAATTAATGACTTCAACAATGCGAAAATCTTAACACTTGACCAAATTGAAGCAGTTGCTACTACTCTAACAGAGGGCTTACGTGCGTATCCACTTAAACTTAAAATTCTGGATATGTTAGAGGATCGTCGCCACAGTCTGCAGAAGTCATTTCAGCAAACTAACGCTGAGCAGGGTGCATACAACATCAGCACTCAGGCAGCACTTGCCGGAGCCATTGTGTGCTTGCAATGTCTGCCAGATAAACTGAATCCTATTGTAAAGCCCTTAATGGAATCGATCAAGCGTGAGGCATGCGAATCGCTGCAGGAGCTCTCGGCAGAGTTTCTCGTCAATTTAATGGGTCAAATTTGTGATAGAAATCCTAGTCCTAATAGCAAAATATTTACCAATTTATGCATGCTTTTAAAAAGCGATGCAGAATACACGCCAAAAATTGTGAGTCATTCTTAATAGTCATTGTTTTATTTAATCGTTTTAATTCTATCGCTCATCACCAGATATATTCCGAAACAACGTTTAAGGAAGCACCTCAACCAGTCAGCGCAAATAATAATTGCATTTATTATGGCGTTTTAAGTTTAAGTAATCAGCAGAACTGTTTAAGTCAGAGTAACAGTGGAAGTACGATATCGAGCACCACTGCGTCACGTGGTCCAGGTAGACCTCCGTCGAGTGAAACGCTGGCCGCCGCCGTAGCGATAGCCGCTTCATCGGAGAATGGTTATAACAATGAGATTTCGGCAAATGAAATGGTATAAATTCCAATTTATAAGTCATACATTATTGAATATGTCTGTCAACTATTAATATTTTTTCCAGGAAGCAAAAAAATGTCGTATACAACGTATAGGTGCAGCATGCGCAATAAAGAAAATTTGTGAAGTATTCGGGGCTGAACTTATACAAAAGATACCAATTTTTCATTCAATCATGTTTGCTAAAGTGGCGCAGTTCACTGAGTTATTCCCAAATATGGATTGCATCGGAGATGATGTCATAGATTTGGTGCAAACGAATGATCTTATAACATCCCTACAATTAATTGAAGTTGCTGCGCCAACACTTCATGAGTCACTTCACAAAGATCTCTTTCAGTTGTTGCCCCATTTGAGCAAACTTATCACACATCCTCTTAAAGCGGTGAGGACGCTTTTCATAACGACTGTTGCTCAAGTCTACTATAACTATGTTTTTATTTATAACAGATTCGCCATATGGTGGCACGTTGTATAGCCACTTTTGCAGAAATTGATGCCTGCTCCGCCATGGATTTCGTTGTCAATCATTTAGTGTTGCTCTTGCGCAAAATCGAGGACGCCATTCAGCGCCAAGGCGCAATTGAAGCTATCGATCGCGTCGTTGACAAACTGCAAATTAGAATAGTTCCGTATATTGTACTTCTAGTCGTGCCATTACTGGGTGAGATTTGCATCTGTTATGGCTTGATGGACATTTGGTTTGGGTGCTGGGAAGGAAGTGAAGACAAAAGCAACAACTTTAGAAACGAAATTTTATTGCTTTCGTGCCAGCACTCACCACCAGTGGCATCCAGCACTCGTGTAATAGATTTTATAATTTTTAGTATTATGCAGGTTGCATGAGTGATCCGGACGAATCAGTACGCTTACTCTCGACGCATTGCTTTGCCACTTTAATTCAATTGATGCCACTCGACTCGGGAGCCGCCAACTGCAAAACCGTAATTAAATCGACAGAATTGCAGGAACGCAAAACGCGGGATCGAGAGTTTCTTGATTACCTATTTGCGCCTAAAACTATACCCGATTATAAGGTGCCTGTGGCTCTAACGGTGGAATTACGTTCGTATCAGCAGGCGGGCGTTAATTGGTTATGGTTTTTAAACAAGTACAATCTACATGGCATTTTGTGTGATGACATGGGTTTAGGTAAAACTTTGCAAACCATCTGCATTCTTGCTGGCGATCATCATCGCCGCTTGGAAGAAAAGGCCACACCACTGCCAAGTCTGGTCATTTGTCCGCCGACTCTGACTGGGCACTGGGTTTATGAAATTGAAAAATTTTTGAAAAACTCTACATTATTGCGTCCTCTGCATTACGTAGGTTTGCCGATTTCGCGCGAGAAACTTCGTTGTCGTATTGGTGCTTGTAACTTGGTTGTTGCGTCCTACGACACGTTGCGCAAAGATATCGATTTCTTCAAGACCTTCTGCTGGAACTATTGTGTCTTGGACGAAGGTCACATAATTAAAAATGGCAAAACCAAAAGCTCCAAAGCAGTTAAGCAACTAAAAGCTAAACATCGTCTAATACTGTCCGGAACTCCAATTCAAAATAATGTGCTGGAGTTGTGGTCGTTGTTTGACTTCTTGATGCCGGGATTTCTGGGAACGGAAAAAAAGTTTATTACAAGGTACAGTCGGCCAATTTTAGCTTCCCGTGACTCGAAGAGTTCATCAAAAGAACAGGAGGCTGGTGTTTTGGCCATGGAATCACTGCATCGCCAGGTTCTGCCATTTTTGTTGCGACGCGTCAAAGAAGATGTACTCACCGATTTGCCGCCAAAGATCACACAAGACTTGCTGTGTGAGTTGAGCCCATTGCAGGAACGTCTGTATGAAGATTTCAGCAAAATACATTTGAACTCCAATATAAATAACTGCCTCGAAAGTTTCGGTGATGTACCAAACCGTAATGCAAAAACTCACATATTTCATGCACTGCGTTATTTGCAAAATGTTTGCAATCATCCTAAGTTAGTGTTGACGCCTAAACATCCGGAATTCGTAAAGATATCACAAGAACTCGTGCAACAGCATGGTTCACTTAACGACATCGAACATTCTGGCAAACTACCAGTGCTGAAGTAATAATGTTGTTTGGGGTTAATTAATTATCACCATTGATTATAATTATTCTTTTTGCAGACAGCTGTTATTAGACTGCGGCATTGGCGTACAAACGGAATCTGTGAGCCAGCATCGAGCTCTGATCTTCTGCCAATTGAAGTCGATGTTAGATATCGTCGAAAAAGATTTAGTACGTAAACACTTGCCGTCGGTTACATATCTGCGTTTGGATGGTAGTGTGCCAGCTTCCCTTCGCCAGGATATTGTCAATAATTTCAATGGAGATCCAAGCATAGATGTACTGTTGCTTACAACACAGGTAAATTTTGTGACGATGAGTTTTAATAAAGTTTTTTTAATAAAATCACTAAATTAAATATATTATTGCTTAAGTATTAAAAACTGTTCATTTTCAGTTCATTATTTATAGCATATTTTTTGGTAATTTCTTTAAACATGGGTTTATAAACTGGGTTTATGTAAACATTGGTTTTTTCTTCTCAAATTAAAAACATTTTAACTTTAAACGGATTCCATTCTACATTTTTACAGGTCGGAGGCCTTGGACTGAATTTAACAGGAGCTGATACCGTAATCTTCGTCGAACACGACTGGAACCCTATGAAAGATCTGCAGGCCATGGATCGGGCGCATCGCATCGGCCAGAAGAAAGTCGTCAATGTATATCGTTTGATTACGCGAAAATCGCTGGAGGAAAAAATAATGGGGCTTCAGAAATTTAAAATTCTTACTGCTAACACAGTTGTTAGTGCGGAAAATGCTTCAATGGATACGATGGCCACATCACAGATATTCGATTTGTTTAGTTTGAAGGAAAACACAAATTGTAGTGAAGATAACAGTACCGTATCATCGCCTTCAAGATCGGGACCAATGTCTGTTAATGCAATAATTGAAAACATGCCTGAGTTGTGGTCGGAACATCAATACGACGAAGAGTATGATGTCTCGAATTTTGTTCAAGGGTTACGAAAGTGAAGTTTCATTTAAAGATTAAATGAAGATTTAGCATGTGTTAAAAATAACAAGCCATCCTCAGCAGTTTGCTTTATCGCACACGTGCAAAAAATGCTTGATTTTAATAGCACCAACAATGCCTCCGATATCCATGGACTTTTTATTATACGAAAGCAATAAGCGAAACTAGCGAGCTTATATTATTTTAAATTTATTTAACATTGTACAACTTTTTGTTGACATTCTTCCATATTTGAAATGGCTTAAAGATAAGGAAACAAATAAACAATTAAATAAATAAATAGTGTTGTACATTTAAAGAAATGTTTAATTTCAAATCTGAATATCTTAATCACAATATAGTTTTTTATACAGAACATGTGGTCTTAAAGAAGGTGTGACTGAACTAGGGACTGTGAATGTGTAAAACAATTAAACCGCTTAAAAAGTCTAAAAAAATTTGAAAGTTTTTGGAATTTGTTTAACTTATTTCGAGTTCTTCACTTTTTTAGTCTTTCGCTTAAACCCGCCTTCGTCCCTTAATAATAACTTTCTTAATATATGAAATTCGCTTTTTGACACACTTTACTACAAAGTTTTTCAAAGAATACTAAATTAAACTGTTTGAACTTAAAAAAGTAATCTACTTTATCAGTTATAGTTTTATTTTATTTTGTGACAATTGTTATTTACGGTTTATTGACACTTAGAGAATTTATCTTCTAATTTTTGTCTTCTATTTTATCATAGATGCATATTTTATCATAGACATGGATTTTGGCATAGATAATCGGAGATATTCATAGTAATCATTAAAGATGCATCATATGAAATTAGTTTACAAAAAAATAAGTTTTTTATAGCACTGATACGAACGTCATAAAATAAGCAAATACATTTTATTTGCATATAAATAATAAAAACACTTGTTATTATTATAAATTAATTGACGCATAAGCTACTAGAGTAGCATTCGGCGGAGTGTTTCTTCGAAATGTCTTTCACACAAAAGACGATTATAGAGTAAATACGTAAAAGTTTAAGCAGCTTTTGGATATTTTTCGAAATTATTTTGGTATAAAAGCAGCTGCATCGTAACATCTAGCGATAAAGGACATTTTGTCTCGTAGAAATTGATTTCATTGAATATGGAAATTTTGCTAACCTTGAGCTTGTTGTATCTGCTCCTGATCGTGGGCATTCAAGGACATGGTATGATATTAGATCCGATCGGAAGGTCATCTCGTTGGCGTACGAATTCTTCAGCTCCTACGAATTATGATGATAATCAAAATTTTTGCGGTGGTTTCGGGGTGAGTAATAAAAGCTTAGTTTTTTTTTTCTGAGGTACTCAGTAAATAAATGATCACAATAATCTTGCAGGTACAATGGGACAGATATAGTGGCAGTTGCGGTGTATGCGGAGATAACTTTGGTGATCCAGAGCCCCGAGCAAATGAATTGGGCGGCAAGTACGGAGAAGGTGTTATCGTCAAAGCTTATAAGAAGGTCATCAAGACTGATGTGAACTTTCGAATCACAGCCAATCACTTGGGCTACGTGTACTTTAACCTGTGTAACCTGGACGAGTTCGGTAAAGAGACGGAAGAGTGCTTTACGAAGAACAGACTTAGGTTAGCCGATGGCTCAGATAAACTGCACGTCGGTAGAAAAATAGGCTCTTTTACAACAACAATTACCTTCCCGGAAAATTTGAGCTGCAATCACTGTGTTCTTCGTTGGAATTATAAAGCAGGTTTGAATATTCTCCGAGTTAAAGTGAAATTTATTTAATATTTATTTATAATTTATTATATGATTTGTGATTTATTGAATGATTGATGATATATTGTGATGGAAATGTATTTGATAGGCAATAATTGGGGCATCTGCAAAAGTGGTGTCGGCGCTAATGGATGTGGGCCTCAGGAGAATTTCAAATCGTGTGCTGACATAAGCATCAATGCAGTGAATAATGTTCGATTTGGTGATGATGATGTAGTGGAAGTGCCCATAGAAATTTGAGAAAAAACGGAAGACGGTTAAGTTGATATAATAAAAATAATAATAATGATAAAATAATTAATATATGTATATATAATAACTACATAATGTAGGGTAGTAAAAGCAACAAGTGATATTTGAAAAACAACATGATTTTTATTTGTTTTTTTAAAAATTCGATATTTTTAAAATTCGAAGTTGATAAAAAATCTAATAATAACCAATATACGAGTATATTGTATGCAATGCAAATATTGCTTAGCAAGTGTTTGTTCGACAAAAAACATCAAATTATATTACTGTTTGATTGAATATCATATAATTGGAGCAGAACAGAAATATAAATAAGAAATAACTATGAAATAAGGAAATAATATCGTTGTCGCCTGCTTGAATACTTTTGGTCCATCAATTAATCAATTTACAGTAAAAATAACAATAATAGTGTATAAAAAAAAAACTCTACGCTCTCCTGATTCGAAGCGCTATTAAAAATCAGTTCAGATAGCAAATTCCCACCTCTAATAAGATATATAATTTAAAAGAAATACAATGATGAAGAATTGCATCAGAGGTTCTTGATAAATAACAGAAGTCTAAGATAAGGTATTTTCAATCGATTGTGTACACTAAATGGGTATTTTTTAAACATTACAATGAAAACATTTTGTAAAGATCCAACTCACACGACATGTATTGCATTATTTTACTAACAACTGCAATCTTAATCCTGTATCACAGAACTAAAGGGGCACCACGCCCTTTCTTTGTACAGTTCACACTCAGTAATAATATTTAATTCATTACCTCTAAAATTGTTTGAATAAAAAATGGAAATTACTGCATGTTTGTATTTGTTTATTACGTTTTTCATTACATATGTGCTTATTATATATATTGTATTTAGGCATGCACGTATATAAGTATAAAGTAAATGTTTTTTTTGTTAATATCATAATATAACGTGACATGATTTTAATGGCATGCATTGTATACAACAACAACTTGAAGCACACTCTTAAGTTGTTTACTTTGATTGAAACAAATTATAATTTATTTATGGTAACGTATATTCGTAATATTTTTATACTGTATATTATTTTAACATTACAGTGTTTAAAGAAGAACTTTTACATGAATGAATTAATATTTTGTTTTTGTATGTTTGCACGATTTTTAAATTAATATTTAATAATTTCATCGAATATTTAATACTAATACTTTTTGTTGAAAAAAATTTTAGAATTTTCCCTAGAATTTCATTTAAAAACTCACTTCGAAACATCGAAATACGTTTATTTTTAAATTATTGAAATCTTTTGCGACAAAGCAAATAAATTTAAATAAATCTCCTATATAATAATATTGAATAATATTCGAGTGGATTTTGCAGAAAAATTATCATGTAATTAATAATGAAATTCGAAGAGCTGGCAAAAGCTTCTGAGAATTATTAATTGGTAAAATATTCAAATAAAAAGTTGGCAAACTAAAAATTGTTTTCCATTTTAATTCATTGCAATTTTCGTTGATTGTAGAAAATAACAGAAGGAAATGAATTAGAAACGCATGATTATGTTATTAAGTATAAATAATAAGAAATGTTAACGGAAACAATGATTGTTTAAATAAAAGTCATAAAGTAAATGATTCAAACAAATTGGAAGATACACATAATGGATTATGAATAATGGATTAGTTGATAGAAAGATTTCGAATTAAAATCAAAATATTGCATTTAAAAAACTGTGTGGACTTTGTATGTAATACAATATATATTTAAATATCGCAATGATCATTTTGCTCTCTCAAATTTTCTCTCCAAATCGATAAACTTGGAAACATATTTTATGATATTTTGGTGTTTATATAGATCTTAAGAATAATGATTATTATTGATTAATTTATTTATTATTTGTTGTAGTATCGTCTATAAAATCGTGAAGTTTCGTTTCTATTCTGTTTACATAATAAAGTTTTTATTTACATTTTCTTCTCCTTCATTACATTTTTAAAAGCTACATAAACGAACTCAAGCAAAGATTTGTCTTTTTTGGTATTAAGAAAAGCGAAGAGCAGCTATTAATCGAATACAGATTATCTTGTCTCGTTTTCGTTTCTGGTTTAGGTATCAATTAAAAATAATAAATAAGATAAATTCTCACTTGATTGAATGGATGATGATTTCGTTTATTACTATTATTATTACAATTATTCTTCTATTTTAACAATTATTACTAAAAGCACTTAAAAAGATACAGTATTGTTGTTGTTTTGGTTGTAAATTTATGTATCTAAATAGTATTTATAATGTGTTTTCTTTTTTCAATTTAACTTGTAATTCTTGTAATACCTGAATTTTAGAATTTCGTGTCCGAAAGTTTTAATTTTTCTTCAATATTCAATAATGTATTTTTTCTTCATTCTTCCTTGCCAAAGTTTTCAATTTTGTAATATTTCCACAACTATGTATTTAGCCAAAAATTTGCCTTGTGTGCACTTAATTTCTATATTTCACTCTACTTTTATGGATTATGGATTTTGTCTCGTATTGTATTGTACATATGTATGTATCTGTTTTCCTGTATGCATATATGTACATATATACCATATACATATGTAGATATGAATGTTCACCAATATTTCATTCATACGCATAATTGACTGATGAAGTGAAATGAATCAATTGGCAGTTTATTCGGTAAAAAGAAAAAGATGTTAATATATGTTACATTATATAGCATCATGATCATCATTTGTGGTTTCAGATCTTAAAAATTAGAAACACATATGAGAATACTTTATTCTTAGAAAAGAAAATTAAATAATCTTTGGAACCGATTTTTTCTCTTTGACTTTTAGTCTACATAAAAAACTTATATTTTTGATGATGAGAATAGGAGAAACCCAAATATTGTAAAATGATCCTTCTTTTTATAATTAAAACCAAATCATTTAAAATCATTGAGAATGTAATTTTGCAATAATTTGTCGACATGAAATTATTATTGATTTTAAGCTTATTATTTGAAGTTATTATATTTATATTATTATTTAATCCATCCAGCAACGAAGTAAATTTCAGTTTATCTGAACCAAAAATAATTCTGCTTGAATAGAGATATTATATTTATATTAAAAGGTTGAACTATCGATTAGTTTCTTTTTAAAATTGCTATAGAAAAAACACAGTTCAATGTTTTTGAGGGTTTCATATTTTATTGAAAAGAGTGGACCTCCCGATAAGTTGTGGAATATAATTTCAATCAAAGAGCTGCCTCTGCTGACTTTGTAGTAGCGCACCCTGTCAACTGTCAATTTTAAATAGAAACTAACCAATGGCCCATATAAAAATACACACATACATATGTATGTAGATATGTGCACATGTATGTATGTATGTATGCATACGATAAATTCAGATAATGACACAGGTTTGTTCTGTTTATGAAATGTTAATAATTGTTAAGTTATTAATCGGTTATTGGCGAATGCGTACTTGTAATCATTTCTTTTAGACTTTGGTGCCAAATAATTTGGTGCTACTATAAAATGTGGTGTGCGCTTTTTCGCATTCTAAAGTTTTGCTTTAAATCGTTTATAGTCAGCGCTACATCAAAAAGTCAAAATTTTTGCTTAAACAAAAATACAAAATAATTAATATATCATTTATCTTATTTATAGTAGTTTTTACTTACTATCTGTTATTTTTTCAAACATAAACAACAAGCTGTTAAATATTTTTTCTTGCGTTTTATTATTTATTTTACTTCTTTGTTGTATTTTTCATTTTATCTATGTTTTTTATAATTGGCACAATTCTTTAGTTATTTTTTTTTAAAATTTTGTATGTTTTATATAACTTTTGATTTAATAAAATAGTGAATTGAAACAAAAAAATAATAAATTTTCGATGTTCTTTATGATTGAATTATTTATTATCGCAAAATTGTTTTTCTTGTTGGGTTTTTGAAAAATATTTTATATATCAAAACCATTGATTCGATCAAGAAAACAAACAATTTTTATTCTGATCTTTTTCTTTTAGTCACAATCTTTTATTACGAACTTACGATCAATAAAAACCTCAAGCAGTTTAAAAAAATAAAAATGACATTAAAGTACAGCAAATAAAGTCATGATTGATGTTGGCTTTCAAATGACATTTGTTATTAAACTCGTCAACAAGACTCCAATTAATGAAAAAGTTTATTCTCAGAATTTCTTTCCTGTTCCCACTTTTCGAACAAATTTCGGCATCTGTGGTATGCAACATTAAGTAATGCGGCACGATAGCTCATAGTGTACCACCGCAACGGTATCGTATAGCACCGGCGTGTGCCATATACATATGTACATGTATATTCATATACGTGGGTTAGTATGTCGAGTGTGTAAAGTAAAATATCTGTTTTCTTAATGTTTTGATATTTATTTTATTTGAATGCACAAAAAATAATACAATTTCGGATTTTTATAAAGTTTATATTTTACGTATTGTGATTGTTTTTCACTTTTTCTTCTTATCCCCCTTCTTCTATTGTGGGAAATATTTACTTCCTAATTATAAAGTCTACCTCGTATTATAATATAAAATTACACATTTTTATAAACGTGCTTACGATAAAAAGTAGATTATAAAAAAGAAAACAAATTCAAATTTCTTAACAAAAAACTTAAGAATACACGAGTATGTTTGACTTAACGTTATTATAATTGAAGGGAAGAGAAAGAGTGGCGGGTGTGAGAAGAGAAAAGAAAACTACAGATCATTTTACAATTTTCAAATCATAATAAATGAATTAGTTGAGCGCTCAGTAATATTTACAATATTAAAATTATACAACATTAAATTACAATCAGTTGAAAATAATTACTTATAAAATTATTTAAGAGTTGTTTTTTAGAGCTTTTTAAAATCATATTGTTACACTAATAAAAGTACACTTATAAAAGTTCTTCATATGCTTCTGTTCGTGCTTTGCAATTCAGTAAGCAGTTTGTTGTGCGATCTTTAATACAATATTAAAACAATGATTAAAATAGCTAATTTTAAAGTGAAATTAGAGCAGATTGCAGACTTTTAATGATGTTAAAGTGCAACTGAATGGAAAAACGTTTAAGAGCTTTTAACTTAAATTCAAATGTGAACCTTATGAGAATTTCGGAGCGGTTCGATAGGAATGCGGTTCCTTCACAAGCACAGTTTGCAGCAAATACTTGCAACAATAACTAAAAACCAATCTAATGAGCTACTCAAAAGTTACTTAAATGCAGCGCATTCGTAACAGATTATAATAATGTATTATTCATATAATAAATAAACATATGTGGCACAGTATATATTTATATACTTTTCAATAGATTATTAATATTCTCTGTTTTATATTGTTGAAGTTCAAGACGTACTTTTAAATATATATTCTATCATTTTAAAATCAATATTAAATATTGCAGAAACGGAAGACATTTTTTTGTTAATAGTATGAAGAATTTTTAAAAAAATTATTTGAGTTTCGCAAATATTTGAAATATTTGTTTTCATATTTTATATATGCCTAGATATGTAAAAGTTATAAAAATACAATTTAAAAATTCACTTAACAGTTTGCTTTAAAATTCGAACAACACATTAAAAGCTCTTGCGAAGGATTCAAATATTATAAAAATGTTAAAAAAAATTATAAAAATTTAAAATCGATTAAAAGCATTAACTTAAACAATACAAAAACAAATTTAAAAAAATACTCAGTATCCAATAATTAAATTCTGTTGTATTTTTGTTATTCGGTTTCTTCTTCTTCTTGGTTTCGACATGCATATTTTTATTTAATAACAGCTATATTCTAATATTAATATTATTATTTTTGTTTAGATAATATTTTGTGGTTTGCTTTATGCTGCTGCGTAAGTATTTGAATTAGAAATATTTGGTTTTCTTGAAGCTTATGTTATGTGATTTTTATATCTTCAAGCAATACTTTAATACAACTATTTCTTGTATTTTTTGAAATTATATTTGTGGCTGTTTCAAGTGTAGTAAATTGTGTTAAATAGCATTTTAATCGTGGTGAACGATTTCAACAGAATTGATTGTTAAATATTAATAATTGTTGCTTTGTAATTTAGTTCTGTTTTTCATTGTTTACTTCTATTATTAATAAATAGAGATGATTGTAACATACATATGTATGTGTTATTTAAATTGTTGTTGTTGTTCTTATTCTGTAATGATGTGTGAAATATACATTTTTCAATACAAGGATAAGGAAGCTTTTAGCATTTAATGAATTTTTATCATGAAATTCGGTACGTTTGCCAGTGGCACTTGTCTTGCGTATGTGTGTGCGTATTTGCGTATATATGTGTATAAGTGGATATATCCCCAGTCTGTTGCATCGATATTGTGTTCTAAAATATTTTGTGTTGCTGATGCTGTTCCATTCGTATACACTTATTTCACTAAAAATCTTGTACTTTTCATTAATTGCCGACATGAGCAGCTACATATTTAGTATTCATTGCTGCTGCTGCTGTTGTTGATGATGTTCGACCGCAGCTGTCCCTCCTGTTGGAAAAGCAAAATAGAAAACATCTAAGCAATGTTTTTGCATAACAAGAAATAAATTTGTTATATTAATAAATTGAAATAACATCATATCAGTATACATATAAATTTAAGATAATGATTAGATCGATTAAACTATCTTCAATGATAACTGAATTGAAAACTATTTCCTCAGTTACAATTCTATAGGCATCTCTTGAATACCACGGTACTTGAATTTTACAAAGTCGTGAATAACACGGTTAAAAATAGCGACAATCGTCGGCTTACAAGGAATGTATTAATATTGATTTATTATTATCACCTGAGCTAGTCGCTGGGGCACCAGTACATCCTACATTTGTTGATGCTAATGACGACAAGTTAGCTTCGGATGGTGTCACTGGACCGGCAGAATGTGGTGTGAATCCAGGTTGTCCCATGTGCTTTTGACGCACTTCGCGTATCTTGAGTTGCAGGTCTTGTTTGCGGGGAAAAACATCAATATGTTTTGTCTAAAAGTTAACAATCTTATTTATAGGTCGAGAGCAGGAGAAATATACTTTTTTTGACCTGAAAAGCGAGTGTCGCTTGGGACGAGGGAAACATGCCGTGTTCGTTAAACAGCTGCAACACTAGATTTCGTCGCTGCTCGAGTACCTTTCGATGGCCCTTTTCACTGGCATCGGAGCGCGCACTTTGCAGCGGTGTTTGTGGTGTGCGTGGCGAACGACCAGTTTGATCATTTGATTCAATTTCTGTTAAAATTCCGCATACAATTTTAATATAAAAAAAATATTCGTTTTATATAATTTTTTTTTTACCTCTTAACTGATCAATATTGAAGTCTGGTCCAAAAAAACGCTGCGTTGGTGTTGGCGGTATTGAGGCGGTCTCGCCGGTGGATTCATCTTCGCTTTCTGCAATTAGTTGGAAGTTATTAATGGTATTCATATGTGCAAATTGGAAATTAAGAAATCTATAATTGATTCTTACGTATCTTTTGCTGTACGGCATTCTTCTTGCGGTAGTTGGTGCCGTAAACACGTGGTGAGGATGGCACCGCGATTGCACTTGGTGACTGGCAGTCTTCAGGCTTAAATTGGGGCAAAGCTTGATACTTTTTCTCAAAGTCGACTTGCTTCAGTACGCTAAAGTTAAGGAAAAGTAATTTACTGGTGTATGTCAATTGATTCCAATGTCTTACTTGTCCATATCATCATTTTTCTTCTTCGTTAACGCTGGACACTTCAGTGGCGACCGTGGTATCGAACTGATAGTTGATGGGGTCAAATGCTCTTCGCTACTTTGTGTTGTTATCGACGATGATGATGTTGGAGTGGGTAAAGCTGATGTTATTATGGTGGTCGTTGATGCTTTATTAACATTGCCAATGATGGGCGATGATGAGTCCACCGAAGGTGAGCTGTTGTTCATAATTCCTTCACAAATTGCTGTATCTCTGCCAGGTGACTGATTGGAGGATTGTTCTGATGGCTCACTGGTTGTTTTAACGCAACTCATGCTACCAACAGCTACAACAAAACAAAACAATGTGAAGTGGTAAATACGATGTAATTTCGATTACACATCTTTTACAACTGAAACTAACACAAATTCTTTCGGCGTTGCAGCGGAGCACGTCCTAATTGTGCGGGGGTTGGTGCCAAGACAAACTGTTGATCCTCAGCAGATTGCTCTCGATTATCTTCTTCATTCTGTGCTGGATCTTTGCAACTGTCGTTATTTATTTCTTCGTTGTTTGAAGCTGCCGTCGTTTGCTGGAAGGAATTCGCAGACTTCGGCGTGGTTGGCAACGATGCGCAGGAGGATATTGGAGCTTTTTCTGAAGGGTGAACGGAAGGAAGAATAATATTTTATCTTTATTCTTGTACGTTTATAATATTTGACAAAGCTATAATACATACCGAGCCAAAGCTATAATACATACCGAGCTCGTAGCTTTGCAAATAAATACTGTTTTGAGCACCAGCACCTGATGAGTTAGAGACGGTGCCACTCGGACCGTTGTTTTGCTTTAAAAATTGCAGAGTTGGTGCTGTAGAAGCCCCTGCATGATCCATTTGCATGGCTTGCTGTTCGCCACGTTGTTGTTGTTGCATTGGCACAAATGTGTACTGCGTAAAAAATGTAATTCGCTTTAATGAGAATCCTACGAATATACTCGTATATGTAATATAGACACTCACTTGATTTCCTAAGACGTTGTTAACAGCAAAAAGTATCTGTTTTTGTCCGGTTCCCGCATGTGTTGACGTCAAGATTTGTGTTGAGCCTGATGTGACCGACGTCGAGGATGCCAAACTTACCGCAGGCACACTAATTGAGTTGGCTGCCACCGAGGAGGATGAAAACGTTGAAACCGAACCCGAGGTGACAACTGCTGCAGTTGAATTAAGTATTAGTTTTGTAGTGTTTTCTGTTTGTTGTAGTTCGAAATCTTTATTAGCATAAGAGTTATGATTAGAACGGTTGTTCGTATTATTGTTGTTGGTGGTGGTAGTAGAATTAGTAGAGTTAGTGGAAATGAGAGAAGTTCCATTAGTTGCATACGAAGAAGTGAATGTTGCAGTGGTTGCTTTATTATTGGTAGCTGATGTGTTTAATATGGTAACGGTCCCAACTGATCCTGCATTGGTCAAGATGTGTGCATTGGCCGGAAGAGTAATTTTGTTGCATGCAGGGTTGACGCTAAAAAATGAGACTGGATGCACACTTGACGAAGATGGTGGTGATGAGTTACTAATGGCACTGTTGACTAGAGCATTGTTATCATTGTTGCTATTTGTGGTGGCAACACATGAGTAAGTAAATGCGGAATGGTTTTTTATTGAAGCAGTTGAAGAAGTGTTGCAGCATTTTGAAGTCTTTTGTTTCCCCTTCATATAATTTTGTTTGGTTCTACTGCTAGCGACTGCCCGCGTCAAAGCACCTGCTCCACCCGTCGCTCCGGTGATGAACAACATCGTCTGTTTTGGTGCTTGAAGCTCGTATTGTGTTGTGGCGTTCTTTGGAGTTGTAATTAGAAGTCTATCTTCGTCGATTGCAGTGCCGTCGAGTGTATCCAACACAAGAGCATCGTATAGTAACGCAGTGCGTCCTTGGGCGATACCTTCTGTGGTGGGCCCATTTTTGATTAATATTGTTGTTTTTGTTGGTGGTGGGTTGGTTTGTTCAATTGTCGTTGCAGGAGTTTGAAAAAGCGACGATGCTGCGAGAAAGCAGCTCGGTGGTGAGGAGGACGAGGAGGAGGTTTGTATTTTTGTTTTATCAATGTTGATAACATTTTGAGGTGATGATGAGAGAGTGCTAACTGTGTTTTTATTGAAAAAAAGGGGTGGTGGAGTTGAGTGTAATATACGTGCGTGTGTATGTGAATATGGAGTGGGCACACGTGTGATGACTGTCGGTGGCGTCTCCACTCGTCGTTGATGCATGTATTTGAGTTGATGATGTGGCGATGCATGATAATTATGCGGCGTCAGTGAGCGTCGTACAAAGGTAAGCGCGTCTTTGCGTTGCACGGTGGCACTATGGATGTTGCTATTCTTGGAAGTTGCTAGCAACTCGAACACGTCGAAATCAGTTTCAGTGTCAGAGTCAGAGTTCACGTCAGCATAGTTTACGTCCCGATCGTTATCAGCCGAAACGTCGGTGGATGATTGACTTTCGAAGATTTCACCAAAGTTTGCCTTCACAAAAGTCTTCTCAACGTAGTCTTTGTTGTTGTTAGTACAATGATATGGTTATATTGATATCGCAGGTAAGTTAGCATGATTAGTGATTTGTAAAGAAATAATTAGGATTAATTTCCGAGACTATAGAGATTATTAAAGTAACAGAAATTGAAACAATATAATCGATTGAGTGAGAAATATAGGAAAACTGCAACGAGTTTATTATATGCAAAGCACTTTTTTTCCACACACTCGTTACATTTGCACTTGAATAAAACAAATGAAATGTTGATAATAGCAAACATAAACTTCCGGAAAACATAAACCATACTCATTCCGGAACTTATAGAACTAGTTTAATAGAGTTACTTTGTTATAGTGAATGAGCACAAGTCAGTATAGATTGAAGGTAATTCATTTAGCATACCTTTTGTTGGACTTCTCAGGTGGTCTCCTGCGGTACCTTTTCTGTACTGCTGCTGACTTAGAGCAGTTGTTGTTGGCACATTAAAGGTAAAGATATTATTATTAGCAGTGCTTTGGACAGGTGTGCCGTTATTGGCATTAAAAGGTGACATCTGCTCCTGTTTGATTTGAAATGTCTGCTCCAATATATCATCCTGTGATGATTGCACTTGCAGTTGTTGCTGCTCATCAAGTTTTGTACTTTTGGGACTTATTGGCATCGTTTTAAAAGCACCACCTGCAACGTAAGCCAAAAAAGGCATTTAATAAAAGACTTGTAAATCGTATTTCGCACATCACTCGAAATTGCAATTGTTTTTCGCTTTAGTTTGCACAATATTGATTACAAGCAGTAACAATTGCAAATGACGACGGTTGCTTTCGTGTTTCGCTCGCCTGTAGGCTGAAAGGGTGTTACACCGATTGGATTCTTGGGGCTGCGGTAGGAATACATTGGCATCTGTTGATAGCTGAGCATGTTGCTCTCTATGGTCGCTCGTTGTGCTTTAATAGGTTTTGGTTTTAATGTAATGTCGCGTTCGTTGCTGGTTGCAGCAGCTGTAATAGTAGTTGTTGCGTTGGTGTTGCTCTGTTTCTCGTTGCATTCGTCAGTTTGCTCAAAACTTTGGATACATTCGCGATTGTCAACAGGTTCCTGTGGTGTTGATGTCATATCAGCATCCTATAATGCATAGCAGAATCATAGCACAACAATTCATTACGTTCTTAATTTCTCCGTAAATATTTACTAGTAAAAATCGAAATTCTAAATTGTCATCATCAATTATCATACCTTTTCATTGTGTTCAGTGCTTTTGCTTGAATTTATCTTGTTCTTCTTGTGAATTCCACATGCTGCTGGTGCTGAATCTTCGATATCTGAGTCGGCAACACGTTCACGGCATTTTAGATCAATATGTTGTTTAATGTTTTCAGATTGCTGCTGAATGGAGTCGCCGACCGTGTTTTTGTTATCTCCATCAATGATCACCTAGTCATAGAAAGGAAATAATAAAAAACTTATTTAGTATTTTTATTTAAAGACATTTCAATGATTACAAAAAGAAATCAGAGTTGCTTAGTATCATGCGCAACGTTTTGACTAACATTTTCCTCTTCGGAAAGTGTTTCGTCTTTCACCTCCTCTGTTTTAATGTGGAACACGTCGTGAACTATCGTATTGGATGATTCATCAATAGTGGTGTTGTAGGAGGCAATTGTTAGCGGTATATCCCCTTGCATATCTGCATTCGACGCTCCGGTTGTAGGGCTCTGTTGTTGCTCGATTGCATCGGAGCCACCAACAGAGTCGTTACGGTTTCTGCTATCGCCGTCACCGTTACCGCTAACGCTACCGACACCAGTACCGCACTTTCCAGAGCTGGAGGATTTGCGTCGATCTTTGGAGCACCACTTCCACTCAGGATGCAGCTTGAAGTGCGCGTCTTTAACCGAGCTGGCCAACTCATGATATTTAGCTTTCTCTTCGGGTTTTAGTGCATACCACCATTCGCCGAGGATTTTACTGACTGTGCGATTGTCCTGGTTGGGATGCTTTTTGTGTACAAGCTTTCGATGTTTCTTCGAGAATATCATGAAAGCATTCATAGGGCGACGAATCTTATTCTGTGTAATTATACGAATACGATAATTATACGAACATATCAATTTTATATATTTATATCGTGTGTTGATTTCCTTTACTTTTACCTTTGACATTGGACTCAGTGGTTCCTTGGCATTTTGCTGCTGTTTTTGTTGTAACGCGCTTAAGGAATGCGAACGTCGCTTTTCAGCAGCAGCTGCAGCCGCAGCAACTGTAGCGGCTGCCGTATTCGTTACCATAGCTGTTGCTTCGTAGACTTCACTAACCTTGCTTAGGTGGTGTTCCGAGACTGCAGAGCTACTGTAGGTATTCAAGCGGTAACCACCAGCACCAGCACCAGCATTGCCTTCGCTGATGACGTACTGACGTTGTTGTTTTTGGTGTTGTTTATGCTGTAGTGTTGATGATGCTTCTACACTGTTTGCCTCTGCTGATGGCTCAAAGACATCATCATCCAACTGATCATCCACTTCATCCTGCGATACGCCGGTTGGCTCCATAGTTGAAGAGTTCTTTGATTTGCTTGGCGAGTCCATGGTGTTGAGATGCACAATGCAGTTGCTGTTATTCAATGTCGTAAGCGCGCCAGAGGATGTTGGAGCTGCAACGGTGGATGCGGATGCAGTACCAATGTGTATATTTGTTTTTTCGGGGGATGCATTTATATGTGGCAGGAGCGTATGCCATCGAAAGATCGACCCCTGATTAAATCCTGCAGTAATAAAGTATATGTAACTATAAACAATATATTGAGTTGAAGGAAACTTAACAGAACAAACGATTCGTCGTGATGGTATAATAGTATTTAGATTTAATAATAGAACATTAAAACGTACCGTTTTTTGGAACTGCTTGATGTGACTGATGTGGTTGCGATTGTTGTACTGTTGAAGTTGGTACTGTTGCTGGGGCAGCTAATGAAATTAATGTTTTTGTTTGTTGTGGATGCTGTTGCTGGTGTGGCAGCAGCGGCACTAATTGCGTTGCATCAACAATTACGGGATGAAACGACTGAACACTACTTCCTCCATTTAGGCCACCGGAGTTAGCGGTGTTGCCAGCTATCGACGCAGCTGCTGGTGAGATCCTTATAACACTCGTTGTTTGATGTCCTACCGTAGTGGGAAGTGGTGGTGGCGGTGCTGAAACAACGGAAACAGCCGATGGCGTTGCTACCGGTGGTGGCGGTCCGGGTGAAAGCTGATGGTGATGCTCCACAAGGTGAGATTGCTGCTGCGAATAATGGGTGTGCTGTGGATGTGAAAGTTGTACTGTTGGTTGAGCTGCCTGTTGCTGCTGCTGCTGCTGCTGCGCACGAACCGACTCTGGCCGTATTACCTGTGAGTAGCCCACATTATACAGAACTGGACTGGGAGTGTTCTTCCATTTGGCTGCGTGAGTATCGGTGGGTGCAGAAGGCCCCCCGATGGGCGTAAAGAAGTTCTGACGATTGGATTCAGACACCGGAGAATGATTTGCAACATTCAGGGGCGATGTGCCATGATTTACGGGTGACGAGTATGATGGAGTGGCAGAACGTGAACTGCTGAGTGACACTACAGAAACACAAAAATGTTACAAATAATAGTAATGAGAAAGAAAAAATATTTTTACATAAACACTGCATGTACAATTTGGCGCCAATGTCGTAATCCTGAAAAATATTCATTTTTATGTGTTTTTCGCCACGAAACGTTAGAGCACTCTCATTTGTTAATTTATGGATTACAAGTATACAAAATTCTATGAAACACAATCTTGAAAAACACAACTGTTTTATAATAAATTTTTTGGGTATAATTTGGAAAAAATCTCCTGAATTTCTAGCTTAAACCTAAGTATGCTGAAAATGATCAATGAAAATTTTGACGTTTTACATGTGTGTATATGAGTTTGTTTATTAAAAACTTGATTGCAAGTGCGATCAAGGTTGTGTGCGTGAACAGGTGCGGCATTGTAGTTACTCATCATTGCCACAGGTAGAGCACTATAAGTTGCTCTTTATATTTTTCAGCTTTTCACTGTTTGTGGGAATGTGACAGCATCATACGTTGAATGATTTTATTGAGGATGCACTCTCCCAGGGAAGTATTTCAAGAAAACCAAGAACATTGGAGTTGCCAGTGTTAATTATTTTATATTATAAAAGAATAAGGATTGAAAAATATTTTTAAATTATGTAGGTATATGTATGGGTCGTCTTTTCTTTTATGTACTACTATGTACTATAAAATATACAGCGTATACTATAAATATATACTTCATTATTATATACTACTAAAGTATTGTGGAATCGATTTACATTGACCTAAAGATTTTTTTTAGTTAATCACTAGCGTAAAACTTATTAGTCATGTAATTTTATCAACACAAGTAATGTAATTTTATCAAGTGTGGGTCTATACACACCTAACATGTTGGCTACATCCGTCTCTTCCTGGTCAAATCGTCCCGTGACACGATAGTTAGGTGAAGTCTCTGAATCTCGGGAAGTTTCTTCATCCACTTGAGTCTTGCTGCTGGAGCGACTACTGATATCACTAGATATTTAATTAATAAATTTATTTTGACGATTTTAATCTCTATTTAGGTAAATGTCCTTAAACTTTCTTACCTTGGAAAACGACTCGGTCCGGCGGATCGCAATGTGTTACCCTTTTGGTTTAAGTGTCTCGAACAAAAACCACGGCGTTGTGATTCCTTCGAACACAATGAACACAGACGGCGCCACTGTTTACCATTAAATTTTTTGCGTACGCCAGATTCGGACTGGACGATGTCGCCTTTCTTAAATCGATGAGGTGTAGTTGCTTGAGATCTGTAGAAGAAGTAGAATATATTAAAATATAACATTCTTGAAAAGAAAAGTTTATTACTTGGGATTAACGATTTAACATTTATATGAGAAAAACAGATTAACTTACCTAGGAGTGGCTGGATGAGATCTGGGCGTGAGTCTCTGGTCGAAACTCGATGTGCTACCCCGGCTTTGCATGCTGCTGCGCTTGCTTCCGCCGGATAGCTTTTCGGCATCCATACCGTCCATGCCGAAGCCGCTGATTTCGACTCGTTTTAATTCATCGTCCGATTCATAGTCATCGTAGGAGCGCTGCCTTCGCTGCATATCATCAGATGGCGATTGCGCTCCTTTCTGAAGCTGCAATTGGTGACCATTATTGTTGGTCTGCTGCTGATGCTGAGAGACAATTATGTCAGGCATTCCTGCTAGCGCAGGTGCAACGTTGCTATTCTCGGCGTTTAACAGTATGGATGACGCGTTGCTCTGCAAAGGCGACGTAGCTGTGGTGCGGTAATACTCTTCTTGCTTTTGTTGTTGTTGCGGCTGCTGCGAGTTTGTCGGCAACATTTGATGTAACTGCAATGTCGCCGCTTGATTTCCACCACCCGCCTGGTGATGTCCTGGAATTTTGCCATCGTAGCGCGCTGTCACGTAGGTGAGCTGATGCAGAGGCGGTGCTTTGTGTGGAGAGGGAGCGTATATGATGTTGGCATCGCCGCTAACCACAATATGTCCAGACTTTGTTATGAGACGCTGTTGTGTGGAAGAGGGCAGTGGTGGTGGAGGCGCTGTCACATGAGCAGACCCGCACCCAGTACTGTTGTTATCGAGGCTCACAACAACTGCTTGCATTCCGTTGGCTATTTTGACTGTCGTGGGCAATCGATGTTGTTGATGATGCTGTTGAATAATCGTCGTGGGTGAAACTTCACTAAGCTCGTCCCACCACGGAGGCAACAAAAGACGCAAATCGGCGCGTTTTATGGTTTTAATCTAAAATGACTAGGTTAGGTGACGGGAAAAATTTTCTAAGCTTATTTTCAATTCACTCACACTCTGGGCAGATCCGCAATCATTATCCCTGATCTGCACCTTAAACTGCTTCGTATTGTGATTTATTTCGATTACAGAGCCCTCGATGAATACACAACCCACTCGTCCTTCGACTTGTGTGCGCACACAGACAGGAGTTTCCAAGTTAATCTTGAAAGCAAAGGGTTGAATCGAAAATTTATAACAAGTATTTTTAACTTCAGTAAGCTTACGTCTGCCGCAGGCGGACTAGCATCCAGTATCACATTAAAACGCCCACCGTTAAAGAGATCCGTGTAGAGTTGAGTGCCTCTCTCGGGCGGATCAAATTCTACCAGCACCGAATTCGGCGGTGTGGGTGTTTCCGCCGAACCCTGGCGCACGATCCCTGATGCGTAGTAGTTACCCAGTTTGGCCAGCACGCGCGTGTTTGTCCATTCGCTGAGATCCAAGAGCTGCTGTTGTATGGCGGCATGTGTCTGCTGCTTGGGCTGGTTGCTGAAGGTGTAACGCTGCACGGTGTTGGAGGTGGAACAGCTGCTGGCCACGGACGTATGTGTACGGATGCCAATTGTTGCTGGGGTCATGTTGGTGATATTCATTGCGGCTGCATTTTGAAATCTAAACGCGTTGGGAGAGCAGCTTGAGCTTAAATTGAATTAGTTGTAAATGATAATGTACTGTTCTAAAGAGAGCTGGTTTTCTACACACTCGCAAACAAACTCACCTCGTTATAATAATACGTTTCTCCGGGCTGTCCAACGAAGTGGAGCTCCGACCAGAAGTTATTAGAGTTCCGCTGCTACTGCTTGGACCTCCTGCTGCTCCATTGACGCTGACGACAGGACTGATTAACATCGGTTGCATTGCGTGAATGGAGTAGACGGTTTCATTGTTGGCATTCGTTGGCGCTGCTGTCGTTGCATTAGTAGGCGTGGACATCGTCCAGGGTCCGGGGGCTCCGCTGACAACAATATTTGTCGCTGTGATGCCATTTTTCAAAGTCGAATCATTGTAAAGTTGTTGTTCCTGATGGAGGCTGTGATGATGGGATGATTTTTGTTGCACCTCTGCCTGGTCTAGCTCAGCTGGATCGAACTTACGCTTCTTTGGATGCAGACGAGGCGGCGGCTGGTACTGCTGATGTTTCAGTTGTTGTTGTTGCTGGCCCGCAGCATTTGCTAAATGAGTGCCTGTTGTTGTGATTGCTACGCCAGACGAGTCTGCTTCAGAGGTTAGCGATAACGACGAAGAAGTTGTGGCTACTGCTGCTGCTGCATTACCGCTAGATGAAGGAATAACCATTTTGTTCGCTGATGTCGCAGCTCCGCTTTTTAGATTACGTTGCTGGTTTGTTATGAAATTCGCTGCAGCCTTTGTCGCTGTTGCACCACGAACCATTGTTGTAGCAACGTATTAATTGCTGTCAACAGCATTTGTTGAAATGAAACCGCCTGTCAGTTTCTAGCGGAATAAAGAATAATCAAAATCTTTCTGACTTGATTGCGGCTGAACTGCTGGAAAACGAAGGACACACAAATTCAACAACAATTTAATTATGAACAAACGAACCCACCCAGTTGAGTGTAAATTCATTTAAATATTTCCCAACGATTCTATACAACGCCAACTTCTATACAGCACACACTTTTAACCAGACAACCATGCACCCACACATACACAAGTCTATCAAATAGACGCTCTCATATAAAAATCAAAATATAAAAAATCATTGAGAAAATCTGCCGCTTCTGCATTCATAGAAAAAACTTGGGAAAATGAGAGTAACTAAAATCTCAGCAGCAATATTTTTCCTGTTGCTACCTACGATTATTTCAAGCTCCGACCAATCCTACACTACACCGTCCTCTCCACCCCTCCCCCAGTTGAAAGTACACTCCGTGCGTGGTGCATAACAGGATTCTACTCTGCACACCTAACGTCACTGAGATGCGATGCTCTGCTCTGTTTTGTGCTTGATGCAGAGAAAACAATTGCGACTGCAATAGTAAAAATGCCATCACATATATTCAAGTATTCAAAGCATCAGAGCTACAATATTTAATATATGTACTAAAATATATACATATTGTTTAAATATAGTGCTAACTTCGGTCTGGCCGTCCATTTTTTTTAGTATATTTTGATCCGATCTACTCGATCTCTTGTAATCTAGAATTCCACTGACGGACGATGTGGGCTAAATTGACTCAGGAGGTCAGGTCAAGCGTATCAAGAATATTATACCTGGCTCCTTTAATGCGTTACAAACGGAAGCACAAAGTGAATATACCCTTATCACTTCGTGTGTAGGGTATAAAGACATGATAAAAATCGAGTTGATTTAAAACTTGTGTATTTATAGTATATTGTGTACACAAGAGGATTTTTTAAGTAAAACTAATACAAAAAGTCACAAACTTATAAAATCCAATTTCGATTAGATCAGATAAAATACTTGGATATATGTACATACTACGAATAAAATTACGTATTGTAAAATTTAAATACACACATGCAAACCTATGTTTGTAGTTAACGAGTTACTAACTATTTGACTCATCCAACCAGAGCATATCAAATCATGTGACGACATGACACGACAATGGGACTGATAAAACGGAATTAAAGTACATAGATATGTTTATCGATTCGAGCTTGAGAGTGAGTAAAAAAAAACTACAGACTGGCCATTTCGTAATGGCAGAAAACATGCAAGTAAAGCAAGCAGTAAAAAAAATATAGACTCACTGAGGACCGGTTTAGAGTTGGGTTCGTGGTCGACAGAGGGATTGGTGGCTGAGTAATTGCAGTGGTGTTACATCCCCATGTGATCTTATAAAGAAAGTCATCCACGAAATACGAGTTGCGTCAGAGCGCTTTTTTAGTTGAAGTTGGGATATTATGATTTGGGAATTGGATATGAATTGGGAATATTTTAGATACACTTTTGTACCTTTAGTTAACTCTTTAAGTTTAAATTTATAGCTTGGAGCATCTTTTAGTACTGTGTATCACGAAAGTGTGAAAGAGATAGTAAAAAGTATGAGAAAAATATGATATGAAGAAATCCCTTGAAATTTCACCGGTTTTCATTGTCGACGATGAACGGCGACTATATCCTACATTTTCATGGCTCTCGAAAACACAGCCGCAAAAAGAGCGGTCGTGTAACCCCTATGTAACTGCGCAAAAAGAAAAAGGCGACAATAACTGTTCATTCACAGAATTCAATTGAGTGTAGTGTTTTTGTGTGTTGTCAGGTTGTGGGGAATTCCTTAAATTGCGGGAGTTTAAACCTGTTTGGGTTAATTTTTATATTGTGGGTAATTTTTTGGCATGTACGATTTACTACCTTAAAATTATGAGTGGGGAATTGTTACAGAAATTAAGGAAAATTTTCGTCGCGGTGCCGGGAATTTTATTCAATTCAGGTGCTATCTAATTTTAATCCCGAGCAACCTAGCAAGATTTCAAAGACAAGAAACCTCACCTCTTTGATATGCAAACAGTTCGGTTCTGTGGTAAATTGTATAGATATTTGGGAAAAATGATGAACAAAAAATATTGAAGATAAAAAAATCCCACAAATAATAGCAAACACAGATGTGGGCATAGCGACCGTTGAAATAAATACAAGTTTGAGACGAGCGAACGAAGCTTAATGCACGAATGTCAGTAACCTCATCCGCCGTCATCGTCGCTATTGTGGTTCATCTGAGCGAAGTTGCTCCAACTGCATGGCGCACATTTTATATTATTCGTTTCTTGATTTAAAAATGCTTCCCGCCGTAGGTGACTGAGGGTAGAAGGCCCACTGGTATGAGGTAGAGGTGGGGACGTCCCAGCATGTCGAAGGGAAGCAGAATTACAAAAGAGAGTGAGCGATGACTGCTGATGCCTCGAGCTGCATGCAAAGCGAGCTGCTCCAAGCCGAACGCTTAGTCATTCAGAATCAAAAAGTGAAAAATACATTGATGCAATGGGTACTGCAGCGAGTACTGAGTGTTCAAGATGCAATGGACGAAGAGGTGGGGAAGGTCTGATAGGTAACAAGAGAGAGAAAATGAAAAGGAAAGAGAATACCAAGTAGCAAGCGAACGATAGTGAAGAGGTGTAAAAGCCGAGTACGTTCTGAGTCGGTGCGTTCGTATGAAGTTGGGTCGATTGTGCAAGGACAGACAGGAGTAAAGTGTGGCGGGCAAGTGTTCACGATGGCTGTGCCAGCGAGTGGGTGTTTGGCGCAGCAGCTTGTTCAGTTGCGATCTTTTTGTTCGTCCTTTACTTACTGCTATATGTATTATACATCGCATAAGCGTTAGTGGTACATGGTGGGTATATAGTCAGGCATTAAATCTACTCGCGTAAGTAAATGCAAATTGAGTCGTTTTGTCTACACTTTTGCGGAGTTGTTACCGTTGTTATTGCTTTTGCTGTCGCATCGAAACGCTCGATATGGCGGAAAACGCAAGAAACTTCGAAGTAGCAACGATGAAGGTCCTCCTGGACTTTGGAGCACCAAAAAGAAAAACAAAAGAGAAACAACGAACATCATTTGCAAATAGCCGCCATCTCATCGCACCAGGAACTTTTGTGGTTGCCACGAATTGTTTCCGCATCAAGTTTAATGCCTGGGTATCAAGAATAAAAAAAATTGTATTACCGTTCTTTGGGGAAAAGTACGGAAAATCTACAGTGAACCAGAGTCACTTATCGACTCAACTCACGAAACATCACATTTATTGAGTAGTATTTCTTAAATTAAAAGCTCTTGAGAAATTGCGAAATTAAATACATTTCGGATGTCAGTAAGAACGTTGAGTACCAAAACGCCAAAACCCATTTTATAGTTATTTAGCACCACGATAAGCATTATTATAATAAATACATGTTTAGCCAAGTACTTGTAACTTGTGCATATCAAAATGTTAACGAATGTGCATAATTTAATTAACTCACCACATTTTGCTACAGAAATTTCGTTAGAAATGCTGATAAAACATATTATATACATATGTATATAATATAAACATATTAAAAGATGAACGTAGAAACTGTATAATCTTTTAGAAAGAAATAATTTAAATTTAATTTCTTTTGTGTTCATCCAGTAAAAGTTTCCCTTGAGGAAGAGTTGGCAACGTTACTGATAAATAATAACTAAAATCTACCGTCTATCATCATTATTATTTGAAAATTTATTGTAGCGCATCTTATTTGTTTACAATTTGATATTTTTGCTTTTTGTTTTATTTTATGTTGGATTTTGCGCAAACATAGCAAAAAACCACCACAATAGCAAGAGTTTTGTAGCAGAGAATAGGGTTTGAAGTAAAAAGAGATAGACAGAGAGAGAGAGAAATAGATAAAATCGCATTGGGAGACTCAGGAGTGTTAAATAGGTGGCTGTGGTTTACTAGACTGCATTTTCTGGTTTCTAATAAATATCTGGTTGAAGAGAGTATAAGGGGGACTGGGAAGAACGGAGGGAGGTAGAAGGCTTATTTATGGATCTTTAAAAATATTAAAACGTATAAGAAAGTGAAAATTTGTTAGTTATTACCAAAATTAAAATGAACTACACTTTCTTTCAATGTAAATAAAAAGGTTAAATAAAGCCATATTAGAGATAATTTATATCAGATGTGATAAAATTTCTCACAGTTTGAGGAATTTATTATATAATTTTGTTTTTCCCCAATAGACATGTTTTGTTTTATTTCTTCCAAAAGAATTCATTCTTCGCCTATGCATATTAGCTAAGAAAAAGTTGCAATATGCAACAAAGCAAACCATTTTGTAGTATTGCGTTTTAAAAAGCGGAAGTGACGGAAATTCCCGTATATGCTATCATTTTGACACGCTATACTTTTAGAGCGTCATAAACCTCAGCGGGCGGTTTCGTCGAATGCATCCCGTCAACCCTTCAATGCATTCGTGAAATGGAGGAGGAGGTGGTTCTGGAAAATGGGCAGAGAAATTAAAGAGTTGGAGACATAAGCGTCAGCAGGAGTAAAAAAATAAATCATAATCGCCCTCGTCAAAGAGAAAGGTTGTTTGAATAGAACACTTGAATAGAAGAGAAACGAAGAGCTGGGAAGAGAGAGAGAGAGAAAGAGAAGAACGTAATTCGGATAGCAACCTGAGGGTATTGAAATGAGTAGGTTAAAAAATCGCGCCTATCTACAGGGTGACTAATTATCAACACGTCAAAGTAAAGAGGAACAAGTTTTACAACAAACAAAACGATTGGACTTCAAGAAATACAAAATACAACAAAAGTCAATCAATAAGAAAAAAAATAAGGAAAACGCGACAAAAAATGTCCTCGCAGAGACGTAAAAACTTCGTCTCTTTCTTCATCACGTCTGTGCTTCATTTGATGCTGCTCCTAACCAAGTACACTTCCATTACAACAACAGAAGCTTAATGTTTTTTACATAACTAAATCGTTGCCCTCCTCCAGGACATCAATTTACGAGTAGAGGCATATATTATGAGGACGAAAGACGCAACGAACTGCTCGCACATTACAGGCGCAATATAGACTAATGACTGTGCAACAGTGATTCCCACTCAGGGAAGGAGGCATGCAAGTACTGCGTCCGGAACGAATGTTAGTAAAATCTACGGTGTGACTATCTAAAGGAAGGAAGGAATGAAAAATATAAAAAAGGATTCTTTTATGCTCAGAATACAGAAAGAAATAAATAGCTAGAAGGAGAGAGAGAGGGAGAGATAGAGAGAGTGAGAAAATTAAGAAAGAAGAGAACAGGAGGAAGTCTGATAGATGAAGAGTTGGAATTAAGGAGCCTTAATTTTTTCCATTGAAGATTACGGTATTAAAAAATGTTGCTAGGCGCAGTAGATTATGTTTTTTTTCTAGCTAAAATGTATTAATTATACATAATTTTGTGGAAAAGAAGAAACTAAATACTTTTAGCTTTCCATACATATTTTTTCCATGAGAATTGGTGAATGAATGAAATGAATGAATGAAAACTAGAAAAATCGCGAAAATTTTCATTTCCTCAGTGTACCGCAGTATAAATTCTAGAATACTGGCACAATTGCCAGTATGCCAAATATGCCATCTGAATACTCATACTGGCACAATATATGCCAACCGGATATCTTCTACGGATAAGGAGATATAAGGAAAAAAAATAGGGCACATAAATGAAACATAGTCGACCTTTTTAACGGTATACATGCCAACCGGATATCTTCTAAGGTTAAGGATATATAGGGCAAATAAATTCTAATTTCAATTGGCTATAACTCAGGAACCAAGTGGCGCCGGGCTGCTACTAGAAAAACTTATTATTCTTGTTGTTGGGGTCTGCTCCACAAGCTACAACAACATGGTGGGGCTTACCGGGCGGATCTCTATCGGCTCCCATAATTAATCTGAACAGAGGAATGGAGTTGCTGTTGTGCTAATAGTTCGAGCCTTATCGAGCCCAAGCATTTGCCAACTAAAGTGTTCATGTATTTCAAATACAACAATAGCGAAAACTTTTAACTCATGGAGGAGTTTTAAGTGAAGACGTTTATGTGTAACTACGATAGTTAGTTTGAGAATTCGTTATAATTTATATTATTATATTATAATTTTATATTATAATTTTAGTATTATTAGTTTTAAACAAGCAAATCATTTTTACAATATAGTCCTTAAAGCTGCAGTAAATGTACTGCCATGAACCGAATCGTATACTAAGCGATATACGTAAGCAATCGTATACTATGTTGTTCCAAAACTGGGCGTGGCCCGTCAACTTCATGGTGTAGGGTATTTAAGATTCGCCCAGGCCGAAAATACCACTCTTTCTGGTTTTTTATAAAACGCTTACTATATAAAGAAAGCAACTGATGTTTTACAAAAAAATCGGATTTTTTTGGTGGTCTGTGTTTACTATTTCATTCGTATCTGCCAGATTTCATGAAGAAACTTGAATTTATTGAATCACCATTTATGGAACAGATAATCGTCGTATAACACCGTAGAGTTTAAAACATGTGTTTGAATAATTCAAGCACATAATATACAAAGAGTTTAGTAAAATGAAAATAACTTTTGTACAGATGCAGTAAGAAAGAAAAAAGAATGAAGTACTGAATAGCTACTACTAATCGTTTCTCGCGCTCTCTCTCTGTTGGCGTGGCAAGGGTTTTGTTGTGGGGGTCTGGTTGAGACCAGCCCCGATTTGATTTGAGGACAGGATTTAATTATTTCATATTATTTTTCATTAAAATTAAATTTCCATAGGATTGTGGGGGAACCAGGTTAGCTGGGGGAGGGGATCCCACCCATGGCCCTGCTGGGCTACGACAATATCTCTTTATCTCTATCTTTTTTTGATATTGATATTAGTCGGTGACGAATAATGTAATACAGAAATGTACGTATCACATAAGAACAGAAAGACATGAAGATAGATATGAACACAAACAGATAGCCGGACAGTCAGTAAAAAACAAAAAGATTATGTTCATTAAATAATACCACCAACGTTTACGTTCTCGTATTTTTAACGTAAAAATACCTTGGATTCTGAGTGCCAATGGCCGGTGTCAGACGGATCTCACGATGCGTCCATCAGTCACACTGATTAGTTGATTCGTGGCATGTGATATGGGCCAACCAATCAGCGTGAGTGATGCACGCATCGTAATGATAGGCTAATGCGTGACAGCGGCTAATGCTGACTGCGTGAAGTTAAATTCGTAAATCCGACGCGAATTTAGCAAAGACACAAACCAAAATACGAATTTAAATTCGTGCATAATTAGCAGTGCCAAGGTAAGGTGTCACTCAGACTTACTTATTCGTTTAGTAAAACATATAATCTGAAAATGGTTTGTATATTGTTGGAAAGGTCAATATATTAGCTACCTAATCCTGGAAAATTCATCCGTGCACAGGCAAGGATGTGGCGTCAGTGGCCAATGTTACCCAGTGTACCTCCAGAAGCACTTCTCATACACATTTTGTTTAACAAAAAACATAACTTGGACAAACGTTGTATACAGTTCGAAAGGTCACTATATCAGCTACCTATTCCTGAAAAGTCTAGCCGTGCACAGGCAAGGATGTGGCGTTAGTGGTTATAGGTTAACCGATTTAATTAAATCAGAAAAAAGCTACGAAAGTCAACGAACTTATCTCTCGTTTGTATTTAGTTATGACGTTTCTTGGGTAGATAAAGCCACTACGATTGCTTTATTATTTACTTATTTGCTTTCCATTACCATTCAATTCCTTTTTTCGGGCTAAATGTGCGAGCATTCGTAGATATGGAGGAATAAACTGGATTGCTGGACATGATTCGATACGAAAGCGTAAAAAATACGAATTTATAAATAACTACATTCCAAAGAACAATATTTACGAAAGATTCGTAAAAATATGCGAAGACTAAACATAGCAGCCGACTGTATCACACTCGTACTCGTATGTATGTACGTACATATGTATGTAGATAACTATTAATGACGACTTATCAATTATATACATAATATTAAAGTTGAATTAAAAGAGAGAGAACCATTAAATAACTAATTTGTTATCTTTGACTTCTTTGTGTCTGTTTTCTTACACACTGTTTCAATGTATATACTTCTGAATTTGTATTGTTTTTAATTTATTTCCGCATAATATTTAAATCTGCTCTTAATATAGATGTGCGATGGTATCTGAAACATTTCCAATTAAGCAATTAAAATCAAAAAGTTTTATTGCAACTTAAAACCTTAGTTATGCCTTAAACACAATCAGAGACGCAAGACGCAGATTCAAGTTAGGGACGCAAGAAATGGCTCGGATTTAAACCAAATAGCAGAGAAGCATTTTCGGGAAGCAGAAGTATGAAATGTCAAAAATTTCACAGTAGAGAACAATATATTCATGCTAACCAAAATTCTCGAAGTTTATTTATTTTAATCTGTATTAAAATATATTTAAAATACATTTAAATACTATATTATACAGAATCAAAATAAAAAAATCAACAGAAAAATACGCACATAATTTTAAAGCAGCTGAAATAGAAACAAGAATGAAATGTAAACAAACACAACCAACGGAGAAGAACTAGAACGCCTTTGCATCCGTCAAAATTAGAATTAGCTCGAATGCGGGATGCAAAGATCGGCAGCAAAGTAAGGAAGCAAAATGGAAATCAAACTTTTTTCTCGATCTCCATAAGAGCCCGTGTAATTTTGACAGTTAAAAAATGAATCTGCGTCTTGCGTCTCTGATTGTGTTTAAGGCATTAGTTTTGTTTTCAAAAGGTCATCGGCCTATTTATTTATTACTAGCTTCTTCGATGCTGTAAACATATATGAAAAACCGTACTTACATGTTACATATACATACAAGAGTCATGCACGTAATACTTTCAACCTTGAAATAAGACAAACATGACATGGCCCGCTGTCCCAAGTGAAGCGTTTGAAATTGAAGTTTTGAATAACGATTTACTTAATGCTGAACTTTCGTAATCAGTAGCTAGTTAAGCGAGAATAGCAGCAGCCAATCCCGTATATTTTCTTATTCCTCCTCCAACATATGTTTTGAATTTCAACGGCCTCTTGAGCCCGGCTCACTGATTTTGATAGGTTGGTCCATGTCACATGAAACGAATCGAGAATTGAACACGAGAGAATTCGACCTCAAGAGGCTTATTCTGACACCAGCCTTTTGGTAAGGAGTAATCGACACGGAGAACTATCAGCTCGTGATACGTCGACGTTTTGTTGAACCGGTTCTTACGTTGTTGTTGTTCAGTTTACTCGCTGTTGTTTAGCTTCTCTTATCGTAATTTCTTGTTGAGCTTGGTTTTTTCCGTTGTATTTTGAGAATTCGGATCTTAATGTTTTCTTCTGTTCCTAATCGTCTTTTGTAATCAAAATACTCGTATACCTACCTATACTACTACATTTAATTTAAAGTTGTTCTTTTTGTTATTGCGTGCGACCGTCTGGCAAGCAGTTCGCACAAGATGTTGTAAGAGACAGAAAGAGAATATGAATTGCAAAATTATAAAACCAGCAATACTCTTAAGCCAAGTAACGCACTACAATCACGTGTATTGTGGATATTATGCGGACATATTACACCATAAAAATTGTTCAGCAAAACTGTCAACCTTAGTGTTGAAGCACATCAAACAGCGTCAGAACTTCCTAGAGTCAAAAAGAATGGCTCAAAATGAATACGCTAGACGCTTGTCAAAATTTGTTTCGTTTGTTTGCATATAAAAACGTGGAACAAATGCAGAACAGCTGCCAAGCCCACATTTTCTTTTTTTTTACCGTTATTTGAGACCGTTATAACCGGAAGTGGCCATGTTTTTTCGGGGGCTGGTTAGCCATCTTGGATTTATGACCGTTTGAAGGTCAAATAAATGCTACTGATAAAAGGCACTTATTTCATAAACTAAGTAAGTTAGCGGAACAAACGAAGTACTGTTGGAAAGGTATTTTTAATACCTTTCATTTATGTAATACATATTTTTATCCATAACATGGCTGTGAAGGAGTTATATTGATTTTTAGAAAAATGTGACAAGTTGACCTTGAAACAATTTTTTTCTTCCAAACGGACACATTAAGTCATAAAACAAATTACAGTTATGGAAAGCTTGTTCTTCTACCTTTAAAATGGTATATAATATATTATACTTACTATTGTATTACAATACTTTAGCTGTGGTACAAAATCTGATCTTGGCAGCTATTCTGCATTTATGCCAAAAACGTTGTACATATATTTGCTTCTTGTTTACATTTTGTGGAAGAATTTGGCACCACTTTATTATTTGACGTTTCATGCTGTTAAATTAATATTTGGCCTCGTCGAGAGCCCGGCTAAAAAACTGCGAATTCGCTCTTGGAAATTTTCAAACAACAGATACATTATACTGATCAATCATCATCACTGATCATTGATCACTCATCATGCAAACCCAGCTTAGCGATTCATAAAGTGTACTCATGGCATTCAGTTTCAGAGGCGATAATTTGTCATTTACTATAAAAATGTTTCAGTTTTTGAATTTCTTCTTCTCTTCTTCTCCTAAGCTTCTAAGTTATTTTGTTTTTTACTAAGTTGTCCATCAATATTTTTTGGTTGGATTTAAAACATATTTTTTCTTCAAAAACTCGTTTTCTAACCATCGTAAATCCAAATAACTAAGTATGTAACAAAAAATGGCGCTTTTATATTACTTCAACCTTTACTGAGCATGTTGGTTGGACAAAAGAGTACGTAAGTAATATGAAATTAGTAGGAAAAAAGCAAATATCTGAGTCTGAGGAAGAGACAAGAGTAAGAGAAGGAGACGAGAATACGAGAAGGATCTTCGGTAAAGTTTGTTAAATTTTATTACTTTCTTATATTGTTATATTTATTTGGAAGCTTTCAGAATTTTAAAATTTACTTAAGATTACTTATTGTTTGAAATTCTTAATATTTTTTATATATTTTAAAAATATTTCTTTTGTTTCATAAGCTATAATCAGCATAACGGGGTTACCGGAATTTTTGTATAAATATTTGCAAAGTAACATAAGTTCGTAGTTATTATTTGATTGAAACTAAAGAAATTCAAAATAATAAAATATATTTTATATCGTATAACTGTTGTAGAAACAAGGAAACGTATAATTACTGAATGCTGGATTTAATGGATGGAAATAGTAAAATTGATGAACAAATAATTAAATAAAATATTGCGTAGGAGCGGCAGACACCAACACAAAACAGCAGACAAGAATATTTAATTAAAATTCTAATAGCAACTTAAAGCTATAGTTAATATAGTACATAAAATGGAAACGATGGAATCTCTTGTGAAATGGAAGTAGAATAAGTCTTGAAAATGTCATACTTATTGCATTCAATTTATGAATAAATTTGTTGTCTATAAATAACTGATAATGATAAAGAAAAAAAATAAAAACCCACTTACTTGACCAAAGGTCATTGAACAACATCAAGTTCTTCTTTGTCATTACTTCTTCACTTTAACGCTTTCACAACAAGGCTCAATATACATAAATACACTGGATCTCTTAAGAGCTACACATGAACCTTCAAGGTACGCATCTCTTCAGAGTAGGAGCAGAACAAACAAATGATGTGATATATAGACAATGTGTATATACAGTGGGTCAATAAAGTATTTGAACACCTTTCTTTTCATACCTACAGGCACAATGAAAATAAAATCCAAAATTATAAACTTGTAAAACATTTAAAAACCTGCACACAAATCTTGGGAAAATCCAACTGAAATTTTCAAATGACAAATCATTATAAGTAATATGGAATAGCATATGCGGTAAATGGCCTCTACCGGATCGTATTGCCTAATTGTGGCTGAATTTCGTTGATAAAGCGTTTAGACGCACCCACCCCTTAAAGGGTGTTGTAGTATCTGTCTGATTTTCTGAACTCCAAATGCGATAATTTTGACGATTAACGAAACCATCAAGATGAAAATGAGCCTTATCGCTATAGAGGACTGGCAAACCTTCATTATTTTTAAAATATGTATAGCTAAAAAATGTAGAAGGCCTTGTTCTTTCGAATAGCGGTAAATTTTTAATAACCCTTAACTGTCAGCTGTCTTTTTTTCGTTGGCATCACTTTACAATGAAGCAAAATTCAAATCTTGCGTGAATTTTGGGACAACCTTTATAACACAAAAATGGCCAATACAATTGGAAAACGACAAATGTCAAAGGTTACATTTTTGGTGATTTTTGCTTATCTTAACAGCTTGTACGAATCTATTTCTCTCTCTGTTCCTGTGAATTATTTAAAATTATTACTTCCTTTTTATGGACAAAAATAACTTATTTTTAGATCATTTGTGTGAACTTGCAAATTTGTGACATAAAGCATTTTGTTTACAAAATAAATATTTATTTTATTTAGTTTGTCTGCTGGGACGGCAAAAACTAAAAATTAAACTTACTTTAAACAACATTCGGCTACTTTAGAAAGGGAGGTGCCGAAGTTTAAAGTAAAGAGTAAAGTAAAACTATGCTTCGCTCACTCACACGCAAGCGAATTATGCGTGGGAGAAGAGCAAAGAACATAGAACATTTCAGGAAGGAATAATTTTAATAAACTAAAATCAACCTAGTGTTTGGAAAAATATGATGCAAAAATTTGTGGAAAGAGGTTTAGCAATAATAATATCAGTTGAACATTGCATGAGAAACTACAAACTTACAATTGTGTTCAAAAATTCTTCAGACAATGTGTGTAGTTGGATAAACTGTTGCGAAAGCGGGTGGTGCGAGTGTCACTCTTCGTTCTTTACTCTTTCTATTCAATATATACTGATGTTATTTTATTTCTACTGGTGTGCTGCTGTTGTTTTTAGTTGTTGTAATTTTAGTTACATACCCGAACACTTTTGCAAAAGTGCAAGTAGACAATGGGAAGCACTTTCAAATTATATTTTTTATTTTTATTTGTACATTTTAAAATATTAACTAAATTTTTGCTTTTTTTTATATAAAAGCTTAATAGAACTGATACATATGTTGATCTATTTTGTAATAAATTTTATTTCTGCAGGTCGATTAACAACGAACAACGTTGGAAGGACGTCGTTGTCGTCTGCACGCGCACGAGCAATGGAACATTTTCATTCATTGAGAAAAATGAAAATTTCCAATATAGTTAAACCACCATCGAAAATGTCAATCATGGGGATTATTGTTTGCTGTCATTTGTAATATTTTTTAGCAGAACTGGTAGCAAGGTGAATCTGATTTTATCATGAAGCATTTCTATGATGACGCCTGCGGTTGTTTTGGTCGTGTGATGTTTTCATCATTTTAACTGTATGCATTTATATAAGTATAGAATTATAAGTATGTATTATGCATTTTCACTTTATTTACTGTATGTATATGCTACAGTTCTAAACGCACGCACAAAACAAACCTCCTTCGACAAACACAGAACACCAACTAAACCCGTGAACTGAAGCGTTGAAAAATAGCAGAATGATAGAAACCAAGGTTACGCATTCCGGTACACAGTTTTTTTAAGAAATCGTTGTGACGTCATAATTATAACACGGTTAGTTTCAGTTGCTCACACATCGCCTTTATGCATTTCGTATAAGGAAAATGTTAGTTTAAGAGGATCAATTATGTAGTGCGCAGTTAAATGTGCAAAGATATATTTTTAAGAAAAAGAAAGATATATCCGTCGCTTGTTGTCTTTTGTAGGAACCCAAACATCACTTGCTTGCGTCTCGTCTGGTTTCAGAGTTACGGAATTTTGAAAATTTCAAATTTGAAATTTCCACGATATTGGTGTCAGTCGAAAGGTATTCGAATTATGTATAATTTATGAAAACAAAATTTAATTGAAAACCGGTTACCGGTTGTTGGAGTTCCAACAACATAATCTGAGTTATGCCACTATGATAAATGAATTCCTAATGTTTTACAATTTGTTTCTGGTATTAAAATATTAATTATTTTCAATTACTTCTTCATACTATGTACTTTTGAAGTTTGATATTCCTATCGTGTGGGGCGTCCCTAATGCTTCTTCAAACGAGAGTGACGTCATTATGAAGTCACAACGACTTCTCAAAATATGACAGTACATTCGAATGCGCAACCTTGTTTTCTATCAATCCAAGCTGTGCCGTTGCGTAGGTTTAAGCCGCGGTGGCCAAAGACAACAATGCCACGCCTTCTACTCACCTTACGCTAGGCATAGAAGGTGTCTTTGCCGGTGGCTCCATGCTAAGTTTCCTACGTTACGTTGTTACTTGAAATACTCGGATCCCAAAGGTATCCTTAACTTAAATGGGAAACTATGTTGTGTAACCGGTTTTGTTGTTGGATTCCGCATTGGCTTACCAAAAGGAGTATAAAAGTTTTCGTTTTCTTGTGAGAGAAAATTCTCATTGGAATTTTGTTATGTTCTCAATAAAAGTTCAAATGCACACGAGTAACCACACACCGAAATTTGTTTTGACTGAATACATTTTTTGGATTTTTCGGCAAAATAAACATGTTTTACAGCCTTATAATGGAAAATGTAATTTAATTTTCAAGCGTTTTGTTTTATGCTTTTTATACCCTACCTTACACCTTAAGGTAAGGGTATATTCCCTTTGTCTCGAAATGTCTAACGCATAGAAATAGAAACGATAGGTATAGAAAAGTATATATATTCTTGATCAGCGTGACCTCCTGAGTCGATTTAGCCATCTCCGTCCGTCTGTCTTTCTGTCTGTTGAAATCACGATCACAGAAGAACCGGCAAAGATATCGTGATGAAATTTTGCAGATATATTGTTCCTTGTGGTGTGCAGTTCTGGGTTTGTATTGAAAATGGGCAAAATCGGTCCACGACCACGCCTATTTTTTATTAAAAATGTGATATCAGCGTTCGTTTTTGAGTTATGACAACAAAATCATTCATCCCTGAGTATAGAGTAGCATTATCCGTTAATATGCTAAATATGGGCGTGATCCGCCCAAATTTAGGTTACACAGGCAAAAGATGATTATATTGTTAAATATATAAACTTCCTGAATAAAACTTTAGATAAGAACTTGTTTTCCAAAAAAACATTATTACATCAAAACTGGGTGGGTCCGCCCACTTTTACACTATTTATATGGTTTAGCAGTATGAAAACAAGTTTATTACCACGTAAAGTTTAAATTTGAACACAATAATAAAACTACTAAGCTAGTTATTTTGTTTTGAAAAAGGCAATGACCACGCCTACTATTTATACAGAGGCGTAGATAGGTCTCATGGAGCCCGTCACGGTTAATCAACTTGCAGCCCCAAAAATTCCTAGAATTCAATAAGTCACTACTTGATATCGACAACTCCCGCCCTCGACATTATCCGCCCAGACTGGAACGCCAGTCTGCGACAACACAAGAGCAGAGTAATCTATTTTGACAATCAAGGAATGCTCTTATTTATTTGTTGTTTACCTTTTTGCACAGAAATTGTAAGGCAACTGATAGCTCGTCGTAGTTGTGGTTTTGGGCTTTCGCGTTTTTTTATAAACTGTATAGTTCCAGAGATAGTTCTTCGCCATACAAATGACACTTATCCTGGTCTCTATCTAGGTTATAGGGACACTTTGATATTTCCCGTTTTTTTTAAATGTAGCCACGCATTCAAAAAACGCAAAAAAATAAAACTGAAAAGAAATTTTGTATGGAGAGCGTATCTTATGTTATAGCGTTCTTTATGTTATAGTTGTGTTCTTCCTAATATGCCCTAAACACAATCATAGAATTTTTTACTTCTTCTAAATACTCATCCACACCATGTTGCTATAATCTTATTTCCAAATAATTTTGAAATATGTAAAAAAATTAAATAAAGGAAATGCATTCAAGGAACATATTTACGGCAAACCTTTAGGAACTGTCAAATATATAAAAAATCATAAAAGGAAAAGTAGAAGTACCTCTTTCGCTATCAAAGAGACCCTGTAATTTTGACAGCTGAGGGTTGAGTGGTATCTTGCCGTTATGATTGTGTTTAATGCTTTAGGCAGGTCAGCGAGATTGGCCGCATTTTGGGAAGCCAAAACATACGTTTGAGCTGAACAGTACAACCGAAATGACTGATGATCCATACTTTTTCCTTGATTACAGAAGATGGCGCTTTCAGACGGATAATTGTGTGCGGCAACCTTCTGTGGTTGGAGTCCGCACTCCAATTTTGTAGAGTTGTAAAATAATTCGACCCCAAAAATCGGCCAAAATTGATTTGAAATATTTAAATAAAATATTATAAATAGATATTAAATATTAAAAACGTGACAAAGAAAAGAATATTGAAAAAATCCACCTAACTTGAATATTTAAATCGATTGTAACTCGAAGTCCGTTAGCGAAACTGTATGTGGTGTTGAGCCCTTTTATTGTTGTTGTTTCTATAGTATGGCTCTTGTGGGGAAGAGTATTAACAAAGAATATACATATTATTACATATTCTTTGGTGTTATGTTATGCGCATGTGTGTGTGTGTGTGCGTATATCTGAGTGTGTGTAATCATCAGCACGCGCTTTCATTTGGTTTATTTACTGATTTGCTGAGATGTTGTTGTTGTTTCCTATTCCAAATACGCTCTCTTTCTTCACCTTCTATTCTAATTTAATGAAACTCAGTTATGTAATTTATTTTCGTAATTGTAATTTATTTTCTGACTGTTTTCTTCATTCATTCATATTTTGCAGCTTTTTTAAATACCATTTTTTACAATGTGTAATATTTTGGAATTTTGTTGTTGTTGATGATGTGGCTGTTGATGCGCGGATGTTTTTTAATTTTAATTTCTTGTTGCGATTACATTTAATTTTCTGTATGCAGTTAATTTTAATTATCTACGTTTAGAGAAAACACAATCATTTATTTATTTAAATATTTGTTTGTATTTCTTGTTTTTTCTTGGAGATTTCTTTGAGTTTTGATTTTTGTTGTTGTTTTATAAATAAATATTTCTTACATACTACATAATTGAGAACGTAAAGAAATTCACTAAAAATTGTAACTACAATGATTTTAAATGTTTGCAACATTTGCAACATGTTTATAAACATTGTATCAGTAGTTCTTTGTTTATATTCATTATTTTCATCTGTGCATTATGTAGCTTCTTCTTTTATTTATTTGTTGCTATTGTTATTTTATTCTAATGAATGAAAAATCTAAATTCAAATAATTTACATGACTTTTTTATTTATAATTATTTTGTAGAATACTTATTATGGAGTGATTAATTTTTTAGTCTCTGTTTAATTTTTTTCGAGAATTTCTTAATTGCAGTTTTTGTATCTTGATTATAAGATTTTATTTCATAACCTTTTTTGTGTGTTAGTCTTTAGTTTTTCTTTTCCAGTTTATTTTGCAGTTTAATTTTTTTTTTTGGTTTAATTTTGATATTTTTAGCTTCCTTTTCAGATTAATTTTCAGCTTTAATTTAGTTCCGTTTGTAGTTTAATTTTTGGTTTAATTTTGACTTTTATTTTGAGTTTTATTCTTCATTCGCTATTTATTATTATCGTATATTGAATAGTTTAAACATTAGTTTTGAGTTCAGTTTTAGTTTATCTTGGTTTTAGTTTTAGTTGATTTGAGTTCTTAATTTTATTTCTTAGTTTTAGTTTTACGGTGACTTTAAATCTAATACAATCTAAATTTTAATCTTAAGCTAAAATTATAAGTTTTTCAAATGGATTCATCTACCTTGCAAATGTATCCGTATATAGTACATGAATTAAATACACTGAGAAATGAAGAATCACAATCAATACAATTAAAATCGAAATCAAATCATCTTCAAATCCTATCAACATCATAGCTTAAAATATTATGAAAAAGAGATGAGAGATGGAGAGAGAGAGAGAGAGAGAGAGGGAGCCCTGTTGTTATTTTTGTCACTCATCACACCTCGATCCCCGTTATTCTTGCTTCATCCGAGACTTAATACATACATTAATTAAGTTTAGTGAAGGTTTTTTCAATGATTTTGATACTTGTTTGTGTAGGTTTTTTTTTGCCAAAACAAGTCTTTTTTCAGTTTTGATGATACCAGGTTTTGAATCTTGATTTGCATATTTTTGATTTTTTTTTTAAGGAAATTGTTGTTGTTTTTGTATTATTATTCTATCGAAATGCTTGTGAGGGACTTCTGTTTGCTTGAGCGTTTTTTTATTTTCTTTAAGTCTCTGAACTTAATTTGAGTTATTTTATCCTGTGGCTTTTTTGTTCTTTGAGTTACATAAAATAGATTACATTCACATATTGAGTTTGTGTAGCTTTGCTGAAAGAATAAATTTTACATCGATTCTTAATGATAGAAAAGTTTAATTTACAAAATTAATAAATTCGCTATTTTTTTCGCTAATAATTCACAACTTTATTGAATGTTAAGTTTTTAGTTAATTTATGTACATTGACGTTGTTATTTAAATTGCTAATTAATTTAGTTCCTTAATAATTCATTACTAGATTAATTAATTACAGATTAAGTGCAGTCTAGAGTTGTTACATAAGTTGTTAATGTATTCGTTTTTCATAGAAGTACGTCATTTATGATTATTTTTATCGTTTTTCTGTCGGTTTTTATGTGTGAGTCGGATGTGAGTTTGAAGGCCTGCATTTTTAAAAATTAAGCTGCAGTGCGGAGTACGGATTCACACAATAACAACAAAAACAACAACAACAACAAAATTCAAAATATGGCAAAAATTGAATGAAATAAAATTTACAATTATTTCGTTAATTTATTTAAATTGAAATGAAATAAATAATTACGAGTGAATTAAATTACATTAAAAATTAAGTATTAAAACATTATATTTATTTATACAGTATAGTATAGTATAGTATAGTATAGTAACTTAAATTATGAGATCAGAGTAAAATGAAGAGTTGTTGTTGCTTTTGTAGATGAAAATCTCGTTCGTGTCTTTCGTTATTTTTAACAGAATATTTTTGTTTCTCATTAACGTGTTTTGTGTGTGTCTTTTTCGCGGTTTCCGATTTTTATTTTATTTTATGGCTCTGGGCAGAGTTTTGAGAGGTTTTTTATGCTTTGCTTTTTTGCTTTTTTCGTTCGGTTTTTTGAGTTAATATTTTCGCTGTTTCGGTTTTTGTTTGACTAGAATTTTGCTTGTCGTTATTAAGTTCCCTCCCCTGCTTTTGTTGTTATTTAAACCCTTTATCCCTTTTTTTATCCAACAAAAGCCTGAATTTGTTTGCAACGAATCAGTTTTGGTTTTGTTTGTTTTTTTTTGGTTTTTCCCTCCACTAAAGTTTTATGGATTCATGAGAGGGTGAGTGAATATATTGTTGTTGTTGTTGTTGTTTCTCTACGTCATCTTCTTGTTAATTTGTTGTGGTTCTTGATATTTGTTGTTGTCGGTGTTTAGTTTTTGGAATTGTTTTTTTTATTGCTTTCATACAAAACGAGGTCAACAGAAACGCACAACTTTTTTAGTGAAAGCAGAATATTTTGGCCAAGTTTCCCGAGTTGACCCTCGGATGTTATCCTCGTTTTATTATCGGTTGGTTGGTTGGTCATAAAGTGCCATTGTTCTTTAGCTGTCGTCGTTGTTGTTGTTGTTGTTGCTACTGTGGTAATGATTTCAAAATAATCTCTCTACACTTCTGTTCTATCGCATTGTTTATTTTGTTCCCCCCTCGCACTCTCTCCCTCGCACTCTCTCCTTCACTCTCGCTGCTCCCATTCCCATCCCATTCATATTTCTATCCACTTCGCTTTTTATTTAGTTTCAGTCCGAAAAATTGCGCTCATCAGAAAATCGCACGTGGTGCTGCTGTCGACGAGGCGCCATCTTAAATGCTCCACTTCCTGCCAGCGCCATGTTGTTTGGGGCTACTGTTGCGTTGCTTGGAACTCTTCTGAAAGCGGCTTTTGTTGTTAGTGTTAATGACTCGCTTGTTGCTGCTGCTGCTGTCGTTCCTCTTGGTGTGTTTTTCTCACTTCGATCGGACAGTTTTTCACCGGGTGGCGATGAGGGTGTTGGCGGTGAGCTGGTGACCATCTGCTCATCGCAGGAACAGTAACCATGAGCCACGTCTCCGCCTTCCAGAGCCAGCGATTGCAATTCGAGGAGTTTCAGTTTCTTGAGTTTACTGAGTTTATGTTGATGTTTTTGTTGCTGTTGCTGTTGCTGATAATAATGTTGTTGGTAATGATTTCCAGGTGTTTCCGGGCGCAATATTTCGCTGGAGCTGCAGAAACAAAACCGTAGAAGAAATATTAATACAAAAATCATATATAAAAAGTGTTTATAGTTTAATTTCAATGCTATTCTATTTTTTCGTCATAATTTTCACTTTGTCATCATTATTTTCAATTTCTCATCATTATTTTCAATTTCTCATCATTATTTCCATGATGATTTAATGATTACTTTTAAGTTTTCTTTAATTGTTAACTTAAGTTTAATAAGAGAAAGATTAAAGATCCTAGTAAAAATAAAGAATTTATAGTGTTTAATTCATTGATTGCTGCTCTGTTCACAGCATTCGCAGGATCCACGGATTTAATATATTTTCCAGCAGATCCTTGAGTCTGTTGCGATTTCGAAGCCGACCAAAAGCAACAAGCAGTTGTTTTTTCATTTATTCGATAATGTTTGTTGGATTGATTGTTCGCTTGATCGCTCGTTTGTTTGTTTGTTTTAATTGTTCGCTTGTTTGGGCAGAACATGAACGAATGAACATCAAGAAGACTTAATTTTTTAATTACAACGAAATGAAAGAAAATCGTAAACCAGAATAAACAAGAATTCAGCCAAAATATTTATTCTCTTTATTTGCTGATCTGTGAAGTTGTTGCTTTCATGTGCGAAATCGAAATTGAATACTTTTTATTTTGCAAGGAAGAGTGTAAAAGCCGGGTGAAGAGTAAAGAGCCCAGTGGACCAGAAAGGGGGGGGGATGGGGAGGGTTGTTGCTATTCTGCGCACTGATGGATGGAAGGACGGAAGGTGGGGGGGGGGGTAGGAACGAGGGGAAGAAGTAGTCAAGTGCTCATGTAAAAATCTGCATTTTAATGCTACTTTTTTAAAACTGCGAGTATTGTTGTTGTTTTTGTTGCTGCACTGGGAATTGCTATTATTGTGGTGTTGGTGTTGATGGTTATTATAGACGTTGTTGTTGTTGTTGTTGCCATTGTAATCATAACAAAGAGCAGTGAAATTGTTGCCAGACACAAAAACCAAGCTAATGAGACCGAGGAGCTGGCAAATAAAGTGAAATTCGCCAGTTGTTGTTGTTGGTTTTGTTGTTATTTTGTTGTGGTTTGTGTACAGACTGTAATTTTATCAACTAATTAAAATTTGTGCTGGTGTTTTTTCCCCGGTTGACTGTTGATTATAATTTTGTTTAAGTTATTCTTTAAATTTTGCTTCTATTCGTATTTCCGGTCAGCTTTGGCCGTGTTGAAATCTGATATCTGATATCTCTGCCTCCCTCTCTTCCTCTCTCTCACACACACACACACACGCACGCCCACTGTAAGGGTTAAAGGATAACGGAACAAATTAAATTAAATTCGCAACCAATACATGGAGAATTTATAGTTTTTCTTTTATTACAGCAGCTGCGTTCGCTTCTGACAGCTGTCATCATGCGTCAGAGAATCTCTCTTGCAACTCTAGTGACCCGAAGCCGAGGTCGGGCCCGAACTGAATCCGAGTCTCGTTCATCTCTTGAGCAGCAGAAGAAGTTTTATAAAAGCCGTCCAGATAAAAACTTGTTAACAGAATTTTCTGCCGTCTTCAACTTTTGTCGTTTGTTTTCGGTTTTTTTCGGTTTTGTTTTCTTTACTTTTTCAACTTCTATTGTTTTTCTTTTTCTTTTACTTTTTCTTTGTTTTTGTTTTTGTTTTGTTTGGTTTTTCTTTTTCTCCTTTCGTCATTGTGTTGGGTGTTTTTTTGTTCCTGCTCTTGTGGCTTTTTTCCGTTTTCTTGGGCTTACTTTTCCCACAATTGAGAAATGCTTCATTTAAAGTCAAATCCTTCCTTCCGAAAAGTTGTTTAGTTAAGAAAAACTTTCGGCAGAATTTTCAAAGTTGTCCAGGTTCTTCTTCTTTTCTTTTTTTTGTGTCTTGTTTTCGTTTTCTTCATTTCGTTCATTCATTTCGTCGTTTGTGGTAAGCATTCTTTCTTAAGTTTAACTCCGAGCAGTTTAAAAAGGGCACCTTATGTCATTCCTCTCTGTTTCTCCCACTGTCGCCCTCTCGCTCTCTCTCTCTCTCCCTCATTGCTCCCTCATTCCCCCCTTTCCTCTTCAATGCATTAGAAACCGAAGAACGTAGTGACTGTACACGATTGCTTCCGATGTAGATTATAATAACGAACATTTTACTGAATCTCTTCATTACTTCACTTAAATGAATTAAAATGAGTTAAAAGTGAACACAAACAGTTGAAAATGTCGAAGCTGAAGTCGGAAGTTGAAAATGCCTTAGCTTTTCTTGTGTTTTCTGGATCTCTTCTTCTTCTTTTCTGATTGATAAAAGAGGAAATCGTTGATGGCTCTCATTAGCTGCATCCTTCTCATAATCGTTATCATCACTATCACTACAATGATCATTACTATTAATTTTTCTTGATAGAAAAGTTTATGAATATTCAATCACTTTTTTGCCCGTCTTTCGATCCGAGTCTTTTGATGTCTGATCCATTTTTCGGTGGTCTGTTTTTAATTTTATTTCCATTGATTTCTAAAGTAACTTAGCGTGTGTGTATGTGTCTCTCTCCCACTCTCTCTCTCTCTCTCTCTCTCTCTTTCTGTGTATGTGTATCTTCAGTGAAACAACGACTTTTCATAGATTTAAAAATACGTATTTTTGCAGAGCAGAATCGAATAGAAATTTTCAAAGGAACCGAATGCACAGTAATAAATTTTTATATGCTAATAAAAAAGGGCATAAAATGTACGTAAATTCGCCCCACTGTACGTTGTTCTTGCTTCGAGAAACAGCACGAAAGAATGAGGCTCTGAACAGTGAGCAGCTAGAAGAATGTAAATGAACAAATTAAAGAACAACGAAAGAATGAACAAAAAACACGGAGATAGAGCGAGAGGGCAATATTGCAAAAGTAAGTGGAACGAAAGATAAACACGCTCAACAAAGGCGCACAAAACGAAGATCGCTGCTGAGTTAAGAGCAAAGAAGAAGAAGAAGGAGATGGAGAAGGAGGAGAGGAAGAAGAAGAATAACGAACCGACGACCCGGGGACCCGTGGAACCGATGAGTTCGAACCGAAGCCGATTTCCTGGCCCAGTTACGATGGCTGGCTGACTTCTGGTGTGCGCCGGCTGCCTGCACTTTTTATCGTTTATGCTAAGTGGCTCAACAGTTGAGTAAATTTCCCGAAATGGCACGATAGAGATTGAAGTGTTTCCTCCCAGCGGCCCTCCCATCCTCGGCGAAAAGTTATGCACGCTGAAAGTGCGGAGCGAGCATAAAAAATGTGCTTCACTTAGCATTTCGTGGAGCTGCTGCGCTGCTGCGCTGCCTGCTGCATTAATTCTGATTATAAGCAGCTGCAGGCGGCGTTGAAAAGCGGGCGAACCAACAAGGAGATGAGCAAAACATAGCGAAAGAAAGGGCAGAGAGCGAGAGAGGGAGTGCGAGAGTGAAGTCAAACAGAAGACACGAAGTGGAAAGACAAAGAGACAGAAATTAAAACAGCGAGAAATGCTTGCGAAAGAAGAGTTGGGGGAACAAAAAAGAATGGCCGAACGATTGCATTCGAAATGAAGCAAGAGCGAAAAACCAAGCAAAGCGAAAGCGGGGCGAAATGGGTTAGCAAAGTGGTGGGTTAATTTGAAGAACCGACAGCGAGTTATCATCAGCGAAAAGCGGAAGAAAATGGCTACGCTTCCGCCTACGTTTGGTTGCCACAACGAGTGCCACTCTTCTTCAAACACAATGTTGTGTACATTTTTCCTTTATTCTTATTTATATCAATTTTATTATTATCGTTATTATGATTATTATTACTAATATTATTATTTTTATACAAAAATGTATGCAGTTTATAAGTAACCGTGTTCATACTGAACCAGGAAAAACAACGGGACATTCTTAGAATGTTTCTCTTCACTGGCAGAGAGAAGAACAAGCAAGCAACGGCATTAAAAGACAGCCTCTCCAACGGTTTTAAAGACAGTTAAGCGGCTAACAAAAAATGCAAATTTAATTCAAAGAAGATGCAAAGCAACGTGCAAAAAAGCGATGATCGGGTGAGGGGCGGGGGGGGGGGGGGTGGTGTAACAAGAGACAGAAGGGATACAGGCCGCTAGTGTTGCTTGCTGAAGCTTTTTTGCCTGCTTTTTATGTATGAACCGTTGTGTGCAAGAGATAGCAATATGTCGTGTTCGTAGTTAGTTTGGAGTTTAAACATTTTGAACATTTTTTACATTTTAATATAATTCCAGCTACAACGAAGTTTTTATCCCCGGGTGTTGTGTTTACACTACGCTCAAAATTTATAAGCATTCTTAGCGATGCAAAATTTGACATCCTGCGGGCTGTGAAATTACGCTCAACCGCCCACTTGATCCCCCGACCCACCGACCACCCGCTCATTTCGTAGTGCTCCTGCTCAGGTGTCGCTTTTGTTGTTGCTGCTAATTTACATTCAGTGCTGCTGCTCATGTTCATGCATTGAATTAAAATAAAAGCTCGTTAAGTATTCTTTACATATCATTTGTGCTTTCATTACAAAGGAAATAAAAAGGAAAACATAATTTTTTTTCTCTCAAAAGTTATGACCCCAACTTACGCCCCTGCCCGGAAGAGAAGGTTGGGGCGTGGAAGGCAGGAAGGAAGGAAGGAAGTTGATCTTACATTTAGTTACATTCTAAATTGAACGAGTTAAATTTAGCGATGATGAAAAATAACAGGTTCAATCAACACTTGTAACGAGTTTGATGAACAAACACTAGCGAGTTATTGACATAAATAGCGAGTAATGAGTATGATGAAAGAAGTACCCGGAATGAACGAAAATAAACGGAGTTTGATGAACAAAAAGCACGACTTTGACTAACAGTAATTATAATTAAAGTATTTATTTAAATACTAGTGAATGTTTCCATCCGGTTCGCCAGCAAAGAACCCGCGTAATTTATTTAACATCCCTTTTATAATAAACAAATGTTAGTGCATAAGTGTGAGTGAGCTTGTGTTTGTGTGTGTCTTTTTAGCTCCCAGCTTGTCAAAAATGTCGTGTAGAGTTATTTTTGAATTAATTTTATTATAAATATTAAACTCATTCTGAAGGCACTCGTGTCAAAATTGTACTTGTTTCGTGGAATATAAACGCTGCTCTCGTATGTTTCACTTCTTCTTCGTCCTCCTCTTCTGCCTTGTGAATTAAAAAGGGCGTAAAAATGCTCACTTTATTTTGATTGCATGAGCAGCTGTCTATGAAGCGGTTGTGTGAAGCCCCCGTTTAGATTTCTGAGCGCCTCGCATGAACGCCAGCGAGTGGAGATGTGAATGTGAGTGAGTGAGTGAGTGTGAGTGTGCTCTTTCCACTCTATTCTACTCTTCCCTACTTTAGACTACTTGCAGTGAGTATCGAGTGGCACTTGCTTTCTCAGCAACTGAGTCTGAATGGCAGCCGTTTAATTAGCGTCGGCATCATTAACTTTCCGCCTCATCTTTTCAATTCATTAGACTTCCTTTTATCACTGTTATGAATTTCCTTGTGATTTCTTTTAGAATTCTGTTGTGATTTTTTTCTGCTTCAATTCCTATTTCTTAAATCTACTTTTAGCTTAAGTTTTGTTATTTCACTCACCAAGCCGACTATAAATCAAGTTCGAACACCGGCATCTATCAGACGCGCATTTCGTCGATCGCCGCCTGAGGCACCTGCTGCTGCAGGTGGACACCGCCGACACCTCCGCCAGCGGTTGCTGCAGCCGTCGCTGTCGCCGGCATTGTAGCTGTCGCCGGCGATGATGACGGCGTCGGCATGCCGAGGCTGTCCGAAGCATGCTGAAGCGCGTGCAGGTGATGGTGACCCTTCGTGGAGGGCGCGCTGCTGACGCCGCTGCTGCTGCTGCCGTTCGAGCTGACGCCGCTGTTCAGCAGCGAGTGCGTCTGTTCGGCCAGCGAGATGCCGCAGCCGACGGGTGTTGAGGATGCGGTGCGAACGGGCGGCCGGGGAGCTCGTATGTAGTGCTGCTGTAAGCCACCGTGACCGCTCATAATGCTCCCGTTTGGCTGATGTTTGATCTGTTGTTGTTGTTGCTGATGTTGCTGTTGTTGCTGATGCTGTTGTTGCTGATGCTGTTGTTGCTGATGTTGTTGTTGTTGCTGATGTTGCTGCTGCTGATGTTGTTGTTGTTGTTGCTGATGTTGCTGCTGCTGATGTTGCTGTTGCTGCTGCTGATGTTGCTGTTGCTGTAGAAGTTGTTGCTGCTGTTGAACATCTGTGAAAAGTATGAAGAAAAAAATATCCCATTTAAATATTTTAGTTTAGTTCTTTTTAGTGCTGTTGTTGTTGGTTTCTTCAATAAGAAAACTAATGCGATTCAGAGTGAAGACACAGAATCTTAAAAAAGCGTTGCATATCCTTCAGGCGCCGCTTAAATGCTCGAAAAATGTTCACAAATGTTCAGCAATTCTCAACACTTTCCCATTTCGAGGGCTTTCGTTTCGAGCCGACAATGAAAGGGTTTCGAGTGTGTTTAGTGCAAAAGCAGTGACAATATTAGTCACTGTGTACGTGAACTTATGTGAGCAAGCACACACGAACATTAACACTCGACTCATCCAGCATTCAATCACTTATAAAGACATGCATACACACAATCATCACCTTCATTGCATATGTACATAGAGTTGCATCAACTGCTAACTAATCAACTTGAATTTGCATTGGAAATTAGATGCTAAGCAATAACAACGAGAAAATAAAAACAACAAACCTACTACAAGTGTGACAAAAGAATAGCATCATCAACAGAAACAACGAGAAGAACGACAACAGCAATATTAATGATGGTAACCGCAATTTAACAACAACAACAACAACAACAACAACAACAACTACGACAAAACCTCACTCGTAGCAACAACAACAGACACAAATGATGAAAGCAGCAAAAGTACCAACATTAGAAGTGCGAACGGAAGGGGAAATCAAGCGACATGGTGAATGACATCTATGGTAACAACGACTGTGACAGGGACAGTAACAAGGGGAGGAAGTGATACGCGGCAGAAGGAGGGGGCGGGAGGAAAGCGATGAAGGGGAATGAAAACGATTTGACGTAAAGCGACACACAGAAGCAAACAATTCATGAGCGAGTGATCCGATCCTTTAGTCATAGTGTAGGAATAACTGTGTGTGTGTGCATGTGTGTGTATGTGTGTGTTCATGTGTGTGTCTAGTGTGTGTGTGTGTATGTGTGTGTCTAGTGTGTGTATGTGTGTGTCTAGTGTGTGTGTGTGTGTGTTGATGATATGTAAAGCCAGATGCTGCAGGAAGCAAGACGGATGCAACAGAAAAACCGCAATAGAAATAAAACCATGTGAAAAACAACAACTACTACAACTACCAGGACCTACCTCAAGCGACAAAAACAACAACAACAACAACAACAACCGCTCCTAAGTGAAAAGTACTTGTTATCGATGCCATTCGGACATTTTATAGTCTTTTACACAAAAGTTAGATGCTTTTGTTGTTTTCAGTGTGGTTCTTACATACATATGTATGTACAAGTACATAGGTTCTCCAATTCTAAACATACATAGTATATATGTGCATGGTTGTTGTGGTTCTCATTGTTATTGTTGTTGCTGTTGGTTTTCTACTTCATTACGAGACTCAAACTGAATGCGAATGAAGATTATTTGTGGTGAGGAAGTGTGTTTTGATGATGATGTTGATTTTAATGTTGATGTTTGCAGTTATTGCACTTGATGTTGTTTCTATTGATGTTGTAGTTGTAGTTGTTGTAGTTGTTATCTCTGCTTTCGATGTTTTGCTCTTTCAGAAACAATTGAAGCATTAATTTTTTTAATTCTTAAATTGAAGTCATTATATTGCTGATACTTTGAAAAAAGTGTTTGAAAGAATGAAAGTTTTGTATTAAATTACTTTCTATTACTTATTATAATCTTTTATTGATGCACTGAAACTCGTCGGAGTCAGAGAAGTCGTTGGAGTCGCCCCACCCTCCAGATAACACATTCGCTGCAATAAATTCAGCTGCTGATAAATTAAAGATCGCACAAACACACGCACACACACGCAATCAGTCGAAAATGCGCTTCATTTTGTAACCCACTCTACTTTGGCTTCTATCCCGCAGCCAGAAATACAGCAGAAGCATTAAAATTATTTTCAAATGCGTCACGTTGAGTGCAAAGCGCAGCTTCTGCTTTCATGCTGATTAAGATTCATGACACCCGAACAGAGCGCAGAGCTAAAATGAAGCCATGAAGCCTGCAGCGTTGCTGTGGCTTTGCACCGTCACTCGCTGGACTCGCAGTGAATGAAGTGAAGTCCAGAGTTCGGAGTCTAAATGAACTCCAGGTTGGTGAGTTCAGAGCATGAGTTCGTATGTGTGAGTGTGCCTGAGTGTTAATGTGATTGTGTGTGTGTGTGTGTGTGTGTGTGTGCTTGTGTGTTCAATGCTTCTAATTAGCAACGAACATGACATCATTCAGCTGCGAGGTGCACCACATTTGATAACCATTCAGAACAGCAACGGAAATGCGCAATAATTATTAGAAATCTGATCGGAATATTATACAGAAGGAGCAGCAGGCTGTCGTTGTTGTTGTTGTTAATATTTATAAACTTCTATCGAAGCTCTTCTATCGATTAAAAATAATCCAAATAAATAAATTTTCATAATCATTATAATCATAAAAAATGAATAAAAAAAATTTAAATTGAAGTGTAGAATTAATAAAAGTAAAGAATGAAGAATTATTGAAGCTCATGAAGCGTCAAATTCAATTAATTTCTCTTTTTATTAAGTGATAAGTTGAGGATCCATTTTCTAGTTAATGGAAAAGTTTCTTCAGTTTTAGAGATAGAATCCTCAATTATTCTTTGATTTATTTGATTTATCATCATATCGTTAGATTGGTAAAAGTTGTTCGCCGTATTAAGAAGAAGAAGAAACTACAAATAACAGCATTGAGAGTTGTTGCAAAATGCATTTGAAGAGAGCAGAAAGTATGAATGAATGCTGGGACCGAAAGAGAGAGAGAGAGAGAGAGACGCGATGAGAATTAATGACGTGTTTTCAAATGAGCAGCAGCTCAAGTATTTAATCAATTCTTTAATGCTGGTGTAAATACGCATGTACAATGCATGTGTGTGTGTATGTACGTTTATAGACGTGTGTGTGCGTGTGCTTGAGCATAACTGCCAACAGTACAATATTAAAAATGATACAAAAGAAAGCTACGAGTTGAAAGAAAGAACAACAAACCAACCAAGCAACCATTTATTGCGATGGTTCGAACTGCTGATGGCAGCTTTTGTTCGCTGTGGCAACTCTTCCCGCAACGAAATCAGCATGTCTCAGCATGTCTGTGCGTGTCTTCAGTCCAACTACACAGACTTAACCCTTCACCCTTCACTCCTCAGTCGATATTCCTTTGAATTATCCTTTGCCATTTCACATACGTTTGCCATTTAGGATTTTTGTTGTGATTTTTGCAAACAATGTTTCGTTATTTGTAGTTGTAATAAATTCTACTACGTGTATGTGTACATGTGTGAGTGTCTGCGAGTGTGTGCAGTACACATCCTTATTGCAGTACACAAGCTTCTGCTCCTTTGCTGCTGCTGGTGCTGCTGATCCTTATTTGCAGTGGTTTCGCAAATGAAAACCAAATAAAATGAAAACGGAAGCCCGCGAGTGTGTTTATATGTGTTTGTAGATGTGTTTACACATGCATGTATGTGGTTGTAGATGTGCGTGGCTGTGTTATTTGCTCCAAACTACATTCACGTGGCTTGTAGTGAGTCATGAAGGCTGGTTGGTCGCTCTATCACTCTCCCCGCTCCCCCCCCCACACTCCTCTCCGCGGAGAAGCGTGTAAAGTTGAGGTTAGGGTATTTTTTACTCCTTACAGTTTGCGGTATTCCTTAGCACGTCAATGTGTGTGTGTGTGTTTGTGATGGCGACTTAATCACATTCAATCACATAACTTTTCCATTAGTGCCACCGGTTGGCAACCCTGCCAGCATGGCGCACTTAAAACATGAAAGCAACGGAGTAGTTTCAATGCTTCCACCGATTAAATAATGATTAAGTAATGCGCAATACACAGCGTTAAGTCGCCCTTGATATGCATTGAAAAATACCAGACCCCATACTCGGAGCCCCTCTCACTGGGTTCCTCGGGATTTCGGTCCATGGATGGGCCACCTCCAATGAAGGCACTGACAACAGGCCTCAAGTTCCTTTGAGTGGACGTGGTGGCTCGTACTGTAGTAACTCTTCTTTAACCTGACCTCTTCGGGGGTTTTTCACAAAGAAAGTAAAATTAAATTAAAACAAACTTCATATTGTATACACTTTTGAAATAATTTCAATGTTCGCTGGTTGATTTCGTCTTCAACAAAAATTGTAAGTTTCTTTAAGACTTACTTTTTAATGTAATTGCTTCCAACTTTTGTTTACTTAGTTTGTTTTTGAAATTTTGTTTAATTAATCTTTCGTTTTTTCGTTCGAATTCGCTTCGTTTTTATTCACTTATTTTGATTTCATAATTTTTATGGGATTTTTGCAACTCTATTGGATTTTTTATATTCTTCTATATTTAATCTTTTTAAGCTTTCTTTAATTTAAGTTGAATTTAATTTTAAAATGTTTTTCCTTACTTTCAGTGAGTTTTTTGTAGTTTTCTTTGAATTTTTAGTTTGAAAGTTCTGAAACTTTAATAATTAATGTTTTGGTCTTATTTTTGTATATTTTTTGCTATTTTATTTTAAAAATAGAAGAGTTTTATAAAACCCACTGAAAGTAATGAAGTGTTAACTAATTTTGCTGATGACTTTTTTCATATTTACACAAACACAAACACATTCATACATGAACTCCGGGAATCACACTCGTAAATAACCCTAAAACACGATTATTGAAATCCCAACCAACAAAAAAATAGAGAACCAAACAACTGCGAAAAAAATCGATTTCGATTTATGTGTTCTACTTGACACATACACACAGAGACCTCGTTTATTTGATTATATGCATGCAAACGTGTGAGTTTTTTGCTTGTACTGAGTTTTGAGTGTGTGAGTGGTCCATCAATCGTATCGGAATTGTTGTTGTTGCGGTTGTTTAACGTCAACAGAGTTCCAACTGTAATAAAATCACGAAAAAAGAGAAGAACACTAAAACAACAACAACAACAACAAAAGTACCAAACCAATGAAACAACAATGAAATAAACAAACAACAGTTTCGAACAAACTTTACACGAAATCATCGACATCACGATGTTGATGATGAAGCTGAAGATGATGATGCTGAGAATGATAATGGTAATGATGATGATAATGCTGAAGATGGTCATGGTAATGATGCTAATCCTGATGTTGACAGATGAACTAATCAAGAGAATCGAGAGATTTTTAAAGTCGTCAAAGCATTCGTGCTGCAAAAGTTTCAGAACTCCACTATAAACCCCTTAAAGCGGGTGCCCCTTACACCCCGAATAAAACAACAACAACACTTAAATGTTGTGGTCATGAGTGAGGAGGAGCGCCACCCGGGAAATTGTCCGGGATTCTTTGCGGTTAACGATTCATGGTTCAAACTTCATGGGTTTGTTATTTTTAGCTTTTTCGTTTTTTGTTATTTTTCTTTTCTTATTCTTTTGCTCGTTATCATTTTCGTTTAATTTATTCGTGCGTATATTTAATATAATAAAAGACGACAAGAAACTTTTGCCGAAAGAACCACAAACACAAACTTTCTTAAATGATGGAGGGTCGGTCTCCCGGGATTCCTTTGTTAATCGAACAACAAATTCAGATTTAGCTCCGTGTTGCGTTGAAATGTAGATGGACGTGTGTTGAAATATTGATTGACGTATGTACGTATGTGAACGGAGGTTAATCTGCGTGTATAATGCTGAGATATGATGTGCTGCGGGTCAGGACGTCATCGAATCTGTCGATGGCTGATTGACGTGTATAATAAAGTACGTTGACTTTGTTGCCGCCAACACCAGGTTCACGTTTACGTTTGTAAAATGGTCGATTTAAGCCCAAGTTGAGGATTGAATGTTTCAATGTTGAAATGTTTCGATATTTCGATGTTTGGATGTTGAAATGTTTCGATATTTCGATGTTTGGATGTTGAAATGTTTCGATATTTCGATGTTTGGATGTTTCAATGTTGAAATGTTTCGATATTTGGATGTTTCAATGTTGAAATGTTTCGATATTTCGATGTTTGGATGTTTCAATGTTGAAATGTTTCCATATTTCGATGTTTGGATGTTTAAATGTTTCGATGTTTGGATGTTTCAATGTTGAAATGTTTCGATATTTCGATATTTGGATGTTTCAATGTTGACATGTTTCGATATTTCGATATTTGGATGTTTCAATGTTGACATGTTTCGATATTTCGATGTTTGGATGTTTCAATATTGCAATGTTTCGATATTTCGATGTTTGGATGTTTCAATATTGCAATGTTTCGATATTTCGATGTTTGGATGTTTCAATATTGCAATGTTTCGATATTTCGATGTTTGGATGTTGAAATGTTTCGATATTTCGATGTTTGGATGTTTCAATGTTGAAATGTTTCGATATTTGGATGTTTCAATGTTGAAATGTTTCGATATTTCGATGTTTGGATGTTGAAATGTTTCGATATTTCGATGTTTGGATGTTTCAATGTTGAAATGTTTCGATATTTCTATATTTGGATGTTTCAATGTTCAAATGTTTCGATATTTCGATGTTTGGATGTTTCAATATTGCAATGTTTCGATATTTCGATGTTTGGATGTTTGAATGTTTCGATGTTTGGATGTTATCTCAGTCTCAAACCATGGCCAATCGAAACACTGATCACCGGAAGTAGCAAGTAGATAAATATTCCAACGTCAACCGCAAATATTCCGGGAATCAATTGCGATGAACCGTAAAACAACAAGTAATAAATGAGTAAATTGCCGCAACGGAATTCGAGTTGATTTCATCCTGCAGCGATAATAATAAATTTATTATCTACGTATTGTGTATTTATTCTCATTGTGACTCATGAACAATGATATTTAATTTATCGGTGCAGCGAAGCGAAATCCTTCCAAGTAGATTTTCTAAAATTGAATCGTTGTGGTCGAAAATTGTGATGGAATTTCTAAAGAAATTCTAGGGAAATTTAAGAGAATCATAGAATTTATTGTTTTCGTTTGTTTCTGTTGCTTATTTAATTAATTAATTTGTTAATTAATTTTGAAAGCATTTCATTAACGTTCGTTCGAATTCGCTTCAATTTTCATTTTCTTTCGATGAGGTACATTTTAAGGTTGACAAATTTTGAGTGCTAAGAAATCCCCAAAGCACATTCATGTAAATTTCCTAGTTTTTCTGTTATATTTTCCATAACTTTTATTTGGTCGAAAAATGTCATCATTTCGATCAAGTTAACGCAACGAAACGAACGTGCTTCATATTCCATTCGTCAGGGTCCATGTTTCATGCTGTACAGAGGCACTACCCTCCCACCTCCCCCACCCTACATTTCAGCCTCTTCTTCAATTTTTTTTAAAGTGGTGGATTGTAATGTGCGCATTTCCCCTTCCCACCCCTCCTCCCCCCTTTACAATTTTCTATTCATTTTTATGACTTAAGTTCAAGTGATTTACTTCGCTTAGAAGTGGAAAGCGTCGTATCTCGAGTATGAAAGTCCTTCAAATGGTCGGAAAGCAGCGAAGCAGACACGAAGCACGATTGTTGTTTTTTTGTTGCTGTTCAAAGGAGTTGATTGACGAAGCACTCAACCATTCAACCACTCAAATTTGTTCCATTATAAACTCGTATAGTGACATACCATAAATTGAAATAATATGCTAATAATTAATTTATCTTTTGCAGTTATTCTTTTTCCTCATCTTCTTTGGGTTTAATCCTTTTTTTGTTCTTTTCTTTGTGGTTTTGGTTATTTTTATATTATACAAATATTATTATTAAATCCGTTTTATTATGGACGATTGTTAGACATCAAAGCATTGATAGGTTTTTAATATCATTACTATTAATTCTCCGTTTTTATTTATTTAAAAAATTTTTTTAATATATGTAGTTTTTCTATTTTTTAATCTTTTTTCTTCTGCTGATGTTCTTCTTCTATGTTATAATTTTGTACCCCAGGATTTCTTATTAGAATCATATTCCTTTGCATTTTTATAAGCTACTTAAACCCGATGTCTGCAATGCTCTTTAGCGGCTCATCGAACACAAGCCTTGGATACGCTGAGTTCTTTTTTAATTTATTATATGTTTATGTATATATTTTTCCTTTTTCTTTTTCTACTTCTTCCTTTTCTCCTTCCTACTCTTAAGCAAAGCTGAAAACGGGTTCAGTGAACCAAACGAGGCTGAAATGCTTGCGTTGCCAACTATTGCCAATCATTGTCCTCAATCCTTTCAATATTATTTGAATATTAGTTCAATTTTCAATTGAAAAGGCTGCCTGTCTGTCTCTTTGTCAGTCGTTCCTTGTCTTGCGTGTGCATCGCCGCTTAGAGAATAAACAGAAGACAGTGATGAGTGCGAGAGAAGAAGAAGAAGACAGAGAAAGAGAGAATACCAAAATTGCTGCTGCTATTTCTGCTCCTGTCGCTGATGATGCGTCTGCTGCTGTGCAGTATCTTTTTTTAATTTAGGACAAAAAAAAATACACACTTCAATATTTTATAAGCAAATATTTATGTATTCTTTTGCGTTTGTTTTCACCTTCTAGAAAGTCTTGTTAGCTTTCTTAGTTTCCTTAGTAATTCGGTGAAGAAGCGTAGAAATTCAGAGGAATAATAAAAGCATGTTTCTCGCTGTGTTGCCCTCTCTTTCTCCAGCAAACGCTTGCTCTGTTTCTCTTCTGCTTTTCTACCCATCTGTCAGGTCCTTGTATCTTCCTGTGTTGTTGTTTTATCATAATCATAATCATAATCATCATCATCATCATCATCATCATCAGCTGCGTTGAATGAATTTGCGTTGCTGCTATCAAGTATTTTTAGATTGTTGTTGCTTTTGTTGTTGTTGTTAGCAATTTCTTTACATCCGCCGCTGAGAATATGTTTTCCTTCCGGTGTCGAGTTGCTTGCTGGCGTTTCTTCTTCCGCTTCTACTTCTTATCGGTCTTCTTCTTCCACATCTTCATTCCCTTCATCTACATTTCCTCCATCTTCTTCTACATTTTTCTAAGTTATTTCAAGAGTTGCTTCAGTTCTAATTTGAATACAATTTCAAACCCACTCCAGCACCTTCTTCAGTTTCTTCTCCTCTTCACTCTTCCTTTCACGATGCTATCCTCCCCACCTCCCAAATATTCGAGATCAACTTAAATATTCACAATATTTTTAAATTTCATAATCGTTTTTGCTTATTCTTTTACTTTTTCCAGCTCTGTTTCTTATTATTATTATTATTTTGCTTATTTTTATTACTTTGCTTATAATGTTACTTTGAAAAAGAAAGGCAAGTTCTTCAGGTGCGGGGAAGAAGCAAGAAGATATTTTTATTGGATAAATTTTATACAAAAGATGCTTTTCATTCATTAATTCTTGAAAATAATTTCTTTCTTTATTTTCCAAGCGATTAATTCTATTTTTTCCTTGTTTTGCTCTGCGTTCTTTTATTTTTTTGTTGTTTTATTTATTCGATTTTAATGTGTATATCATAATCTTTCTCGTTGTTTTGCTTTTATTGCATTCTTTTTCAGTCAACAATAATAATAATTTTATCTATTATCTATGTTTATTGATATGAAATCAACTTGTGTTTTCATATACCTTTCATGAAAACTTGGAACACTTTCTCACGATTTTAGCAAATAAATTTAAATTCCATTCAAAGGCGTATTTCAATTCATACATCATAAGTCACCATTCACCATTCATCTTTATTTTTCACTTTTCTGGTTTTCTTAAGGAACTCAAAATAAAGGTTTACTAAATAAAAAAGTCCACGAATCGAGACGAGAATCGATCACCCACAGAATGAGAAAAACGCCATTCAAGCTAGATACCGTTCGAATCAGATACCATCACTGAAACGACACCACCACCCACCACAAACAACAACAACAGCAGTCCGTTTACACTCACCTGAAGATAGATTATGTCGCGATGACATCGTCAGATTCCGTGGCAGAGTCATGCAGTCGCTCGAGTTGCTGCCCATAAACAGTTTTCCGCGGGTGTCCAATATGCTGGCTGCCATGCCGCCACCTCCCACTCCACCTCCTCCAACCACACCGCCAGCACCTGCACTACCCGAAGTGCGTCCATAGTTTATGGAATTCGAGTGATGCAGGGTGCCGGCTTTTGGCAGCGTCATTAAACCGGTGCTGAAGCCGCTTTGGTGGACACTTTGAGCCGATCCAGCGCCGTTGCCCGCCGCACTCATGTTGCGGCCGAAGGTTTGCGTGCTGCTCAGATTCATGCTTTTGAGCTGCATGTGTTCGCGTTGAGCGTTGGCGGCTTGTTGTTGTTGTTGCTGCTGCTGTTGTTGGTGTTGTTGCTGTTGTTGCTGCTGCTGTTGTTGGTGTTGTTGCTGTTGTTGCTGCTGCTGTTTGGTCTGCAAACCGCTGCAGAGGGTGTTCGAACTGCCCATATTAACACCAAGTCCACCACCACCAACGCCGCTTCCGGTGCCGCTTTGTTGTGGCGGCAGCGACAGCTGCATTGCACTGTTGGAGCAAATGTGCGGTGGTGGCGGCTTCACATCCTCCGCCGTCAGCAGCATGGCGCCCTGATCGCCGCCATGATTCTCCACGTCCACGATGACGTTGGCGCTCTGCGAGTGGCCGATGTGGTAGTGGGCGTGCTTGATGGGCTCCGGCGGATATGCAACCTGCTGATGCAAGCCACGCTGCTGATACTGCTTCTGCAGCGTCCGAACCTCCAGCCGAGTCTTGTCGCGTTGATAGTAGACGCCGGCGAAGATCAACACGTTGAGAATGAGCAGACTGCAGCCGATGGCGATGGTCACACTGAGCGCCGTCGAGTAGGCGGCGTAACCGGCTGCCTCGAAGCCCGATGCCAGGGTGTCGGTGGTGGCGTTGGCTAGGGTGGTGGGCGCGAAGATGCCGCCAGTGTAGTTGCCGCCCACCGGAATGCAGGTGGTGAACATGTTCGGCTCCACGGTTGTCACTGTGGAGAAGAAGAAGAAGAAGAAGAAGAAGAAGAAGAAGAAGAGAGAAAGAGGTATTACATTCAGAGAAAAGAAATTAGAAGCAACATCGTGAAATTCGCATAAAATAATGCACTCAAGGAAAATTCTGTGCGATTCTCATCGTTTGCGTGTTCTGCATTTCAAATAAACACTTGATTCATACACAAAACTTTTCGTGCATTTTAATTGTAGTTGAAGTGGAAGTTTTTATGAACTTCAAGAAAAATAACAGGAACAACAACAGCAATAACAATTACGGTATCCTACACTATTCGGTAATCCTTTTCTGGTGTCCTTCAGGACGATTCACTCCATCTGCGATGATGAGCGGGAAGCAAAATCCATAGAAATCATTAACAATCAGCACGAATTGTAGTCATCAAAATGAGACGTGAGAGAGTTGCACAGTGTGAGAGCAAGCGAGAGAGCAACTTGATTTTAATTGCATTGCAGCAAGAACAATGCAATCTGGTTCGTGCTCGATCCAGTTCGAAAAACCTTGAATGGAGTACCCAACCAGGTTGGCGCTGTACCTGAGTCTATGCGAGTATGATATTGTGCATGTCATTCATGTCCGAGAGATGGAGTGAAATGATGAAGGAGGCGAGGTGGCTAGTCGGTCACTTGATTTGTGGAACGGGCGGATGGAACGTTGATGCTCCGTCTGATTTTGTGCCACAAATAAACAATGCGAGCAAAACTATTTAATTGGGTCAAGAGTTCGCTCTGAGAGAGTTGTTTATGGTTGTTGTTGTAATTGTTGTTTTTCAGCATAAGCTCTTCTTCTTTGCTTCGTTGCGAGAGAAACAAGTTTTCGTGCCAAAGTCACTGACAGGCTCTGCACGTAACTGCACATAAGTACGGCTGCGGCAGCCATTTTGTCAACGTAACGGTTGTCATTCTCTTTTCTCTGCGCTCTTTTGCGTGACTTTGCGCTTTATTCTATAAATTTCTTCAACCTCAAGCCGAGTTCCAGATAAGTTGTTGTTGTATTTGTTGTTTTATTGTTTGTTGTTGTTGTTGCTTCATCTTGTTTCAACCCATTCAACTTGGATGTGACAGCAGCGATTCATCAACGCTGCTTCCACACTATATCATTGACACTATATAGGGATTTGTTGTTGCTGTTATTGTTATTGTTGTTGTTGTTGTTATTTTTGTTGTTGCTGCATTGGTAATGCACGCTCGACGCTCTGCCGTTATTTTAATTGTATTCTGTGTGGGCGACGTGCAGATGTCGCCGCAGTTGGAAGGGAGTGCTTCAAGTTGAAACTTTACACCGACCCTGAGTCTGGCCATGGGTCTGGATCTGGGTCCACTTGCAGTGCCCTAGTTGAGCATTTAAATTCAACAGAAAGTGAAGTGTTGTTGCCACATCAAGAAGAAGTATGAAGCAGTAAATCAGTAGATGGAGAAAAAGATTCAGAAAAAGAAGAAGTAAAACGAAGACGAAAACGAAAGAATGTAAAGTTGAACAGTAGAAGTGATGGAGGAAGGAAGAAAAGGAAGTAAAAGCTGAAGAAAGAAAAAAAGAAGAACAAGAAGTCTGCGAATAAAAATACCAACAAAGGATAATCATGGAAGAATATTGGAATTTTCAATGTTCCTTCAATTTAAATTCTAAAATTTCAAGGGCCACTTTAAAGAAATGTTGTTTTGCCCACAAAAGTCATCGGAGCAGTGCCACGCCTACTTTTTATAGCGATTGTGCTTATGCCCAATTCCTCAGCTTGTAGAGTGAATCTTCTTTTATCTTATCTTTTATCTTCATCTGCTCATCATCAGCATCATTGTCATCATCATCACCATCATCATTCCCACTTCCTTTATCTTCATTATAATATAATCATATTCTTCATTATAATCATCTTCTTCATTACAATCATCTTCATCATTATAATCATCTTCATAACCATCGTCATACTTTCTATCATGCCTCAAATCCTTGTGGTTGACCAGCATCTTTAAAGTCATCTTTGAGCTTTTAAGTCCTTTCTTTTGTTTGTTTACTCTTCTGTTTTTTCATTGACTCTCTACTCCTCCGTCTCTTTGATCTGCTGTCAAACGGAAAAACCGTCAACTTGCGGTACTCATCGCTATGCAAACTCGGCCAAAAGCGAAAACTTTTCGCGGCTTTTGTCCATTGAAAAATTAAACAACTTTTAAGCTTTGGCTGCTTCTTGGGTCATCTTCTTCGTTGCTCCGACCAAAAGTTTGGCTCGTAGATGAGCAAAGACGATCGGAGGGGAGCGGAGGATGGTCAGAGCGGAGCAGAGAGGGTATAAGTTTGTAGCAATTGTTGTTGGATTTAAGGGAATGTCGTGCTCTCTCTCTCTCGTGGTCTCTCAGCGTTACAAAGATAAGCGAAATTCGTGAAAAACTTTTAAACATTGTTGTAGTTGTTTCTACTATTATTACAGTTGTTGTTCTTGTAGAATAAAGTGAATTAAATTAAAGTACTAGAAGTGGTTTTTTCATTAACTAAGTTTTAGTTGATGAAGGAGAAGCGTAACCGAGAGAGAGAGAGAGAGAGAGAGAGCGACAGAGGCGGAGTTCTCGAAAGGAGGATAGAAGTGCGGATGATAGCAGAGGGTGGGTGTAAAGAGGGTGCTTGTGTACAGCTAAACTCATACAATAACCACAGAATTTCATTGTTTTTAATTTAATTGTGGCCAAGAAAAATAAGATGAAAAAAAGAGGGCTCATTTAGTTCCCTCCCAAGCAGAGAGAGCAGAAGCAGAAGCAGAGATGGATGTTGATGAGATTTACAGATGAGCGGTTCTTAGTCAAAAGAAGATAAAGAAGTAGAATAAATAAAATGAGAAGAAAATGAAAAAATATAAACAACTTCCAAAAAACAACAACAACGAGGACAACAACGGGTATGATTTCTGATGTCACCAACAAAAGAATTGCTCTGTAGAAGCAAAAGCAAAGCACAGCAAACGGTTTAATAAACATCAAGGATATTCTGTGTGTCAACAAGAAATTTTAAACCCAAAATGTATGTAAGTGAAGATTATGTAATGTCAGTGTTTGTATGTGTGCGTGGCCCTAAAATAAACCGTTTATCGTAATCAAAGACGTAGCAGAAGTCAGAAAACCCATTTCTGAACAAATTCAAATCAGAAATCAGAAAATGAAAGAGAAATACAGACAAATGCCAGGATGCTCGTAGTATAGAAACAGTAGTAGGAAACGTAGTCGAAATGGTAGTAGAAATAGTGGTCGAAAAACTAGTACTAGCAGTGGTGGGCAAAATAGTAGTAGAAAATGTATGAAAAGCACTTTGAAGAACAAGCAAATGACCGCACTCATTGCATCGCTTTCTCATGTGTTGTGCTTCGAAGCGTTTCTTTAAATGTGGGTGGTGGGTGGCTTGTGGGTGGCTCGTGGGTGGGTGGGTGACACCTCGAGCGAGTGACACAGTTTTTATATCACTTCAGTTCTGCGAAGTCGAGTCCCAAATGGAATTGAAAATGGATTTTACTCGAAACTAACAACTTTCTTGCAGCGTGTTGCAAGTGAGTTTGAAGACGGTTCAAATGTTGTTGTTGTTTTCTCCGTGCGACTTCTTGGAACTCGATGTTGGCAACAACAACAACGGCGCTGTTGTTTTTTGCTTTTTTGCTGCATTCAAAGTGCTTTCTCCCATCCACGCCCACTGTTAACATTGTTTTTGCTTAATTTATGCCTGCTTTGTTGGACTTGCTTCTTCGTTGCTTCTCCCTCTCGCCTCTTGGCTTTCTTTGCTGCTACACATAGCACGTCCTCGAGCGTGTCTCTGCTGGGAGACTGGCTCACTGCATTCAGCTTCGTTTATTGTCAGCTTCGGCTTCGAGTGTTCACCGAGTGCACTGAGTTTTCTAGCAACGTTGCTGGTCGTTGTCTTGGTCTCGGTAGGGTCTGCTCTGGTCTGGTCTGCTCTGCTCTGCTCTGGTCTGGTTTTCGAATTGTCACCGTGTCCTTGGAGACCTCAGAGATGACCACATTTATGGTAAAATATTCCAGCCGCAGCCGTGTTTCGTGCCGATCGATTTTATTTCAAGAACATTTAATTTAAAATCTAATATTTGAAGCTTACATCTTTTTAACATTAACGTAATCAATGAAATGCTTTCTACTTTATAGAAGTTATAATTTTATACATATTTTAGATCTGAGTTTGCGTTATATTGCTTAAAATTTATAAAAATTGTGAAATTCATTTTTCTTTAAGCTGAAAAGTTTGAATAACCGAAAAAATCCCTTTTTTCAATTAAAAACTTTTAGATTAGATTTGATTTTGACGCACTTGTGTTTAAATAAAGCTAAAGCTCCGAATAAATAAAAAAACGTACTTTCTTCTTTGTCACTTATCAATGTGATGTGGGAGATGTCTTTTTTGCTCTCTTTCTAACGTCTCAAAATCCAGCTCGAAGGACCCACATTCGGACCGAAGAGATTTAATTAAATTTTCTTGTTTGAGTGGATTAAATATTTCAGGCAGCATTTTCTGATGTGTGACAAATTTCTTGAATGTGACAAAGATTCTTCATATATAGAAACCAAGTAATACAAATCCAAGCACAAATACACACACAAGTGCAAATACATTTGATGAAATTACAAATGTATGGAGAAGAAGATGCAATATACGAAGATGCGAACGATGGTGCGAACGACATCCAGGAAACAAAACAACATTGAAACATTTAAGTCAGCAGACGGAAGATAGAAGGCATGTGGCAGGTGGCATGAGAGATGGGTGTCCTTCGGGTGTCACAGCAGACAGAATAACAGTAGCAAAAGCCAACAAGAAAAGTAACAACAACAACTACAGCATCATGGAGACGAGAATCCGAAATATCAGAAGACAATTCCTACGTACGACGTTTTCAAAAAAAGGTTAAAAAGGAAACATTACAGTTTAACAGGACATTTTTATTGGCAGAACCGGAAATTAGGTTAAAAATTTATGTGGCAGCTGGGAGAAAGTCTACACAAACACATTTACACATGCATTTATAAGGGACACAAGGAAATCAAGGAAGAAAAATATGGTGCACTAGCAAACAGAGAGAAACAGATAAAGAGAGACAGACAGATATCCGGTCATTCGGAGAGATGGATGGCTGGATGAATGGATGGGTAACCTTATCCGGGAGACAGAAATGCTTTTAGGTTTTTAAAAAATGCATAACTTTAAATTTCTCTTTAAATTTCAAGTTTAACCAAAGAGGTTGCTTTGTTCGAATCTGTTCGCCTTCTATCAGTGATTGAAAACGGGGGGGGGAGGGGGCGGGGTACGTCGGAAGGTAGCGCTTTTAGTGAACTTACCGCCCAGTCCATTACTCGTGTAAGACGATGAGTTTCCGCGTCCCTTTTTCAGGATGGCTTCGTCGATGAGCAGCAGCCGCGTCGCAGCGAATGGATCCGGCTTAACGGGGCCCTCGTACAGCTCCAGGTTGTCGTGATTCTTGAATAAATTATGCCGAGCTACGACATCCTCCATTCCGGCTCGATGCAGCTCCGGAATGAGACGCAGCCAGATCGACAGCTGATGGGCTCGAAAGTGATTCTTAATGCGTGGTTTCATGCCTGCAAATTGAATGCAGAAAAGAATTGAGAATGTGAGAAAGACGAAGAAACACATTGATAAGATTACAATATTGTGGGAAATACAACCGCAAGTCAGAGAGGGGAACAGTAACGGTAAACGTGGAATTTAGGCGATGAAAAAAGAAAAGAGATAAATTATATACTCAATCAACGATTTTTTTAAGAGTTTTCTTTTTAATTGAAAGTGTTTTTTTGCATAAAAATAATAAGTAAAAAAAATATGAATTCAGGGAATTTAAGAGGAGGTACAGGAGGGAATAACAATCCATTTTAAATCAATATCAAAAGCATTCCACATCATAGCAGGCGCATGTATCAGTTGCTCCTGTCGCTGTAGCTAGAATCAATAACTTCAAAATACACTTGGATCAAAGCAAGGAATACACTCCGTACAGTGTATTGTATAGTATTGATAATGATATTGTATATTCTTTGCTTGGATGCTCTTGCGTGTTAGTGTGATGGTGTTTTTGTGTTTGTGTGGGGTGTGGGGTGTTTGTGTGGGTGAGCGGAGGTTTATATCTGCGACTTTGCTATAATTTTTTCGTTTATCTCATGGATTTTATTGCCACAACAGATTCCAACTTGTCTCGTCTTGTGACACAACATCGACAGCGGTTCTCTCGGTTTCTGTGCACGTCTGTCCCACAGCCAGTCAAAGACAAACAATGTCACTGTGTATGGCTGTGTATACATGTATGTGTGTGTGTGTGTGTGTATGTGTGTGGGCAGGAGAAAACGAGATATTAATAAAGCTCGTGTTGTCATCTTTTCACTTTTCGAAGTCATTGTAACCGGTCGTGATTTGTAATTGTAGTTGATTTAGATTGATACATACATACGTATATCGATATTGATGTTACGTAAGGTTATTGTTGTTATTGGATATTTTTCTAGGATTTACTAAATATTTGCTTGAATTCTAAGTGTTTATTGTTCCTTTGTGCTTTATTTTACATTTATTATTAGTAAAAGATAAATAATCATTACTTTTGTTTTGCTTTTATTTTACGATTCATATTATTATTATTTGTATTGTTTTGTTTTGGGAACCAATGTTCTGTCCTGTTTTTTTTTATTTTACTTTTAATATTGTTTTCTGTTATTTTAGTAAAAAAAGATGAGAAATGATTGCTTAATGATAAAGCAACAAATGGAGTTATTCCATGGACAACGGACTATAAGACACCACGAGGGACCATGATAGTCCATGAGATCCGTTCTAAATTGTGTGTGCTTCTTTTTTCGAATGAAATTTCAATCTTTTCTTGGCGAACTACGAGGATTATTTTGATTTTCATGATGGTTGTTTAACCTTTATTTCTCTTTTAAAACTCTTTCGAGAGGATTCGTGTTTTGAGAGCGTTTACTGGTGGTTCTTTAAGGATGTGTTTTTGGTGGATTGTTGTGTTCGTTTTTTGAATCATTGAACATTTTTTATGCCTCACCTATTTCCAAATACTTTTGATGAAGTGGATCGTAGTTCTCCCAGGTGATGCTGCGAAAACGGTTGCGTTCCTTCGATGCCGGCAACGTTGAATCCTGCCGATGGTGCTCATTTGGATTTCTATATCGCAAATTGAAGTATGAGAGAGAGAAGAAACAAGAAAGAAAGCAATGAAACCATGTGAAATAAATTAAATAAATAAAAGCATCGAGACGGTGAAGAAATGGAGAAAGATAGAGCGAGATGGAGCGAGGGAGTGAAGTGTGAGAGAGAGTGAGAAATTGTTTGTATCAAAATAATTTGAAAAAACAAAGAAGATTTCTTCTCAAGCTTTTTTGTTTAAGGCTTTAAGACAAAAGTTTCGATAAACTTAAGCTGTTTGAACTTCGAAACCGATTTCGATGACGAGGTGAGGCCATGCAGGTTTCTACTGTCGCTTCTACACGATTCCCCCCTGCACTACCCCTACCCCCCGCTAACAGATGTTCTTTGCAATTATGATACATACCCGGTGCGTGCAAAGTTGGTCCAATATATGATGACTGCTTCGGAGAGAGCGATTTCTGACTTCGTGTAGTTTTGCGGGAAGTGACTGAAACCGTCCACGAGCGGCGCTCCGAAGATGTACGGCAGATCTTCGCCGTGCACCGTCCCCATGCGTTGCGGGTAGTCGCCGTCTTTCGTCTGATAGTCGAATACGTAGAAGAAGCATCGTGGTCCGAGTTGCGCCGAAGCGGTCGCTGTCGTGGCGGCCGCTTGATCCGTCCGGCCGCCCATCGACGACTGAACGCCCAAAGAGGTGGGTGGCTGCGACAGTGCTGCCAGAATGTCGCCGGTGCGTACGATCGGCGCCACGAACTGGGCATCGGACAGAGCAGCGACTGCGGTGTCTCGTGTGTTGATCGGATGCTGCGAGGTACGATCCCAGTCGGTGTACTCGTTAACGATCTGAAACGAGGTGAACATTAAGAACATTATGCAAGAGAAGGAGAGAGAACGAGAGAGAAGGATAACGACTAATATGTGGATCATATGTTCACCCAAAAATATAACCGAGTAGATTTTTGGTGTTCGAATCCTTTTGAAGTAAATTTAAAACTTTAATTGTCACTACATTTAAGTTCCGTTCAATTTTTTTGCTGTTGTCATTATTTTTCGTATAACGGTGTCAGTTTTTTCTTTATAAAATGAAACCAAATAAAAATACAGTAGCTTTTAATCCGTTTTAATTCTTGTTTTGAGTTTATTTCCCTTGTTTTTTTATTTATCCTCTGTACAACTTTTTCAACAAAACCAAAATTCGCATAACAGAATTTTTGCAATAGTTTTGTTTGGATTTTATTTTTGTTTTGGATCTGTTTTGTTTTGGAGCAAAAATAAATCGCCTTAAAATGAAGTGAATCGAATCAAATTTGATGAACCGCAAAGTTTTTATTGACGGAAGTTTTTTGTTGTTAATGGCGCTGCAGTTGTTGTTGTTGTTGTTGTAGTAATTATTTATTAATGCTGTCCATGTCATGTCCATGCTATGCGATGTGATGTAATGTCATGTGAGTCGGAAATGTCAACGGATGATATACGAGTACTTTTCATACTAATGATGTATTTATGGCGATGATTAATTTTTGCACACTTCATTGTCGAGGATGCGATGGAAAATAATTAAAAATACCACTCCTTTGGAAAAGTTTTAAAAATGTCGCAAAATAAAAGCTGCACAAATAAAAAACCGATCGAAAATTGTTCAGAATTTCAATCTGCATCAAATGCGAATGACAACGTGAGGGCCACGAAAAAGAAAAGCGGAGCAGAAACAACAACGATACAACAGGTTGAGTGAAAGTCAATAAAACGATGGAAAAATGAAAAATGTGAGTAGAGAATTAAAAAAAAACAGGAGAAAAGTCGAAAAAAATTGAGATTGATTGAAATGGCACCGAGAATAACAAGAGAACCAACGAAATAGAGAACATCTTTTCAAGTCAAGTTTATAAGCAAGGATTTTAGGAAGATGCTCAAGTATGGATGTGTGTGTGCGTGTGTGCATGTGTGTTTATATGCAACACATATCACAATAGAACTATAGAACCAAACAACAACAATTCAAACAATGAAACAACAGAATGTTCATTTGAAATACGAAGAATCGTATTGGAATGGATAAAATGGAATGGGCTGGAGTAGAATATTGACAAAACGAACAAAATACATACTCACGCACGCACATCGATGCGCTAGAAATACGTGCATATTTTCAATATGGAGTCGACGGTGTGGTGCGAAGCTTGTCAATATTTTGAGCATAATATTGAACTAATTTACATACTTTAGAAGAGGAAATTGAAATTGAAATGGAATAAGAAAGAACAATGGAAACAACAAGAACACCAGCAACACGAACAGCAAGAGCAACAACAATGATTAATAATAAGAACGACGATGACACGGCGAATGATGATGATTCATTCAGCGAAACAGAAAAAAATATACTCCTCAATGAAAAACGTCAATAAAAGTGCCAACTTGACAAACAGACACTTTTAATGTTTCATTTTTCTTGTTTTTGTATTGTAATCTGATAGAGGAACAAGTGTGAGAGAGCTGAGTATGAGTGGGTGAATGTGAGTGAGTGCAACAGCAAATCGTTCAGCGTCTCCAGCGTTGTGTTTTCAACTCTTGTGATGACTTCGTAGTATTGCACAACGAGTACAATATACAAAACACAGTATAACGTGGCTGTAGTTTTTTTTTCGCCTTCTTCTTCTTCCTCTGGTGTGCACAATCTGCACTCGATATTGTTTTAAATACATTTGAAGTTTGCATCATGACGTTTGCAGTATTTTTAATGCCAACAACAGTAGTAGCAACAACAACAATAACAACAACACCACCAACCAAATAAGCACACATAACAATGAAAATCAACAGAAGAAGAAGATGACAACAAAGAAGAAGAAGACGAATAAATTTATATTGCAACATTTTCGAGCGTGTTTAATGAGAATATTTCGCTGACACACAATTTGAACTAAGAATCGTTCAGAAGTTGTTATTGTTGTTGTTGTTGTTATGTTTGTAAACGTCAATATTTCTGGATATTTTAATATTTTTGAAAGCTATCGAATTTTGTGGATTTTCTTCCATTAAAACACATTCATTGCTCATTCTTCGCTCTTCGTTCTTAAAGTGAGAGAGGGAGAGTAGAGTAAACCAACTGGAAATAACAGACTTGTCACAAGCTAGATTCAGATGAAGAAGCATAAGAAGAAGAAAACCCGGAACCTGAACAACAAGAAGAAGAAGACAACTTTACAAGCCAGAAGATTGAGTAAAGCAAAATAAATGAAGAGTAAAATAAGAAATAAATTAAGTTCATAAATTGGATTAATTTCGATTCTAAGAAGAGAGCAGAATTGAGAAGAAATCCGTTGAGTGGGTGGTGAGTAGATGAAAGGAGTTGATTATATAGGCGATGAGTAACGGACAAACTGATTACTTAAATGGTTTTATTAAAATAGTTGCGTACTTTTAAGTGCAGTTCTATGCAGCTGACTTTATTACATTCTAGTTATCATATCATAGAACATATGCACACACAAACATAATAGACACACACATATATATATATTCTATAATATGTATGTATGCCACGCCTTCTTCTGTGCGCTACAATGAATCAACTATATAAACGAAATCATAACATACATAATAACATAATATTATCATATTTGCGTGGCAAGAAATAAAAATAATAAACGTAAAAGTATTAGAAAGTCTTGAAATATGATTACCATGGATATTTTTTGTCATTGCGAGGAAATACAAGGGGACAAAAACAACAACAACAACAACAACAACAACTACACGAACACAACACCTAACAGAAGTTTCTCTGGTTGCCGGATCGCATAAAAACTGTCATTCTTTGAAGTCATGCGTATCTGGTAACACGCTTTATCATGTTCTCTCTCTCGTTCCCTCTTCCTGTGGGTGTGTGTGTGTGTGTAAGTGTTGTATGTTCCTGTGTGAATATGTGTTGTACCAGACCCGTCCCCCGCCCTGCTTATTTTCTGGCCCAACCACCTGGCCACCTGATCCCTGTCACTCTCTTTACCATGTACGATGAGCGCTCTCCCTCTCCTTCTCTCACTCTCTTTCTCTCTTTCTCTTCATCCTGTTTTATTATTGTATTTGCAGCTTTTGGCTGGAATTCGATGTCGAATCATGTCGAAAAAGCGACGTTGGTGACGATGTCGGTAATTTGAAGGTTGTTTCATTGCGTTGGACTTTATAGACGCTTTATAGACGTTACGAAGCAGGAGAGAGTGAGGTACAGAGTGTGTGTGTCTGTGTGTGTTCTCTGAACCGTTTCTTATTTTACAACCGCGATTTTAAAAGATGTTTTTTACTTCAAAACACACATTTTTATGGTTTCCTTTTTAAAAGTAAGATTGCTTCTTTTCTTCTACAGTCAAACACTTCTAACTTCAAGCATTTGACTATTTATTTTTAATATTTATATAATTATTGCAACTATTATAATTAAAATGACTTTAAAAATTGTTTTTAACTTATAGAATGAAATTTCTTTAATACGTTTAAGACATTAAAGTAATCTCTCTTGATTGTATTTGAGAGATATCAAAAGCATTTCCATTTAATGAAAATAGTTAAAATATACTCTCAACTCGAGTAATGAAAATGTAATTAATTGCTATGAGTGAAGAATATTCGTGAAATGAAGTGATGCTCCGACTAAGTTGAAATGAAGTTGAAATGAAGTTGAAATGAAGTTGAATTGAAATTGAATTGAAATTGAATTGAAATTGAAATGAAGCTGAAATGAATATGAAATGAAGTTCAATAGAAATTGAAATGAAGTTTGAATGTTTGAATTTAGCTAAAGTTTATGTTATGTGCACCCAAAAGCATTTTCGGTTATAATTAAGGTCAATTATATCATTAAATAGTGAGTCGCATAGTGAACATAGCATCTTCTTTGGCCTCAAAGCCTCGAAGTCCAATTAATATATGTAATTGGATGAGTGCAGATAACAACCGGAGCAACAGCAGACCCCAAACAACAAATACAAACACAACCAAACAACAAATACAAACACAACAACTATCACCACAACTTCAAAGCTTTTGCCAATGCTAATGATTTCACTGAAATGCAATTTATCTTTTAGCTTTCCAAGCTTGTTTATTTAATAAACATGATAATAATCATTGCCTCATTCATCATCAAGGAACCTTCGAATACTTTTTGTGTCTTCTCTCGACTCATGCAGGAAGATTTTCGTTTTTATCACTCGCTTTATGAACGCTCCCTCAACACAGATTCGCCTTTCGATAATAAATAAATCATTATCGATTGCAGGGATATCGAGACTTTATTTAAGAGCATTTGTTTTTCTAGCTCAATGCTATTAATAAACAAAACTGTGACCATTTAAAAAAAAAGACCGTCGTTAGCTTAATGATGGATGAAATATTTTTCTACACGCAAACACGATAAGCTCTATACACTCTATTAAGTTATCCTTACGCAGTTTTCTTCCTTTCCTGGGCTAACATTTCAATCTGTTGTACATCGAGTCTTACTTACCGTGTAGAATATTTCGTTGAGGTGATAATTGTACGCATTCCGAACATAGGTTCGTATAATCTTATCCCGTCGCTCGCCCTCGAAACCGTTCTGGATGTCATGAGCACTGAAACGCCAAATCGACTCGCCCGTCACTACGCCAAACAAGACATCATAATGCGAGCCGCCATTTGGACCGACGCCTCCCCCGGCACCAGCACTGCCATCGCTGCCGCCGCCGCCGCTAAAGTAACCTCCACCACCGTCACCCCCACCATCACCGCCATCTCTGCCATTCGAAGCAGCATCTCGGCCGCCGTAGCCGGGCGAATCCGATGAGGAACGCTTCGAGTTGCGGGCCATTAAATCATCCATATCGAGATTGGAATGTCCGGGGCGAATAACGACGCCGTCAACCTAAATTGAAAGAGGGAATGAAAGCGATTAAGAAGAAAGACAAGAAGAGCAAGATGAAAAATTTACACAAACTATATTGCAAAGGATTTGGGACAGGAACTTCGAGACAGAGCGAGAGAGAGAGCGAGAGAGAGACAGAGAGAGAGAGGAGGAGTGTATAGGAGATTCTGTTCAAGGTTGAAATTAAATTCGAACGTGAAATAAGTAACACAATACATAATAAATGCAATTTTTGAAGAAAAACATGTGAAAATATAAAAAAAGAGAAAATTTGATGAAACGAACTGAAAGTAATGACAGTATCTCAGAGAGTGATGAGAGAGGAGGACATAGAGAAAAGGAGAAACAGGTGCATACTAAATGAGAGAGAATATTATAATAACCGAGGTAGGATTTTCAAAAAAAGTTTGGGAAAAAATTAGGGGTGGGGGCTCGGTGGAAAGGGCAAAGGGTGACAATAGAAAAGGAGCTCATTCATCTATTTTACAATTTCTCACCGAGGGCCCGAAGGAGGTGAGGAAGTTCGGTGCCTGGATGGTGGCTGCATACAACTCCTCTAGCGGCACCTCACGCAAGCAGTCGACAATCTGCTCGTGATGTCTGTGCAAGTCCTCGGGGATCGAACAGTTCAGTTCGTGAGCCAGTTTGAGGGCGAACCCGACCGGGTCCTCGACCAGGGCCCACGACGAATACGCCGAGCCGGACATGAGTATGGCGCGTTGAAATAGGCCGCGCACCATCGTGGGCGAGGTCATCAGGAAGTTGATGCAGGCCGCTCCGGTGCCGTGACCCGCCAACGTCACTGCGTTCGGGTCGCCGCCAAACTTCTGGATACTCTGCTGGATCCAGTGCAGAGCGGCCATTTGATCCATCAACCCGTAGTTAGCAACGCGTGCATGCGTCTGCGGACTGGGATTGGCATTGAGGAAACCTGTGCAAAGAGAAAATTCAATCAAATTGAATTAAAATCAAAAAAAAAAATGTAATAAAAACATTTAATTGAGTTTATTATTTTTTTAAAACTGTAGGATTCTCGGGTGCCTGCTTTTGCAGCGCCCTCTCAGTGCTTACCTAGTATACCCAGGCGATAATTGAGAGTCACCACAACCACTTCGCCGTAGCTGGCCAATACGCTGCCATCGTAAGGGTTGCCGCTGCTCCACTCAAACGATTCGCCGTGTATAAAAACGATAACAGGCAGTTTTTTCTCCGTCGCGGCCGCTGAAAGGACGAAGACGATTACGCACACATACAAAATATATATGTATGTATATACAATATAGGGTATGTGTGCATATGTATGTATGTGTAGTGTTAGTATGCTGTGGAGTGCTAAGAAGAAGAGTGGCAACAAAGTTGTTACGGTTAGCCATTAAAACTAACAAATTGAGAAACTCTTATATAATGAAACTTCTACATAATGATTAACACACACACATACACGGATCTTTATTTTGTTGTTGTTGCTATTATGGTTGTTGTTGCTCTTTTCCATCGTAACACTTAAGATAAACTGTTGGGCGTTTACGAGTAGGTGAAAAAGAGTTATTGGCCAACTTATTTATGGCCAACACAAATGCTAATAGAAAACAACTTACGCGGTTTATTTTATCGTTTTAGTGTAAAGCTTCGAAACAAGCGAACCTGATATGAATACTGTGCAAAACACAAGAGCAAAAAACTGTTAACGTCAACACAAACCATTAAGTATTGAGTGAATCAGTACAGTTTTAACAGCTGCAGATGTCTGTTGTAAATAATTACAACACATACATACAATACAAACAATAATAACAAAAACTATAACAGAAAGAACAGCAGAAACAACAACGGCCAGAGTGAAATGGATCACATGCCACAAATCAGGCAATCAGCGCGAGTGATGGCCCGCATCGTGATGCAAGTGTGACATCGTCCAAGAACACTACACTCTGAAGGCCGAATAACATTCCTGTAACCTCGGTTGGCAATCGAAAAAGCAGCTTCGCAGTAATTTTTTTGTGTGTGCCGTTTGACGTGAATTGGATCATATTTACCATGGATAGAGAAGGCGAATCATAGCCATAGCATGGTCAAAAATGGCCACAGGCAAGGACGACGAGGTTTGAATGTTGGTCACGTCCTCTGTGGCTGTTCCTCGGCTTGCTCTGGATACACAAACCGAATATCGTATTCTGTTTATATTTACAAACCTGAATCGATTGAGTTGTAACATTATTAAAAATGTTTGACATATTTTTTTTAACCAAGTGTCCTGTCCTTGTCTCTCTCACCCTCGCCCATTCTCTCTTTAAATTCAGGCACAGCCACCACAACTTCGAATCACCTTTGATTAATGTTACTTTGTTGTTGTAATGTTGGCTTTGACACGACACAGCTGACACTTCACAGCAACACTTGTTGCTATCGTTGATGCTTTATTACTACTGCTTCTACAGTTGTTGTTGTTACTCTTATTGTTGTTAGAGTCCTCCCCACCTTCGCCCGCATTCCTTCAACGTTTTATTTATAAATTATTTTAATTTAATTGATTCCTTTCAATATTCATGAGACTTTACTTCGTTCGCAGTTGACGCGTTTGATTGCTTCGGGGTTACTTTTTTGTTGGTCTCTGTTTTTCGGTTGTTGTCATGTGTGCGTTGCTGTTGCGTCACTCTGCCAACAATTGCCGCCATTGTGTCATTAATCAGGCCGCGTTAATGCTGCGGTGACATTTAATTAATTCAACTTTTAATTACGTCCACCGCCAGACAAACAAATGAATAAATCCATAGATGTATGTATGAATATATGTATGCATTAATGAATGTGTACATTTATGAATGTATTATTGTTATCTTTTTTACAAATAGATTTTTCGCTCTGCTGAAATTGGCAATTATTTTCATTAACTACACTAGAATAACTGTAAATTCACTCGAATTCAAACTGGTGCAGTGGAATCCTTAATTAATTCGAGCGCATGTAATAAAAGTGCCCTGAAGTTCAGATGAAGATTAAAAAAAGTTAATATTTGAAATTTTAATAAATAAAAATAATCAATTAAAAAACTAACCACAATCACCAGAAAAAAACAGAGAAAATGGAAAAAAATAACCAATGCAATAAAATGCTATGAAGTTGCAATGAAAAAAAGAATATTTAACCTAAAAAACTGTTGAACTCTGAGTACTGAGAAAGAGAAATTTCAAGAGTATTTTAAAGCTAAATAAAAGGTACATAATTCGTACGGAATTTTAATTGCATACTTTGAATTATTAAAAGTTGCCAAACGACGAGAATCGAAATGAAGAAAAATGGAGAAAAGAACATTAAAAGTTAATGTAAAAGAAATAGAAATATATACTCGTTGTTCAGTTGACAGTTTCAACGAGTGTATACATATGTACTCGTTGAGTTGAAACGAAAATCAATCTTCTGTCAAAAAATATTATATATGTATTTTTGTAAACAAATTTCAAAATTGGCAAATTTCTCGCCTTAAAATGGGCGGTGGCGAGTAAATATGTTTTAGGGATGCATTGTCATCCAGTTCTGAACTATGGTCAAAATTTCAAAAGCCTAGATCATCGGGAAATGGGTTAAAAATGGCTTTTAAAGTTTGCTAGTTCAGAAAGCGACCTAATAAAAACGTTTTAAAATGGCAAAAATATAACAGAATCAAAGTATAGAAGAATATAGAAATCGTCGCCTGACCGGAGGCTGCGTTGGATCAATTAAATGGCTAGTGCAAAGCTTCGTGTCGGCCGGCGATCCTGTTTTTCTAACTATTTACGAATCCATTTGTTGCTCTTGCTGTGATAACAAAGAAAAATTTGAAAATGAAAAAAAAAATTTATATGAAAACGTGTAAAATGAATTGTGCCCGCTGTTTTTGTTGCCCATTTGAAATGCTTTTTATACGGATACGTAATCAAATGACATCGACAGTGTTTAGAGGTTCTCATTAGAGTCCGGCAAACAGAAGAGCCAAAACCATTCATGTCCTTTTGGCCAAAACAGTCTCTGTAAAAACCAGAAGCTTGTTCGCGCAGAAATTTTTTATTATTTTTCTTTGTCTTTGTTTTTTTTTTTTTTTGATTTTATTGGTTTATATACATTTTTTGGCGGAGTTTTTCAATTGAAATTTTTATTCATATATGTATTTTTAGAGTATTGGATTTTCTTTTTTTGCTGTACTTTATTGATATGTAATTTGGGGGTATTTTTTATATCCCACTTTTTTTATTCGACGTCTTTTTCTATGCTCAATTCTTTGGCAATTTTTTATGATATTTTAGTTTTCGTCCAAATTTTGATTGCTTTTTTTATACTGTAAAATAACGGTAATACACGATATGTTGGTGCAACACGTCGTATGAATGACTCTAAATTGTTTCGAGGTCCACGAATTCGATGGTGATTGAATCAGTTGCATTTTATTATGTTTTTTAAATAATTTTCCAATCAATTGTCTTTGTCCCTCAATTGTACAGTTTTTCAAAACGTTTAGTTTTCTTTATAGTAAAAGTTTGTCCATTTTCGTGAAATTAAAGTATATTAAAGAAATGCTTGTGCTTGAAACACATTTTACTACCAAATTGGTTTTCTCTCATTTGATTGAAAGAAAATAAAGTAAGTCACACATTTAGGGATCAAAAGAAAAATTTAGAAGAAAATGTTTTCTCTTTTTCTACACAGAAGTGGGTAAAAAACGTATTCTGAAAAGCGTGTATTTTTCCGCACAAAGTTTCATGCAAAGAAACGTGTTTCCAGGTCACTAAACTTCAGTTGATCTCTCTCTCCCCATATACTCTTCCCACCACCCCCTCCACCTCTCTCTCTCTCTTTTTATCTCTTTTGAACCCTGCAGAAAGTCATGTAAATTTAACTTTATACGTAGGAGTATTTTGTTGAACTCTCTTTCTGTATCCTTCGTCCTGATAGCTTCAAAGTGATTCCCATTGAACTGAAAACCATTCAATTGATTTGCTTTTCGGGCATGGATAAGAATTTACCTCTCTCTCTCTTCCGTTCTCTCTGTATCACTGTGTTTTGAGTGTATTCAACTGTGTGCCATTGAGTGTGGTACTACTTACCATTTAGCGGTGAGAATATATTTAAATATAAACAGTCTTCAGATTGATTCTCCAAAAATGGCAGAAGTCTCTTCAGGTACTCCAAACGTCCTTTGGGCATCTTTTCCAGTGCTGCGGTTTCATTCTGAATGTTTGGCAGACGCTGCGGGCAGACGGGGCTGTATTTATCCGAAATGCGTATACCGTCCCACGGCGCTGGGGCGCGTGTCGGACTGAATCTAGAAGAGAATCGCAATGAAAATGATAACAATATCAATTTGCTTTTTTTTTTGTAATACATACGAAAAACGCAAAAAATTAGCAAAAAATATGGCCGACAGCAGCTGTCAAAATTCTGACATTTGTAGTGAAACACATGATTATGTGGTTTAAGGACACTCAATGCATTTAATCGGTTATTATTACCAATTGATAAAACTACAACAACAAGCAACAATAACAAAAACAACTCAACAATACAAGCACTACCAATAAAGTACAACAACAACAACAACAACGACAACAACAAAAATACGATTTTGGTATTATTTCTATGAATGCGCTATTAATTTGTTTCCATTCAAATTTTCTTTGTATTCGTATTTATTGAGTGCTTTAATGAAACCCAAGTAAATGTACACATACGCATGAGTAGGTGTGTGTGGGTGTATGTATGTGTGTATGGTTTCTGAAAATCTTTCTATGATAGCAAGAGGATCATAAACAAAAAAGCAACAAAATGCGAAACTTAGCTCAATAAACTAAAAACATCTTTCAAAAAAATCTTCAAACTCACTCCACTCGAGCAGAGGGTGGGTAGGAGGGGGGAGGGAGGGTTGAGGGGTTGAGAAAAGATTTAAAATTATAACGATTATAGTTCAAGCTGTATATCATTATTAAGCCGATTTCAGTCTGCAAAGCTTCAAAGCGCTTATTTCGTTTTATGAATCTAATAAATTCTTGTCTAATAAAATTGCAAAGCGACGTAGAAAAAGAATTTAATTCGCTTGTTGTTGTTGTTGTTGGCGCTTTTATTTAGTAATGCTTAAATAATTGCTACTTGGGTTGTCGTTGTTGTTGTTGTATGAAAGTTTTAGTTGAAAATAAATAACACAGCGAAACTTTCAAGGAAGTCTCAAAATCTATTCTAAGTTAAGCTATTTCTTGAAGAAAAGAGAAGAAATGAATGGAAGAGAAGGGAACTTTCGGAATTTTAATTCATTGTAAATTCATTTAGTATAGAATTAAAATTGAGCCCAAAAGTTTTCAAGTCAAATCCAACGAATGAAATCGCTTTTAAGTGAAATATAATAAAAATATCCGTACAAACAACAAACTTCTTTTCTACTTCATCTGCCTTTTGTTCTTCTTATTATTTTATTTTTGTTCTCTTTTTCTTCTTTTCTATTTTTGCATTAATTTCGGATTTCGATATCCTTCACCTGATCTTCTTCTTCTAAACTCTTACCTGTTTTGCTTGGTGGGCGGCGTAGCGTAGGGCACTCCCAGGAACACTTCGACCGAGCGTAGAAACCTGAAATTATCGAGTGGCAGTATGAGTCCGTGCAGCCGACCGTAGCGTGTCTGCACGATGCGATGGCCGAGCCGTGCGTTCTTGTAGATGTCCAACGTGGAGGCTGCGGCAGCGGGCAGCAAGGCTGGCAGCACCAGCACCAGCGTCATCGTCATCGTCAGCAGTAGCAGCGGCACAGGCGGATGCAGAAGCTGCGGCAGTGGCAGTGGCAGAGTCAACGATGTGCTGCTGTTGGAGGTGATGCCGACATCGTTGCGCTGCCTGAAACTGCGACTGGGACTGCGATCAACCTCGGCCATGGTAACAAAATGGCGAACGCTACGCTTTGCTTTTCTTAATGTTGCTGTTATTGTAGCTAATAAACTGTTTAGCTGTTTTTGTATCGTGTTTTCGTTGCTTTCTTTTCAGTTGTAAATCAGCTCAGAAGCTTTGCTTTTAATTATACAAACAACAGCAAAGTTTCCGTTATCTCGCATTTGTTGTTGTTGCCGCGTATTTTCTCTTGATTTGTTTATGATTGTAATGTTGTTGCTATTCGTGTTTTTGTTGTAATTATTGGTGCTTTCATGGCATAGCATCTTAATTGCGTTCTTCTTAATAGCTACTTTGTTGTTGTTGCTGATGATTTTCAATTTTATGGAAATTTTAATTGATTTTCCGAATGAATTGCAAATTAAAAAATATTTCGTTTTTTCTCAGTTCACATTGCAAACTCGACATTTCGACAGCATTTCGAACGCTTGACAGCGGTTGGAAATCACGTCATTACATTCGACCAGGATCTGAAAAATAAACAATAATAAATTATAAATTATCACTTCAGAATAAAAAATCACATTTTATTCCTACTTTACTAATGAAATGTGGTCATTAAAAATGGCATATAAAATGGGTATTTTTTTGGAAAGAACTACAAAAAATACGTAGTGAATGAACATAGGTGTATGTGTGTGCGTGTGTGTGTATGTGTATTTGTATGTGTGTGTGTGTGTTCGGATTAGATCCATTGCCGAAGGGAAAATTAGTTGAAAAGGATTTGAAATACTTAAGTATGAGCTCCAGTTAAATCTACACACAAATACAATATAAACACACACATAAATACTTACATACATGTTTGCCTACACACATACACACATATACATGCATGCATGCATTCATACATACTGCTGTGAGCTATCTAACCGCAGTTCTTCAACTCGGAAGGAAGTCCTTCCTTCTCTCACTGAGCCCCTCTCGGTCTCTCGCCCCACTCTTCTCTCCTCTCTCCATCTCAATTAACATTTTAAATCAAAGTTTCGAAAGTATTTTCACCCCTTTTTTGGCAACGTTTTCAGTCACACGTGAAAAAAGTATCTAAAATAAAGAATAACTAAACAAGGAGAAGAATGATGAAAGGGGAAGAAAGAGGAGAGAAATGGACCGAAGCCGGCACCAAGTGGTAGATAAATGATGTGAGTTGAGGTGAGGAGTGGTGAGGAGAGGTGAGATTGAGGAAGCATCGTATAAAATAGCTTCGTTTTTTGTGTCTTCTCTACTCTTCTCGTTTTCAGTATTATTTTTTGCGCTTCTTCTTTGCTTTCTTTAATTTCATAATTTTTCTGATGTGAATAATTTTCATTTATGTACAGTTAGGGAAAATATTTCAGAAAGGAAGTCAACAGAAAGAAAAACAATATTAAATAACGAACAAAAATTTGAGAAGCCAGAAAGAGAGAAGAGAAGAGACAGTTAAATTAAAGTAAGATGAAAGCGAAAAAAACGGCCAAAAACAGAAGAGAAGGAAGAACAAAATTAGTAAGAAAAAAAAGAAATAAATCTCAGGTAGCAAAAAATAGGAAGGAACAAGAAATGCATCCCAAAATAATCAAGTAAGAGAAATGACAATGATGATGACGATGACGATGACGGTGATGATGATAGTGATGGTGATGATGATTATAATGATGACACTGATGATGATAGGGATGATGATGATAGGGATGATGATGATAGTTATGAGTGAAAATAAAAGCCTCCGAATGAAGCATGCATTACAAGGTAAAAAGCCTGAGTGTGAGGAGGAAAAGGAGGGAAAAGGAGGTGAATAGGGTATGGTTGCAAGAGGGAAGGGGGGGGGGAAGGTAGGTCTGAAGAAAGACTGCTAAATATTAGAAGCAGCACCAGAAATGAATGAATGTATACGAAGTTGAGTTGTTGTTGCTCTACTTGTTGCTGTTGTTGGTGTTTTTGTTCTTCTTATGATTCTGCTTCCTTTTCTTCTACTTTGTTGTTGTTTCTGTTGTTTTAAGTGTTCATTATTGCAGACAACTTAAAGCTAAGAGAATGGATACGAAGCAAAGTAGCAAAAGTTTATACAAAACACATTCGCAGTTGAATGATGTGTGTCCTTGTGTATGTGTGTGTTCCAGTGTGTGTGTGTGTATGTGTGTGGCTGTTTGTTTCTTTTACTCAATGCCGGCTTCCTTTAATAACAACGTCAACATATACGAGCAGCTATAAAATGGCAACAGCAACAACAACGATAACAACAACAAGGATAACAATAATACAGCTGCAACTGCAGGGACTACCGACTCAAACTATTTAAGATAAACTGTGCAATAAAAAGATAGCAATAAGTAAGCCCTGAGAATGGAAGCATGTGTAGTTAATGCGGATTAAAAGCGGTACGGGAAGAGGGCGTGCGGAGGGGGAGAGAGGGCTTCGGGAGAGCTGGACGGATGAGCGAGTTGAGTTGAGCAAAAAATGTAGAACGATGTGTGTAAAAAGCAGGCCAGTGAAGCTCTGTTAAATCCGAGATTTAGTTCATTTCAGAAACGAGAGAAAACAAAGCAACGACAACAAAAAATTATCCATATAAACTAGATAGGATCTAGAATAATTCTCTCGATATTTAAAACAATTGCAACTGCGAACATTTACTGTTGATATTCAGAATATTCCGGAAATCGGTAAGGTTTTCCATTAAAATATCAGTAATACTTCAGCCAACACAAATAAATAAACGAATCAAAGAAAATATAATAATAATAGAACAGAAAAGATTTCTTACCCGAAGTTTTGAGGGTTGTTTTTTCTCTTACTTTTCTGATGTTGCGTCTTGAGAAAGTTTTCCCATCAACATTAAAAACTTTAGTAAGTATAAAAAACTCATTCAATCATCACCATAATAATCATCATCATCACATTCAACTTAATTAGAATCATAATCATCATCACCATCATTACTATTGAAATATTATTGGCACTTAAATCTTTATCATAAGTTTGTCCCTCTTGTTTTTGTGCCAAACTCGATCTCTTTGTCAGTCTTCTCTGTCTTCTCGCTCTCCCACTCTCGCTCTCTCTCTCTCTCCCTCTCTCTCTTTCTCTTTGTCTCTTTGAACCTCTTCCAAATCAATGGTTTTACAATCAAATTAAAGAGAAAAATTGCCAAATTAAATGCCAACAAAAGAGATTAAGAAAGACCAAAGTTCCATATCCGGAAACGGAGATGCTTCTCAGAGAAACCGCGCGATACTCAACTAACTTGCATTGTTTTTTCCGTCTTCTTCTTGGACCACTTCGGAGAAACCCAAAATGACAATAAACAAAACAAAATCTACAACAGCAACAACACAATGAAGACCACAAGAGGATAAGTCGGTAGATAATAATAAATTGCTTTTGGATGAAAGCCACGCAAAGCATTAAGTTGAGCAAATATTGAGCAAAATGCAAAAGGAAGAGGAAGCGAGGGGAGACGAGCGGAGGAGGAGGAAAGGAGAGTGGCGGGATATAATGCGTATTTAGGTAGTCTACATGTCGCGAGTGGTGACTGTAGTGTTGCCAAGAAACTAGAAAAAGCGCAAATGAAAAAATTGGACGCCGAAAAATAAGATGTAATAAAAACAAAGTAAAGTAAATATTTAGATTGTTTAAAAAGAGCGCGAAAACGAATCTAAAAAAGAAGGAGCGAGAGAGAGAGAGAGAGAGAGAAGAAAAACAAAGAGAAGGAACACGATTAAAACCAAAAGCAAAAACAATAACAACAAAGAAGTTAGTAGAGTTAAATGTTCATGAAGAGGTGAAGAACAGTTTTAAGCGATCAAAAACGACCGCGAATGCGCTCTACAATTTAAGATTTTATTTAATAGAAATAACAATAAAATAAATAAATAAATAAAAAATAATAAAATAAAAATAAAAAAATAAAATAATAAATAAAGTCAATGATACTTCAATTTGAGACTTAGTGTAGACCACTTTCTAGACCATTTTTCTGAATCACGTAGGGTATAAAAATGACACCATCGCTCCATGAAGAAAAGCAACTAAGAAGAGTGAAAGAGAGAGATAAAGAGAGGGAGGGAGAGAGGGAAAGAGAGAAAAAGAGAGAGATACAAAAGACACAAAGTAAAAATAGACCAAAAAAAGACATGACAATTGCAGGAACTAAACGAAGTACCATTTTTAAGCAGAAGCTCTGAGAGATTTAAGTGCAAAAACGTCAAAGGAACTTCCGGTTAGCGGGCGACGGAGGGGAGGCCAGGAGTGATGGAGGCTCCTGATTACTTTGGTGGTGGCAGCATTTTAAGGAAATTGCTTAGAAAATGCACAAAACTGGCAGCACGAAGAAGCTGCTTGAGGTTGTTCAAAGTGGCTGTATTCGTGGCGAAGGTTGGGATGGAAGAAGAGGAGAAGAGTAAAAGCAACAACAACAACACCGGCTAAATGCAATTTAAAAGGATTTCTTAAGAATAAAATCCTTCTGAAGCCTGTAGACAATGAAATGTGCTTAAGAAGAAAGGCGTTGCAAATGAACTATAAAAAAGCGATGGGAATAATCATTACAAGGAGAAGAGAAGAAAGATGGCGCGAAGGGGGAACCGGGGGGGGGGGGGCCCGAAAGGTGAAGCAAAGACGAACACGAACAAATCTAGAGAGAGAGAGAGATGAAAAGAGAGAGAATAAAATCACTTTTTCTGGTTTATGAAGCATGGTTTTTGCAATAAATTTGAGATTTGGAAATAGTAAAAATTGGATACCGGAAATGCAAATGTTGAAGTTTGTGTTGTTGTTGCCTTCATTTTATGCTTCCGTCTGCATGCAGCGCATTTTGCAAGAACGCAGAAGAGTAGTAAAAAAAATAGAGAGTCGGAGCAGCTGGTGTGAAAAAATTGTTTAGTGCACAAAAAATGTAAAAATGTGAGTAACAGCCACAGAAAATGAATACAAAATAAGAAGCTAAACTAACGGAGGATTGCGAAACGGATGCGGTTTTGGTAAATAGCAAGCCGACCGGATGCGGATGCAGATGCGAAGGCGATGCACATTTTTCTATTTCCTCGTTTAGTGATGCTGGGCAGCTCGACTTAAGATACAAGAGGGTGGAAGAGGGGCGGAAGAGGGGTGGAGAGGAGAGGAGAGGAAGCTAAAAGTACAAGAAGCGCCCGGCCGCATATCATGTGGATTTACGTACTAGTAGTTCGTCCTGCGGAAATTCATCTCTACGGAGTTACGTGAATATTAATTTCCTATGGGCGGAGGGGGCTAATAGGGGTAGCAGGTTGATCTGCGACTCTGTAGCTATTCCAACGAGCTTGCAATTGATTGCCAAACTCTTTTAACTGAAAGCACGTCTTGAAAATGTGTTCAGCTCTACATTTAGCCCTTTATTCCGCTCTATATTGAGCTCTACATTCAGCTCGTTATTCAGCACTAATTCAGCTCTACATTTACACAATACTATATCCAGCACTATATTCAGCTCTACATTCAGTACTATATTCAGCACTAATTCAGCTCTACATTTACACAATACTATATTCAGCACTATATTCAGCTCCACATTCAGTACTATATTCAGCACTATATTCAGCTGTACATTTAATACTATATTTAATTTATTTAATACTATAGTTAATACTATATTTATTTTGATATTGAGCACTATATAATTATTGTACATATGTACTACAAATATTATTATTATTAATTCGGTTCATATGAATTTGTAAAGCTTAACGTAACATCTAATTACGTAGCAAAGGGCTTACGGGAAGAATGTTACAGGGGTGAAGGGGAGAAAGGAGAGAGAGTTAGAGGGAAACAAATTAGAAAATAAGACGATGTTGCTTAGTATTCCCTTATCTCTTCTTCTCTCTCGATTACATTAGAAAGAAGATATAAAAAACAAGAAGAATATGCATGGTCCTGTCCGAAGGATAATAAATCATACATCAGTGCTGAGCACGTGGCTCGTGTTATGCAGAGTTATTTTTTTTCACTATTTTTCTTCTACCCGAGAGAATAATGTGGTTTTTTTTCTTCTCTGCAGCAACTCAACACACTCTCTCGTACACACACACACAGACAACAGACAGCAGATATTATTTATTCGCTACTCGTATTCAGATCATTCATTTGAAAACTCATTTCATTCATTTGGAAATTCATTTCATTCATTAGCATTCATTAATAATTTCTCAGCGGTTCGTATTTAAGCGCGTTTGTATTCCGAGTAACGGGACGAAAGAATTCAAGGATTTGTAATGCGTCCTTCTGTGTCCTGGCATACTTTTTGTCTTTTGCTATAAATCATAAATCATTTTCATGCGCGTATTCATCCCTCCGGGGAGGGCAAATGACCTTCGCCCCGGCCCCGCCTCTCGCCATCATCCTTGATCTAGTTTTCGCTACTCTTTCGTATTTATTTTTCTACATTTGGACCGCACTATTTTTGACGAGCTTTTTTTTCCTTAATTCCTTTTCCTTTTTTGCTTAATTGAAGTGACACTGAAGCGCAGTTTTTTTTCCGGTCGCTTTTTTGTGTTGCTCTTTCATATTTCAACCGCTACTTTTTAAGGGGTTGCGGTTGGTTGGCTGTTGTTGTTGTTTTTATTAGTGTTTCAACAACTCATCAGTTTGATTGTTGTGGATAATAAAAAATGAATGACTGAATGAATGAATTCGCTCTTAATTGTGCTCACTCACTCAAACACTTGATCGCTCTTCGCTCGTGTTTCGAGTACATGGAACCACATGGATACCTTTTTTGTTGTAGTTTAAGGAATCTCCGAGCTACGGTCAACGCGCTGCGTGGATTGAAATAAAATTGAATGCCCAAAATATTTACACCGCTGATGGAAAACAATCTCTTGCTAAATCTTGATACACGCGTTAGTGAATACCGTCTGTGGTATTTTTTAAGCAGAGCTCTATACATATTCGCAAACAGAAAAACGAAAACAAGCGACGTTACAATAACAAGAAAAACACTTTCAGCAGAGAAAACAAAACAGGTGGCAACCTCAAAACAGCCTGCAGCTTTGAGAGAAGATGTTTCGCGTGTAGCTGTGAAGATGTGGCAGCAGATACACAAGATGTGGCCTTAAAGGAGCGCACTGAACCATGCAGGCGAATTCCAAAGGAGCAGCAGCAGCAGCAGCAGCAGCGGCTTTGAATACTTCCGCAGTTTCGCTTCAGCTCGGTTCTCAGCTCGAATTCCCTCCACACGCGCCTGAGTTCGAGTATTCTAAACAAGTGCAAAGAAGACTGCGGGTAAAAGAGTGGAGGGAAGGCAGGATGGCGGATGGAGGAGCGAAGCCGGATCATCTGAGCATATTTGCACAGTGAAATGAAAGCAGCGCTCGCTCAGCAGCACAGCACAAAGCGTGCAATCGAAGTGCCTCGTGTACGAAATGTTCGCCGACGGCACAATTCGACGTTGTAACAGTTAATAAATAATAACCGTTATGTGGCCGCCTCTGGCACCGGAAATGCAAAGATTTTCCGCACTTAAATTGCACGGCATCATTTGCAGCCTTTTCACTTGTAGTTCAGCCCGAAATACTACGGAGCAAAAATGTTCCTTCCTTCCCCTCTTCCTCTCTCCCTCTCCCTCTCTTCCTCGGTTTCTCTGCCTCTTGTCTTCGCTCTTCCATTTCTCTCATCTTCTCTTCTCTCATTATTTTTCTTTTTTTCGCCGTGTTGACAACAGAGTAAATATCAAAAATTTATTAAGAAGCAGCTACAGCGACTTGTGCAGGCGTTTGTTAAATTCTGAAAGGGAAATAAAATAAAACTTTTAAAAAAAGTTCAATAAAGCAACAACTCTTCAAACGCTTACTTTTTGTAGACGTGTCATCAGCGTTTTCATGCAAGCGCTCAAAGCTTGTAATCGGCTTTCGTATTATTTTCAGCTTGTTGATTATTTCTATTCTCCTCTTTTATTTAAGGATCCTCAATTTAATTTTAGAATGGAGCGGAAGGTGGAACTTCCGTTTTATTCTTCTTCCTGTTCTTGTTCTTCTTCCACACTCTCTTCTCCTTTTTTGTATCTATTTTGTGAAAGTAAATCCACGTACAATAAATAGCAAGGAACAGCTTCTTAGAAATCATTTCCACTTTTCTAAACTGGCAACATTTTTAAGTGTTGTTGTTGTGGTTCTTAAAGAAACTAAGTGAATTTTTATAAAAAATAAATAAACTAGAAGAAATAAATTATTTTCCCTTCCACTTTCTTTCGTATTGTTCGAGCAAACTTCTCCTTCGTAGATTTTCTGTAACGAAGGGTGAAAATCTAAATGAAATGCGTTTAGAAAACTGACGGAAACATTTTCATGAAGTGTGTTGTTGTTGTTGTTGTTTTCTTTATTGTCGTTATTGTCGAATGCCGATGCCGTTTGTAGCGTGCAGGCAGCCGCTGTTCCAGTGCAAAGGACTCTTATCTCAATTGGACTCCATGAAGTACGCAAACCTGATGAACGGCTCTCTCTGTCTCAGCGCTGGAAAACGACAGACAGACAGACCGACAGAATATGAAAGTGTCACTAATTTCGACGTTTTCTTTCTCCGTTACAGGGTGCTGCTCTTTGCCAAAGCATAAGTTGACAAACGTTGGCTGCAGCAATCAACGGCATTTCAACAGTGGCTCAAGTGTTAAAGTGATTTCTATTGTCGCCTTTGTTGGGCGCCATCTCTGGGGGTTCTGCCTCTCGATACCCCTCCCACCCCCCTCCCCACCGTGAACCTGCGGGGCAGAAGTATTGACTGAACACACTGTCGCCAAGCGTTGAGCTGCATCACAACGCAACGCAATGCAAACCCTTCAAATGTGATCTATTTTTGGGCTTCACCAAAAAATAGATTTTCAGGGGATTCTCAGTCGACTTGGCACCCGGTCTGTTCTTTTAACAACTACAAATGATGCAGCTAAATTGGCATACACACACATACACACGCATACACACACATACATTTGGCATACACATACATACATTTGGCCCCGTTTCAAAAGTTGATGGCCATTCTGATGCCGCGCCAGCGACGCAACCGGCTGAAGCGCAGTCGTTCCGTTGAGTGCGTGTGCGTGACACTTTCTGTGGTAGGGTGTCAGTAGCTGTGTGTGTGTGTGTTGGTATGTGTGTACTTGTGCTTGCGCTTGTGTGGCTTACACTTCCTCATCGCTCATTCGCTTTGCACTTAAATTTCATTATTTTCACTGTCGAGAAATGAAAACTTAATTAAAAACTAATGAGCGCAGGTACGAAAGAGATTGAGTCAGAGAGAGAGAGAGAGAGAGAGAGAGAGAGAGAGAGAGAGAGAGAGAGAGAGAGAGAGAGAGAGAGGGAGAACACGTCGACAACACAAACCATTGGCGTGGGGGGGGGGGGCTGGCGACGAGGGGAGCGAGATTGAACCATCACTAGTTTTTCGTGATTCGAGTTGTGTACAAAATTTTGAAAATAAACTCATTAAATATGCATGCAAAAACTTCGAAGTAGAGCAGAAAATCCTCGAAACGACAAAAATAAAAACTTCTAGAGAAATTGTAATTATTCTTAACTAGAATCAGTTCAATTGAATCAGTATTCATTTAGTAATTAATCATGTATTGAACATAGTTATCCGTTATATATGTTCAAATGTCTGTAAAGGAGGTGCATATATAGACAAAGGATGTATAAAGGATGTGTTTATATTTATAGACAATAGCGTCTATAAGTCTTGGAAGCCACAGAGACATGAGATAAAAGACAGGGATAAAGGCGACCCTAAAACAGGGAGGGGTCGTGGGTTGGAAAAATGCGAATACGAGTCGGTATTTCGTAGAGCAAATTGACATAATAAAGATCACAGGTTTATCATGTCGAAAAAAATTGTACTCTCTTAAATTCTAAGCATCTCTTTTCGGAAAGTAGACAATATTTACAGTTAGGCGGAGGGGGTGTGGTGGGGAGTACAGAGGCAAGGAGCCACTGTTTAAATTAAAGCGCTAATGAGAGCACATCTTTTTGAGGGCATCCTCAGTTGATGGTGCCTGAAGCTGTTGTATACTGCTTCAGATGTTGTTGTGTTTTTGCTTTTTTCTTGTTTGGTTTTTTGTTGTAGCTGCTCAAATTTACTGAAGCCTCGAAGCACTCACAGGCTTCACCCTCGTCACTCAGCGCGCTTTTTTCTTTACACTCGCAATTTTTGGCCTCGCTTTTCATTATTCTCTGCCACATCGCTCGCTTTTGCGCCACACTCTCGTTTCCTCTCCCTCCCTTTTCACATCTTAATTAAGTATTTCGATGACCGGGAGGAATTTAGACCTGATAAATTTCACCAGCGAAAGGATACTTCACGCTGGAATTAGCTTCAAGAGTACTCGCCAGGCACCTCAGCAGCAACGCCGGCTCGTGTCGATGGTGCATCGTTGAGTGGTGTAGATTTCAGGTGATGCTTCAAGTCAAACCAATGTTGTTGTTGTTGTTGCTGTTCTCTCGCTTTCCTTACGAGTCTCTGCGTCATTAACTGCGAGCTCGACGTGGCTCTTAATTTGAGCTTCAACAGCGCTTCAAGCAATTATTTTGTCTCTATGATGCGCAGATTGATTGATTATTGATCAACTGTCGTTACGAGTATTTGTTTGGCAGCGCTTGTATGTATGTATGTACCTCTGTGCGTGTGTGTGTGTGTGTAGACAGTTGATTGAAATTAATAATCGCTTGAAAGTTATTAAAATAGTAAAAATACTACACTTCTTTAAAAAATTGTGTAGATTTCATTGCTTCGGATTAAATTTGCATGCTTTTGTTTTTTCGCCAACTCTGTTTTATTATTTTTTCCCATTGCATTGTGTTCATTTTGTGGTACATGGGTAATAATTTCACGTGCAGCATCATCGATCGAATGCTGTTTTAACCAACTAAAACTTGGCTAAAACGCTGGCCACAGAAACAGAAGCAGAAGCGGAAAAATTAAGCACGAGCTGCAGTTGTTTACAAAAGAATAGCGAAGGACGAAGACAATGGAACCGAAATTGAATAGAATCCTCTCTCCATTCGTTGAAGTTGTCTGTGTGAGTGCATCTGCAGTGTACGTGTGTGTGTGAGTGTGTATGTGCGTTAGTTTATGTTAGCTTTTGTGACTGTCCTCATATGTGTGTGGGTGAGTGTGCCTGCATTTGATTAAATGACTGCAAACAATAAGCAGAGGAGAGCTTTAGTCACACACACGCACACACACGCACACGCAACCACCCACCCACTCACATATACACATATACTCACTAATATTCGCACAGAGCATCCAAGTTGGTTAGGCTGCTGGCCAGAAGGCGTGGCAGCGGCACAGTTGAATTATTATTGTGAGTTGTTTCAGTGCGCTGCTTGGAAAACTACTTAAAAAGCATACAATTGGCATTGTACACAAACACACATACACACACACACACTCACACACACACACACACTCACAAATACATCCACACACAAACACACAGAATCATTTGTCCAGGCTGCTTTACTGTTTTCAGTTGTTTGCGTATTATTTCCGTAAAATTAGAGTGCAGAAAGTGATATAAACACACACAGAGACATACTCGCACTCGCACTCGCACACACACACACACACACACACACACTCACGTACAAATGAACAGCAACGGATGAAGACGCATCCGTGAGGCGTGAAGAGGAGTACAAGTAGAAGAGAGTGGATATTTTTTAATTGCTGATTTTAATAAATGAGGCAAATTCGTCGTAAATTTCAGTAATGTGAGTAAAGACAAAGGAAATGAAAACAGCGCGTTGATGGAGGGTGAGGGGTGGGGGGGGGGGGGTGATGACAAGTGCAGAAAATTGAACAACGAATTTTGTTTTAACAAAAGAATGTCAAGAAGGGAAGAGATGCGGAAAAAGAAGAAAACGCGAAGGATGAAGAAACAACGGAGGCAGCAGCAGCATCAGCGAGAAGAAGACATTATTTTCAATTCAAAATAAATACAACGTCGATTTTTCCTGCAATTATACTTGAACACAGACGTGGATACACACACACACACGCATATCGTGTATGAATGCGCGTGATGAGAAACTCCGCTGTTACGCGTTCAACTGAAGAGAGATAAAATGAAGTGAAGTGAAATGAAGAGTGAATGAAGAGTGTGTTTCTGTGCTTCGTTTGGCGTGTGTGTTTGTGTGAAGGAGTTCTTCTCTCCTCTTGTTGTATTCTTCTCAAGCGTCTTCCGCTTCCCACACACGCTCTCCTTCTCTCCCCATCTCTACTCTTCCCTCTTCCCTTCTATCCACTTCTACTCGCTTCTACTCGCTTCTTTCACTTCACCTGCAGCGATTTCTTTTATTTCCCTGAATTCGTTTGGATGTTTTTCAAGTGTTTTGAAGTCTCTTCAGATGGATTCTTTATTTCTTGAGTTGTGTTTTCTTCCTGAGCTCTGTATCTTTGTTTCTGAGCAGAGGACAGACACAATTTCTGTAGCCGTCACGTTCTTTGGTGCTGTTTGCCGCAAATGTCATTTGTTGGGCCACATAATGAATGTGTTGATGTGTGATGGTGGTGGTGAACAACAACAACAACCACTAATATTTATGATGTCGACGATATGCACATACACATGTACATATGTATGTACGTATATACGTAGCTCGTATAGTGAGCGATGACACGCATACAAGCTCATAACATGTGTGAGATGACACTCATTATACACAGTCTTCTTCTTCTTCTTCTTTTTTTTCTTCCACGTCTTCTTCTGGTTTCTTCTTCTTATTCTTCTTCTTCTTCCATGTCTTCTTCTGGTTTCTCCTCCTTATTCTACTTCTTCTCCACTCCTGGGCCAATTATATTAACAGCTGTTGCTTTTCCTTCTTCGCATTCATCAGCATCTTCTTACCGTTCGCTTTGTTCCTCTTCTAATTCTTCTTTTTGCTCATCTTCGGCTTTTTCCTTGTCTTCATTGTCATCTCCTTCTTCTTTTTCTTCTTATTTTCTGTTCTGACCCTGCTTAATGAGTATATCGCACTTCTTCTTCATCTCCTTGACTCTTATTCTTTCATCTTGGTTTCCTTCTTTCTCTTTTCTTCTTCATATTTTTTCTTCCTCTTGTTCCTCTTCTCCTTATTACCATATGTCCATCTTTTCACTCACAATCATTTAGTTTTGATCCATTCCTTACACATCGCTTAATTCATTGTTTCAGTTAATTTATTTTAATGTATTTTATTGTATTGTTTCTTCACATTATTGACGTCTACCATTACAAATCACCCCTCCCCCGCCCTCCACCCTTCCTCATCTCTTAGCTGGGAGCCTTCGTTTTGTTTTTCCTGAAGCGTGTTCGCATGTTTCACCTGCGGAGTCGCTGCTTTGTGCCTGGACTACTTTTCTCTCTGCTAACATTGAGTGTAGCTTCGTGTGAGCGTGTGTGTGTGTGCGTGTGTGTGCGTGTGTATGTGTCTGTGGTAGCGTGTTAATAGTTTATAAATTCAACAATAATAATTCAGCCACATGCTGGTGTAACAAACACTGCACTGAGCCACCTCACACACTATACTTTGTGGCATGCAACCACCTGAAGGAAGGGTGGGGGAGGGGGTGGGTGGGTTTCCTTCGATTTTCGATTCGATTTTTCCAATTATTGTATAACTAAATAAAATAAACCCGAAGCCGATAACAACGGAATCAAACACTGAACGTGTTAGGACGTGTCTAGAGTAGTACCTGGAGTTTGACCCCACAAAAAAAAACACCACAGTAAAAATGTGATGTTTGTTGGAACTTCAATCAAAAATATGAAGTTAAATTTAAAAAGTAGTAAATAAAATAAAAATTAAAATCATATAAAAAAACAAATGAGATGACTTTTAAGGTTCTTCTATTTCATTCATTTAAAATAATAATGATATCATTTTCAAATAAAATAATAATAAAAATATGAAAAATTCATTATATATTTTATATAATACAATATAAAGATAGTTATTAAGAGATAAAAAGTACAAAGTTTTCGTATAGATGGATATACAGTATAGTAGTAGTTGTGTTTTTATTTTAATTACACTCAAAGCTTACAAATGACAACAAAAACTGTGTTAAATTATAAAAAAAATTTATTATTTTTTTTCAAATAATAGTTAGGAAAAAAAAAATGACAAGAGAAAAAACAACAACAACGACAAGAATTGGAACAAACAACTACAATGAAACCGCATTAAAAGAAAATACATGTTAATTATATAGATTTTCTAAGGAAACAGAAAAACAAAAAAAATATACAACACAAAATACTTTTAGAAAAGTAGAAAAGTACTAAGCGAAAGCAAAAAAATGAAGAAAACAACAAAAGAAACAACAAAAAAAAAAGAAGCAGAAAGATAACAACATCAAAGCAAAGAAAACAGTGACAAAGAACAAATGAAGGAAATAATACTTTCTAAGAAAGTGAGGGAAATAATAATGAAACAACAACAACAATAGAATGACCACATACAATTCTCATTACACTCCTTACTCAGAATGTACAACAACAACAACCCACGCTGTAAACCCCGCTGTAACGGTTGAATACAGTTCAAAAAACGTGGAAAAAAGAATGGAAAATTGAAAAAATTAATTAAAAGAAACGAAGACCAGTTACTCAAGAGCTTTTCTCCTGTTTCTGCGTTGCTTAAATTAACAAGAATTTCATCTCCAACATAAACTGCAAAACCATAATTAAAGGAAAAATGAAAAGAAGAAACGAAGAGAAGACAAGAAAAGGAACAGTAATAATATAAAATAAAAAATAAGCGATGACGGTTTAACGTTTCTTTATGTTATTTGATTAAAACTTAAGTAAATAAAAGTAAGTATTTCAAATAAATTTCAATTAAATAAACAGACGATAACAGATTCGTGATTTAATAAGTTTTTCTCCCCTTGGTGATTCACTGATTGAATTCGTAGTAAGTAGCAACAGTGGACAATACCAACAACAACAATGAAGCTTTATATTGGATAATAGACATAATGTTACAATAGAAATACACTCAAATATCTACAAAATCAGAATATAGAAAAACGGAAAACAAAAACGGAAAAACACAGAGCGCCATAATAAAATGCGACAATTTGTCGCACGTGACCATCGCTGTGTTCATGGACAGCATTTATTGAGAGTGTTTATTGCAGTTTTAATTGACGTCAATGGCAACGAAATAAATCCATCCCATTGAAATAATGTGAAATTAAATCCAACTTAATTCTTTTAGCAGCAAAACTTAATAATTGAAGTGTAGCGATGAGCATTAATGGACATTAAAATGCAATAAATTACTTAAGAATCCGGAAGCGGAAGCGGAAGCGGACGTGGGTCGAGCTAAAGCAATAATTTCCGCATTCATTTTTGGTAGAAAAACTTTATACTCGTGCATATGTGCATATGTATGTATGTACATATACATGTCTCGTATAAAGGATAGCTTAGGATAGACACGTCTACTTCGAATAAATATCCTCAGAGAGAGAGAGTGCGAGAGAGAGAGAGAGAGAGAGAGAGAGAGTGAGAGACAGTGACTCACGGAATGAGAGATAGAAAAAGCAACAAGGAAAAGGAAAACTCTTAAAGCTGAATTAAATATTAATAAAACGTTTAAGCTGTCAACTGTTAAGTGCTAAAATATTGATGAATGAGTGCAATGAAAATAATATTTTCCAGGAGCGATCGTGGGGAAAAATTCAAAAATCAATCGTTGTCGTTGTTGTTGTTGTTATTAATGCAACATAACAACAGAGAAATCGTTATAGACGCCTCTTAAAATAAGCGAGCGTTTAAATGGATTTTATTTGGAATTCGATTTAGTAAATCGCCATTTTTCATGTATCTTGGCGAACTCTTAAATCTATCTCGGAGTCTGTGATTTCGTGCAGATTTATAGATTGTTGGACTGTCATATTGTCAACTTTGACACGTGACCCTCAGGCATTATTGATTGATAAAAAAGCTTTCACTTTCATTCCTCTTCTGTGATATTTTTTATTTAAATACTGACGCATTTATTAACAAGTTGGGGAAAATAATCTCGCTCCAAATTATTTCTCTGTTCTTTCTTTCTGGTTCTGTCTCTTTTGTTGTCCACCTCTCCTTGCCGTTCATTCCATATCTGTCTGTCCTTTTTCTTTGGCCGTTTTCCCCTGTCATTCTACCGGTTCGTCTATCTTTCGGTCTCGCTCTCTGTCCTATTCTTTTGACCGTCTTTTTCTGTCACGCTCTCGGTCTCTATCTTTTTAGTCATCTCTCTGAGCACTTTGTCTGTCTCCGTCCCTCTGTTCCGGTCTCTCTCTTTCTATCCCATGCTGCATATATAGTATGTCCGCCCGTGTACCTCTTGCTCTGTCTCTCTCTCTATGTTCCACTCTCTTTGACCTCTTTGTCATTCTCCTTTTCTCTCTCTTTTCATATGTTATGTCAAGTGTTAAGGTGCATGAATGGTTTGTTGGATGTGTGAATGGGTAAATGAATGAATGGACGGATTGGAGTGGAAGGTATTCTATATAAAATGGTCTTAAGTGGAAAAATAAACGACATCATATAAACGATGTTAAATAAACCGATAGCGGTCATAAAGGACAACAACAAGTGGTTGGTTTTGTTGTACTTGTGGTTGTTGTTGTTGTTGTTATTGTTGTTTTGATAATGACACTAGTTAGTTTTAAAAAAAAATGTGAATATGATACGTTTAAAAGCCTTTTCAAGTGACATGTTTCTTGTTCGAGTTGTTATCGTTTTACGTTGTTTTTGTAGCTACTAGTGGTGTTGTTGTTGTTCTTGTTGACACTATTATTTTATTGTGCTTCTTTTTGTTGTTGTTGTTGGTATAGTCACTACCAGTTACTGCATTTTATGGTACACATTTTTTTTTAAAATTTATTAACCACAAAATCCTTGAACGAAAGTTGATGTCGGTTTTCTCTTAAAAAAAGTGGTGGTGGTGTTTTTCATGTTGTTGTTCTTCTTCTTATTTTATTGTTATTGATGCTGTTGCTGTTATTATTATTGTTGTTGTTGTATTTTTATGAGTTCTTCATGGGGTTGGCTCATGTACAGAATCTTGTCATAGGTTCCTATGCTTTGCTAAAAGCATTTTTGTTTCTTCCACTTTTAATATACTTGTACATTCAGATGTATGTATGTATGTTTGTATGCACGTGTATGTATGCATACACGTATGTATGTACATATGGATGTTGCATTTGTGTTTTTTTGTGTTTCGTTTTTCGTGGTATTTTCTCCATTTATTTTTTGAAATTTCGTTTTCACTTTTATAAGTTATGAGTGTTTCTCTCCCTCTCACACTTTCACTTTCTATCTCTTTCTAGTCATTCATTCTCTCTCCTTCTTTTTGTTGTTTTCTTTTTATGCCTATTTATTGTGTGCAGCTAATGTAGTTGTTGTTCTTTATACTGTTGTAGTTGTTGTTCCTGCCTTTTTTCCACCACATTTAACCGTATTGAGTATTTTTTATATTCAGATCGTAGTTTGTTTTTGTGTTTCTTTTGCTGTTGTGTGTGTTTCTACATCATTCACTATTTTTTTGTACTATTTATCATTTTTATAGATATGAATGTGTACAAACATATGTACAAGTAGATAGAAATCTGCACTCGATTTCAATTTATTGCGCAGAATAAAAATTTCGATTACTTTCGAAGGGACAACCGAAAAGTGTGGTCAGGCGCAAAGCACACAGCAACACTTTTTGCAAAAAGGGAGCCAACGAAAAGAGTAGTAGGATCAACTATTTTAGTGGGATTCACTGGCATCACTGTTCCTATGTGTGTGTCTGTGTTTTATCTTTCTTCTTCCTATTTTTTGCTATATTTTCTCCTTTCTGCTTGAGTGGGATTGAGAAGTTTTTGCATGCAGATGGATTTTAGGAAAAAAATTGTTAAAACCGAACTTTTTGTGTTACATTCCCGTTATGTTCATTCATTGTGCTCCGTTGTTTGTTTCGTAATGTTTGCATGAAGCATGCATTAGTTTTTCCCCTTCCCCGCCATCTTCTCCCTTCTTCCACACTCTTCTTCTATTTCTTCTGCTTCCATCATCACCGTCGCCTCCTCTTTTCGCTTATTTATTATTCATGAATTGCGTTTGCAACGCTGACTGACTGCCTGCCTGCCTGCTTACCGTCAACAATTCAGTCAGCGTGCCGCGTACTCCTTGAATGTCCTTGTGCTGTTTCTATGACACCAAAAACAACAACAAACAACATAATAAGAACAACCACAACAATTGCATCTACTAGTACTCGTAGTTCTTTATATATACTACATATAAAAATGTCGTCCATTTGCAAAATTTCCAGTTCACAATGTTTTCACTCATTTGGTTTTCTGCCTGTTTTCCCGCACTCTCCCTCTCTCATTATCTCTCATTATCTCTCTTTATCACTTTCTCTCTCTCTCTCTCTCTCTATCTCTCTCTATCTCTCTCTCTCTCTCACTTTCTTTCTCTCTCTTGCAGTTTCCGAATCTGTTCACAAACACAAAACGATATCCCCCACAAAACCCCCACAAAACGATTCCCCCACACACTTCTTTCCACCGACGTTATAGTTTTGTGGTAGAGTAAAACGGCACATCAGTGGTACTCAGCCCTGCCCCAAGGACCTTGAGATGGGAGTCACCCAAACCAACCAACCAACCAACCAACCAACTGTCAAAGTTTCATAGCTCCATACTGAAAGATATTATATAGTCGGCAAGATATGCATATGTATATAAAGCGCTCTCTAAGATATTCATATGTTTGACGATATTCATAATAATAATAATCTAATCATTAATTTATTTATATTGTTTAATGTATCATTTATATTTATATTATTTAAATTTATAAACTTTTTGTAAAATTTATTTTCTGTCTTTATTTTCTTATATACTTTTTTTACTTTTTCTTACTTTTCTTTTTATTTCTTTTTCCATTTCTTTCGTTTCTTTTTTTTCCTTTTCTTTCTTCACTTTTTTCTTTTTTTCTTTTCCTTATATTCTTTGTGTTCTATCGCTTTTTTTTTTGTTTTTTCCTTTTCTTAATTTTTTCATTTTCTCCCTTTCTTTCTATACTTTTTTCTTTCTTTCCTTTCTTTTCTTTTTTATTTCTTTTTTTCTCCTTTTTTTCTTTTTGCCTTTTTTCTTTTTTTTTTCTTTATTTTATTTCTTTTTTAATTTTCCTTTCTTTGCTAGTTTTAATTAAAGTTGAACTACGTTTTTCCATTTTGTAGGATTGTCGATGGATGAAAAAGATTACCATCATTTAAATTTATCGTATCTGCAGACAATAAAAATGCAAGGAGGACTTCAGGAAGCTTTTCAGTGTATAGAAAATAAAGTATTGCCTAAATAAAGTAAGTATAAGTAAAGTATACAATAAAACAATCATAATAAAAAGAAAAAATTTTACAAATGATAGTTTGTGGTATCGAAACAATTACATTTATGATATAAGTGATAGAGCCAGAGAGGGAGGGAGAGAACAGAGAGAGAGAGAGAGATGTTAAAGAAGAAGAAATTTCTGCCAGAACTTAGTATGGTTAAGAAATCACATGTAATTTATCTAAGTGATGCAAAAAGTTAGTCCTTGCCCACTTTTACCGTCCTCTACCATAGAAACGGAGACAGAAATAAAGTAAAGATGCTGAAATATTTATTACCCATGCGTTATTTTATAGTAGCTATTCATTTAGTAGCAAAGAATCAGGTGCTGCGGTTGTGGAAATAAAATGAAGTGTATAAAAGTAACTCTGTAGAAGGTACGAAAAAATACCATAAAAACTCAGAGTCGCTTTTTCGAATCAGAATTTTTGTTGTTTATTTTTGTTGTTGTTGTTGTTTTTGTAGATTCATCTGACGTAGATTCATCACATTTAAGAAAATAAAATACGCAAAATACTTGGGAACATGTTTGGAATAAATAAATTATATTTGGATTCTTTGGATGTGTGTACCAAATGACAAACAAAAATGAGCAGAGAAAGAAAAGAAAATCAATCAAAGAACTCATAAGAAACAAACTCAGATCAGAAGAGAAGAGAGAGAAAGAGAGATGTAAAGAACGGTTGTTTAAGAAGCCATCTTTTTCATATTATGCTTGTTCATTGGTTCATGGAATTAGTTGTTCTTCTTGTTGTTGCATTTAAATGTATTGTTTAACCACGAACAGTAAATGGAAGAGCAGATATTAAAATGGAGAGCTGAGTCATTTGCACCAGGAATTTATGGTCCAAACCAATTTACTTAAGTTAGGAAATCTTTGAACTCTACTTCGAACTCTTCTGTGACACTAAAAGAACGGCGATAGGAGAAGAAAAGGAAAGAAACGAATGGTAAAAAAAGCTAAAGGATCAAGGACACAAAGCGGGGTTAAAAGCAGTATTCAACTCTGTGATTTAAGCCAACTTGTTACTCAAAGCCACTTCTTTAGATTGTGACTAGGAAAAAGATTGAACTTCAACAAGTTACGAGAAAATAAAAACACACCATCAAAATTCATTCGGAAATTAAAAATACCATTAACACAATCAATCAATCGGTCAATCAATCAACTGTTTAAACAGACGCGTAACTAAAATGATGACAGCTTCGGCAAAAAGAAAAACAATAAATAATTATTAATCATAAAGAAGAAATAATGTTTACTTTATTTGTTTCGCGGCCAAAAATATGATGGATGCGTCTTTTTTCACTCCCTTCGCTTTCATTACGGCGTCTAAGCGAAGTGAACATTAATTGTATTTACTGATTAATCCGAGGAGCTTCTGTTCTTTTTTCTTTCATTTACTTTTGGCCTCAACAGCTGCTTCTTCCTCAACTTGCCACCCCTTCGCCCGCCCCCCTTCAAAGCATTCCCTTAAGTACCATTTTACCTTAAGTGCCAGGGCATATTTTTAAACCCCACAATTTGATGGTCATTATTTTCGACTTTGATATCCTGAACAAACTTGTAGAAAGTTTATTTTATTTACCGCTCTGATTAAAATGTTACACAACCCGTTTTTCCTTTCCACAAACAAACGATTCCTTCACTTATGTAAATTAAGTGGGCGAAAAATAACGGTAATCAAATAGATCATACGCATTCCTTATACACTCCATCAAGCAGAAAAAATATCGAAGGTAAGAAAGCAAAAAATTCAATGAGCTTCATGGAATTTTACGACTTAAAAGCTTTACCCTGGAAGCCAGGTTCAGCAAATTTGCTGCCTTATTTCTTTATGCTCTTGTACTCTTGTTCTTGTTCTTAATTTTCCTTAACAATGTAACTATTGTTATTATTTTTGTATACAAAAAGAAACGCAATCTCTATAGAAATCTCAAAGCAAATTAATGAGTTTCTTGATATTTTTATGATAAGAAGTTTTGCGTTTAGAAAGTTTGTTTGTTTGATTATTTTTCAGTGAGTTATATTCTTAATATCCTTAGTAATTAAGTGTTTTACTGTTAATCGTATTCGGGATGAATTCTCTGTGTATTATATTTTGTTTTTTTTTTTCTGTTAAATGGCAAAGATTTATCATAATCTGTTCCGTGCAGATTATAAAAAAGGGAAAATAAAGTCAAAGCGAAATTTCCGTTTACGTAGAAAAACGTACCCTTTTTTATAAGATTGGTGTTGTAGATTGCGGTAGAATACAGTACCATGGAGTAGAGCAGAGTGGAGCAGAGTAGTGAAAAGTACGGTAGACTAGAAGAGTAGGACAGAGCATAGAACAATAGGATAAAGTCGAGTAGAGTAGAGTACAGAAGAGCAGAGTACAGTAGACTAGAGTAGACTAGCATAGATTAGAGAAGCACAGTTGAGAAAAGTAGAAACGAGAATAAAGAACAGAAGAGTAGAGAAGGAAAGTAGACACAGAACACACACCATAGCATTGGAGGAAAATGCACTAGCTTGTATATGCATAGCAACTGTTCTGAACTCAGCTCATTGAACCTGGAATACTAAATTTATATACGATATATTGTACAAAAATGCAATACACTACAAATGCAATATAATACATAATACACTACAAATGCAATTAGCTTACCGACGTATCGTTGGCTGTGCTCTCCCTCCGGTCGTGCGTCTTCTCTCCCAGTTTGTCTTCAATAGTCTCTGGTCACAAAATTGTAATAGATTTTCACTTAAACTTGTGTTTTCTGATTAGCTTAATGATTTAAGGAAATTCAAGAGTGTGGAAATCGCTTGAACACGAAAATTCGTATCCATATCGACTAAGTTACCGCTATAAATGCAACACTGGTATGGGTCATCAAACTCAACTCAACGGCTCAACTGCTTCTTCAACAGCTGCTGTTGCACTTAAAAGCTTAGCAATCCACTACTTTCGCTGCAGTCGAGACTTTTATGAGCTTTTAAAGTGTGCCTATAAATAGTGGACATTTACTTCTTAAGGATAAACTTTATTTGAAATGCTTTTAATTCAGATTTTAATAGTTTAAAATGCTATTTCTTTTGCTATAATGCTATCAACTTTTCTGCTATGTTTACATTCACATTTTTATATTTTATTATGCTTGTTTTCAATTATGATTTTTTTTAATTATATTGTTTTCAATTACATATGTTGTTTTTAATTATTATATATTGTTTTCAATTATATTGTTTTTAATTTCACACCAGTATATTATTTTTATTCAGCACCAATTAATTATTAATATTTATTAGGGGGTTAATATAATAGGGGTTTTAAATTGCTCCGGTTTTTATTTTTAAAATTGCATATTTTCTTAATTATTTCATTTATGCTTCTTTTTTTACACTTGTGGTAATTTAAATCATGTTTTCTCATTTTTGTTTTGTTTTTTAACTCTTCAGAAAGTGTTGAATGGTTACTTATACCTTCTTTTTCTCTTTTTTTCAGAGTCGTTTTTCCACACTCGAACCTTCTGAATTACAGTAATTTTTTACATGTTGTTGCTTGTCTCTCTTTTTCGTGTCCGGCCAACAAGCTTCTGGTTGAGTGTAACGGTATATTTTATCGCTTGTTTTTCTTTTTCTTCTCTTGAGTTATGTTGTGCAGCTACTTTTATATATATTTGCAGTCAAGTATTCGTTGTTCTCGAGCAGCTGTCGTTATTTAAGACTGCAAAATTAATCACAACAACATAACGAGTATGAAAAAGAAGTGCTACAACAACAACAACACAGTTGCCGAATAACTTAACACATTAAAAAAACACGCGAAATTCACGAACGCGTTCGCAAAATTAAGCGAATGAAGACAAGAAATGAAATCAGTTTTTATTTGTGCCTAAAAATAGGCTCACTTTTTTTAATGTCGAAAATCGTCGTCGCAATCGGAAAAACGGTGCTGCTTCGTTATTTAATTATGCGGCGATTGTTAGGCACACGAACACGAAATCCATATAAAAAGTTGTTGTTATTGTTGTTGCCACAGTTTGGCAACACTTGTTTTTGATTTCTTCTTAATTAAATCGCTAATTTTCAATAGAGTTGATTCCTTTCTGTTTCCTTTTGTTGTTGTGTTTTTCATACACCAACACGAACTAATTAACACAATCACACAATTTGTGTGTATATTCTGAGTACAAAATAAGCAGAAAAGAAGTCAATTCACCGTTAAACGCGTTTCGATGCACGACAAACGAAAGGAATCCAACGACTGAATTTCTCTCGTCAAAATTCGTTCGATTCCTCGCACAGAAGAGTTCAGTTGGAGTGCTGGAACATGGAACGTGGACTGTGGATCGTAGTCTGCCGGTGGTGGTATGGAAGATGTCAAAATTCCGAGGTGTTTCCTCTGTTTCTCTGGAAACGCTTGAACTCTGTGATACCACAAATCAACTGACTGGCTCTCTGATTCTCTGTTCTCTCAATTTCTCCTGTGGAGTATTATGTAGAGATTTGTGGACCATGGAGCATTGCTAACGGTTAACTAGGTGGAACCTATTCTTCCAGTGTTCCGCAATCAGCTGTTCTGAGCTCGAGAAAATCTTTTTTTCTTTATGTGAAGTTTGTTGTTTTTTGTTTTGTTTCTTTGTTGTTTTTGCGTGCATATCTGGCGTGTCCGATGGTTAGGAGGGGGAGGAGGGCTTTCACATTACAAACCCTCCCTTTATTTTTTTCGTTTTCGGTTTGTGGACGTCACATGACTTGTTGTTGTGGAAGGTAAGGGTTTTTTTTATTCTTCCTTTACGAACGAAACACGTTTTAGAGTAGTATTTTGCCACAAAAACCTGAGCATAAAATGTGACTTTTTTAATTTATTTTTTTGAGGGTTGCAAAGTTAGAATTCGGGGAAATTTCAGGTTGTAGAAAGCGGTGAACATCGTCCAAGCTGAATTGCCAAAGTTTATACTTAAGATTTCGATGAAATTATAATTGCATTTGATTCCATGGAGAATCCACTAGAGACTCCAAGAAAGAGATGCCCAGAAAGAGATACCCTCATTGAGAGAAGAGTTACTACGGAACTGAGTTTTGATAATGAAAAGGACTCGCTTTGTCATGCCAACGATCTGTAATTCCAAATGTCATTACTATCTTTTAATTATCTTAGAGAAGAGAGAGAATGGAAGAAGGAACCTCTTTTTTTTGAGAACTCCAGAGAACTCTGAGGGATGTGTGAACATCTCAGAGAGGCAATTAATACTCTTTCGCTTGTTGAGGGACAATAAAAGTTGTAACATGTGTTTGTGGTATATTATTTCTTACCATTCTTTTTAACGTATTTTTTAACATTTTTCCTTATCATTATGAATGGCTAAAATAATGTATCATCATATAAAAAAAATGTTATTTTGAAAAACCAAAACAGATCATAAGAAAAACGAAATCGTGCTCATTAAAGCAACGCTATTTTTACCGCAAGAAAGAGAATCAACTACCGACCACAAAACGACGGCAACGACAACAACAACAACAACAACGACAACAACAACAACAACGACAACAACAACAACAATGAATGACACAACACTCAATAAATAAAGGCAACTCTTTTTATTGGTTTTTATTTTATACGTTGTAAAGCCAACACCATACAGGGTGACACATGGTTTCACACACATAAACACACACACACACAGACACACACACACACACATACGCACACACACAGACACACACACACACACACATACGCACATCTTCTCGCTAACAGACGCATTCGAAGTACTGCAGTGCGTTTCGATGACACGACAAAGAAACAAAGCGTGAAGACGCGATCGAGAACGACGCTGAAAACGAGAACGAAAGGAGCAGGAAACGGAAACGGAGCATAGAAACGTTGTCCCAAAAAATATGTCTGACGTCGTTGCTTTTGACGATGCATTTTATGCGAATCCATGCAATCAGAAACCAACAGAAGCACGTAAAGCGGCAGGCGGCAGGCGACAGACGCCAGACGCACACACTCACACACACACACACACGCACACAGTCAAGCAATACAAGTACAAATAAGCATTGCTTTCATGTGCATACACACATAAATATAACGCAAGTGCTTCGCACGCACACAAACAGTTTCTGCATTTGAGCGAATTTTGTGCAAATATGGCAACGCGACGCAATGCAAAAATCTGTAACCACTTGACACACATCGTCAGCGAAAGCAGCATGAGTGGTGCATCCACACAAGCACACAGACTCATTTATTGCATGCAGCAGCAGCAGCAGCAGTAAAAAAGGCTGCCAAAATAAAAAACAACAACAATTCAAAAGTTTTGAACTTTGTATTCACGAAACGCATCGACGTTTCCATGCTGTTGTAAGTGTTGCCAAATGTATTGCATATCGCAATGTATTCAGCATCGACATCGAGTTCAAATATTGCTGCATGCGAATCTGCCAACGATTTCGAGGAAGAGGGGGGCGGTGAGGGAGGCTTTACGAGTCGTGCTCGAATTGTAAACGAATCTAAAGGAATCAACTAACAACACATCCGTGAGTTCGGCATTTGTTTCAATATTTTCACTTCGATTTAGGGGCGTGGCGGGGGAGGAGAGAAGTTATTTGGTCTTTTATATTTATTATAAACTATTACAAAGTCATTTATTGTGTTTAGTTTCTTTAATTCTGTACATCTTTCTTACTTACATGAAATGCTGCAATAGACAAGTGCTTTTTAAACGCTTTTTAAGCGCTTCTTCGATTGACTGACTTGTTTTGTGTTCATATTTAGACTGCGCGGTGGCGGGGGGGATCCGAAAGCCTGCAAACACGACCACACCGTGAGTGGAGTGTTGAATTGCACTGTCTTCAAGCGTCAGAATCACCACGCAACCTTCAGTTTGTTCAAGCAATGTCAGAGTTGCAATCAGTGTTGCCGCTAGCTTAAAATTAAGTGTGTCCTGTGCTCCAGAAAAAAGTGTCCATTTAGAAAATTCCCACTCCAAATTGTGTCCGTTTGGACGCATACTCTCCTCTTCCTCTTCCTCCGCTCTCCCATCGAAAGAACCACTCGCGAGAACGAGTCAAATGGGTGGGGGGGGGGGGGGCGAGAGCTGGAGGGATGGAACTCATGGGCGCCACTAACGACACTTGTACGCATTCTTTTTTATATTATTTTTATGGTGTCGCCTTTTTTCTTTTTTACTTTTCTTTTACTTTTCATTAAAATATAATTAAGCATACTAAAGCATTGAGTTTAATTGCGAATTCATGCGCCAACGCTACTCATTTTTATTTGCTTTTTTCAGTTTTCACCCATGACCTCTGAACTGCATCGACGAGGGAGGGAAAGCCTTCGAAATGGACGACTTGGTTGAGAGGATGCTTCTAGCGGGTAGAGTTTGGATGACGTCCCTCAAGTATGAGAGAAAAAGTGTGTTATTTCTTGATTGCGAATAATTAATACCTCCCCCGCTCACTCTTTCTCAGGCTCTCTGTCTCTCTCTTTCTCACTATCACCTCACCGCACTTCACTCAAGGTGAAGATAGAAAGTTGAATGAGAAAAAAGAGCACAGCGCGAAAGCAACGCGTGGCTGCTGTTACGTTGCGGTACAACGTTGCTTTCATTGCTATTGCTCGCACTCGGCAGCACCTGCAGCTTTCGTCGGTGTACTTAAAAAGTTGAAATAAATTTAAGTTGGCATCAACAACACCCTCCAGCTACAGCCGCAGGTGCAGCCGCACTCGTTTGTAATCTGCGTCCGCGGCATCATTCATTCTGAACGCGTTGCGTTGCGTCGCGTCGCCTTGCATTGAAGTGTGACTATTTTCCCCATTATTGAGAAGCATGGCAGAAACGTCAATAATGCTTTAAAACTTTCCGCTGGATTTAAGTTAATTGATTGCGCACAAGATGGCGCTGGCGCTGTCGCTTGGCGGCAGCCACGAAATTAATTGAGTTAATTAAAAATTAAACATCAACGCTGATGGTTGATAATTGAGGCGAACAAGCTTTTGCTTTTGCTTTTGCTTTTGCTTTTGTTGTGAAATTAAGGAAAAACAATAATAATAATAATTTAATGAATGAATGAATAAGAATGAATGAGATATTTAATGAAACGAAATGTAAACGAAAATTAAATGGCGTTTTTAGAAGACAGTTTAGCAGTTTTTCGGTCTTTAAAAAGGAAGCGATACAAATATTGTACTGCAGAAGAATTCAGTTATCGTCATTGCCAAACTTATGCTTCTAAAATATACAGTATCTATATTTATTGCTTCCTCTGCTTCGTCTTCTTCGATTGATTCGTCAGAAATCCCTGTTGTTGTTGTTGCTGTAATCGTCCTCTACGCACTCGATGTTAATTTAAGGCTGGAGACACTCATCACACAGCAGACAGCCACCCGTCCCACCATCCCACCACCCACCCGTGATTCGGCCTCTCTATCAGTCATTCTGTCAGTCAAACTGTGATAGTCATTTGATTTTTTCTTTGTTTTGTGATTTAATAAGCGACATTCGATTTGTTCATTATATAAATTGTTTGGTAAATTGGGCGGGTGAGGACTTTAATGGGTGGGGAAGTTGGGTGGAGATGTTGGAGGATGGATGAAATAATGGCGATCGTTTAACAAACGCCGCCGATGACGACGATGACGATATTCTTATTGTATTTTTCCACTTTATTACTAAACATCGTCATAAACACTACAATAAAGGACATTTATTAGTTTTTTTGTTTGTTTCTTCGTTGACAACAACATGTCATCGTTGTTGCTGTTATTGTTGTCTTTGTTATTCTTGTTGTTGTTATCAATAAATTATTCCAAACACATTTACGTGCATTTATTAGATTTTATTTGTAATGAATGTCGTCAATATTGAATGAATGCGTCACGAATGAAGGAAAGGGAAGGAAATCCTTGAGCATAACGAAAAATTAACCATACTCAGGAACTCAGAACTTAAGATACAATAAATCTCGCATTAACAAAAACCTTAATTTGAGGGAATCATTTAAAGAGATTCACTAAAAAATGATAGTTTATTTGAAGTCACTTCAAGTGTGAGAATTATTAAGTATTTAAATTCGTATAATTTGGAGAATTCTTCTGACTTCTTGAACCATTTGTTACTTCCCCTGCGTCTGTATCCTCATCGTCCTTCCTTTCTGAAGCTATTCCCTTCTCTTTTCCCTTCTCTACTCATCACCGTTTGTTCACATGATGTTGGCTGGTTGATTCAACTTCTCCTCTCCTCTGCTCACCCTCTCACCCTCTCACTCGCTCATCTACTTTTCTGTGGTTCTGCCTCTTGCTGTCTCGTTTCCTCGTAGAATGTTAATTGTTTTTATACAGCCGGAAACGGAAATTCAAATGAAACTTAAATGTGCGCGGTAGTGAAATTCCATTGAATTGAAATGCACGCCATTTTGTGTTCTCTTTCCTCTCTATTCCACTCCTCTCCTCTTCCCGTCACTCCTCACCGCTCCCCTCCACTTCTGTCCTTTCCTCGCCGCTCTGAACGGTCAGTGGCGTGGGTGGGGTGCAAAAGGAAGGACGAGTAGAGTGGGAAGCATAACAAATGGAGCAACCATGGAGCCAAAGAAATAAGAGGTGGGGAAGGGGATCGAAGGGAGGGAACGTCAGTAACCTCACACGTCAGTGAAAATGCACACCGTTAAATGTCAGGCAATTATCGGGAATTGCTTCATTTCAACGCTTTCATTTCCTTCCCTCCGTTCTTCTTTGTTATATTTTGTGTATTTTGTTGTTGTTCTTTTCTGTATCGTGGACGATTTTATGACAGTCCCAGAAAAACCCCAATTTCGGTTACAGTTTCTGCTGTTATTCTGCTCTACGCGAATAAAACGTTGAAACGTTAATTTTTTGGCACTTTTTTACGTCGAAATTACGAATTCCTAAAACAACGACGTTTCTTTCATGAGTTTTTCTTGCTTCTATTTTTAAAAACAAAACCATTTAAATTAAGATGCGGAAATGGAAGCAAATCATGTGATACAATGAAAAACTGTAACAAATGACACGCCCACGAAACATACTCCTACAGCAATCATGGCTCCTGGGGCTTCAAAAGTAGCTAACATGCACAACAAACGCACTGAATTATTCATCAAAGTGAGAATTCTTTTTGGTTGTTCCTGTAATCAGCAAACAAACACAAGGAAAATGGAAAGAAACAAACAAAAGACGGAAAAGCAAGCACAGAAAATACAAAACAAATACAAAGAAATACAATTTTTCTCATGTCTTGATTTGTATTCTGCCGGAAATATTTAAATTCCAAATTTGGAAAAAGGAAATCAGTAAACATTGGAAAACGTGAATGAATTAAAAAAGATTCAAGAGATTCAAGAGAAAAAGTACAAGAATTTGAAATCCTACAACACGCAATGTTGGAGAGTGAAAAGGGAGGGGAGGGGGGCGGGGGGGGATAAAGCAACTCTAAAAACTGTATCAACTTGTAGATTCTTTCCTTAAATCATTGGTTCATTAATTAATTATTTTATTAATTGACTTTTAAAAGTTCGTTCACTGAATCTTTTATGCACATATGTACATTAAAAATGAACCATATTTAAAACAATTAATTATTTATGTATATTGAAAATTAACCATTCAATACGGTCTTAAATTAAATATCAAATATGCAAATAAATACACATTTGGTCGTTCTTTCTTTTATGTAATACTTAAATTTATAACTAACTTAATTCCATTTTTAGTTTCTGAACTTCAAAACTGATTTTTATATTTATTTATAATATTATAGAACTGGTTCTGGAGTTTAATATTAATCGCAAGCATGACAAACATGTTGATATACATGCATGGTCTGTATATAAATTAAATATAGTAATATAATGTAAATATATACGCTAATGTCTATATTTGCATTGCTTTCCTTTTGACTAACATGCATGCAACGGTTTTCTCTTTCGACTGCTTTTATGGTTATCTTTACTGTTATACCCACACACATCCATGAATGCAAGCATACACACACACACACACACACACTTATAGTAAAGATTCGTATATGTAGATGAATGCTAGAAACTTTCATACATAATAACATACTATCATGTATCATGTACTCGTTTATATTGTAAATGAAGAAAAAACTCCTGACCAATTGATGGAAGATTTTGCGGTCCTGCCATATTGAATATTTGCAGAGCGGATGTGCTGAATATCCGTAGCTTCCGGTTTTATGGTTATCTGTATAAATTTCAAAGCACACACACACACGGAAATGCGGAAAATCTCCATTCTGATATTTCTTCGCTTCACTTCTCTTTCGTAGTTTGGTGGAAATGTGAGAGGAGTGTCGGGGTGGAGGGAGGGGTTTGGGTTGCTGGCGGGGGGCGGGGGGCGGGGGGCGCAGAATGTGGAATCGAATTGAATCGAATGGAGAATGAAAGACGTTCGACTGCCTGCTGTTTGCTTTGCACTAAATGTCAGTGTTGATTTATTTAATTCAATTGATGTCGATGATAAACGTATTGCTTTTGTTGTTGTTGTAGTTGTTTTTATTATTATTGGTACCATTGTTGTTGTTATTAGTGTCACTGTACTTTAGTTGTTACTGCAGTTGAAGCTGTGAAGCTGTGAAGCTGTAGTGCTTTCATACAATTATACATACACAGCAAAACATGCAGATAAACGTACACAAACATGCGCAAAAAATACACAAACACATGTATGCATGTATTAATAAATACATGGATACATGAGTACATGTCAACATGCATACATACATATGTACATCCTGCAGCGTTATTTAATTCGATCCTTGCTATCAACATTAGTATCCAAGTCTTTTCTAATATATTTAAATAACTGACATTTAAGAGTGAGTGTACATACATATATACGTACACATATAGAGGTATGTGTATATACATTTTATTGTAATGGGTTTATAAAGTTCAATATTCGATTCAATTAAGAAATCTGTGTTGTTTTGTTTCCGTTCCATTCCATCCTTTCCTTCCGGATAAAAGATGTAAAAGTAACTCATAATAACCTCTTTAAACTTGGATGGATGGATAGATATATGTACATTTACAAATGTAATTATAGATAGTCACGTGTGGAATGATCCAGTGTCAACTATCTAAAATAATATCAATAATAACATCGTGATTTCTATCTGTCTCACGGAGACTGTATTTTTACTTGAAATACATACATAACATTTAGATATCCGACGCATTTCATAAGGACTCTCTTTAAAGAATCATGTGGTGAATACTCCGTTGAACACAGAACAATAATTAAATTTTTAATAAATTTTGAAAAATCCAATTAAGACACTTATAAGATATCTAAGGATTATTAAGTGTCTAAGAAAACGACATTTGAATGTCCCGAGGTTTTAATGATGTGTTTTAAAGGTCCTCTCTTAATAGTGACTCCTCATTCGTCAAATTGCACGATATAATCAACCTAAAGTGTAAAATAACATATAAATTCGTTTAATTTAATACGAATTTAATACTACTTTAATGATACTTCTACGTAAACCAGGTCGATTTACGATTCAACCATCCGGTCACTCATTCTTTATTCAGAAAGTAAACCATAGATTGTGGTTTCAATAGTTAGGGAAATGAAGGTGTTAAAGAGCGGTGCCAGAAGAGGGAGGGGTGCAGCAAGAATCGAAAGAGGGAATAAATCGTTTAAATTGTATTCGATCGAAATGTAAATCATTTGAATGCTCTGCAGAAGTGAATGTAGAATGTGCATTAAATAAATATTTGAATAAAATGGCCACTTGCGCAGGAAGATATCCTCCCTCGTTCTTCCTTCCACACACACACACACACACACACACACACACACACACACACACACACACACACACACACAAACACACACACACACATGCACATAGAAACACAAACACACACACACATGCACATAGAAACACAAACCAATACAAAGAAAAGTAAAGCCATGGAACCGAATCGAACTGAACCGATAAAAAACAATGAAGTTGGCATTTATTACACTTTCTTCTCATGTGGAGTGGAGCCCCGGGCAGGACCGGGAAGTAACAGAAGATTTACAGATCGAGTGACATTTCGAACACGAAGATTTACTCGAATTTAATGTAAACTTCGTGACATGTGTTCCTTTTTGTTATTCTTCGTCTTTGTCCTCGTCTGATTGATTGAATTCAATGTCACTCGCTCGCTGACAAGATGATTGCCATCCACTAATTCTACTTAAAAAAACGACCCTCGTTTTTTCACTCCATATTCGATGTTTAAAGTGGGCTTTTTATAGGTTGCATCACAGACTATTGTCAAGTCTTATCAAGTACCTTCGCAGATCCTTAAAATTCGACGAGATGAAAGGTTCGTGAACGACCCTCTTTTTAGCGACCTTCTGAGTGATTCTCAATAATGAGATTTGATAGAGTTCTTGTATTAAAAATCCAATCAAATTCTAGGTTCTCACAAAACAGCAATAACATCAACTAGACTCGGAATCACTTATAACTCATAACCTCAACGAATTCCAGCTCAACAATTTTGTGCTATTGTTGAGTTATGATTCTTGGTATTATTCTAGGCTATTATTACATCTTTTATTAGAACGGTTGATGTTGTTGTTGTTGTTGTTGTTGCTGTTGTAACTATGTATTCTTACTCGTAACAGTAACACAACGCTTCCAAACTCAGCACATTACAACAACAGAGGACAACGTCTTGTTGCTCGACTCGACTCAACTCGATCTGCATCCCGAAGCAGCAGCTGAGTCCAATTCAGGGTCCAGTGAATTACAATGAAGGGAGGTGAAAAGGCAGGTCTGAGTGCCATTCGGTAGACTCGTAGAATTGTTGCACAAATCGTTGAAGTGCACATTCAACTGTGCTGCATGCAACAAAGCAAACAAATTAATCAAATGGTCTTAAGGTGCGTTATCCTGGTTCCGGCTGCTATTGTCCTTGGCTCTGCGTGCCCCACCCATCGTCCTCGCATCCGTCGATGGTTTGGTCGATGCTACTGTGAGCTCGAGCAGCATGCGCTTGACTGCGTGCGTGTGGATATCCATCCGTTCGTTGTTTTCCTTTCCTTTCCTCGTCATTGCTTCTTCCGCCGGGACGAATGATGAATGATTGCGAGTATGTTGCTTGAGTAAAGAAACTAGGAAGGAGATATCTAAACAAGTTCTTGGGTACACAGGTAGTTGCGGAGTTATGAAGTTGTTATTGTTGTGTGTGCGAATCTGTGATTCGGTTCATCGGCGTTGTCCAAACATTCGAAAAGGATCCAATTGGAGAGGAACTAGGAACGGATTCACTCATCCACTCCCCGGACTTGGTCACTTTAGCAACAGCAAAACTATAGAATTGGCATGCAACACAAATACCGAAGAAGATCATTCATTGATTAATTTTACACAATAACAACAAAAATATACCAACCAAAGAATTGAAGAAACTTGATGCACAAGAAATGCATGCAGTTTTCTGTGATTTCGCTCTGACTGCATACTGGTTGCTACTGCTATTGTTATTGTTGTTGTTATTATTGTTGTTGTTGTTATTATTATGATTGTTGTTGTAATTGTTATTTCTTTAGTCTACTTCCCATTGCATTGTAAATAATAGATTACAATCATTTGTTGTGTTGTAAGCAAAACAGAATCCAACACAACGCAATTCACAATACGATTCACAATACGATTCACACCACAACAAAAACTTTTGCTGTGGCCACACTTTTTCGGGCAGACTGAATTTGCATTGGATATTCAGAGATATACTCGGAGAACTACGACTGAAACTAGGAGTGAATTCGAAAATTTATATTTATTTATTTCAAATGTTAGTAACTCAACGAGCAATGAAACAAACGAAAATCTAACTACGCAGTGATTCAGTAATAAATTGTAAATAAATAAAAACTACTTCAACTAAGTGAGTCGTCGTCGCTCATTGAAGTGGCCACAGAATTTGAAATATTTTCAATTTACATACATTTGAAATATTTATCATCGTACTTGTCCAGAGTTTTCACAGAGTTCGCAAATTTGAAATCTTGAAATT